>LPNX011125656.1:666052-771484 GCA_001517045.1 Pseudotsuga menziesii | reverse complement strand
GGGGGGGGGGGGGGGGGGGGGGGCGACCTCCCCTCCCCCAGGCGCCGCCATGATCTCCACGCAGCCCCAGCTTCCCTCTCACGCGCTCAACTAACCCTAGCGCGCAACCAGTAGAAAAACCAAGTGGTCTTGGATATTACTAGAAACTTATTTTTGGTTAAGTATTATCCATGTTTTAATTAAAACCCTCGCGATACTTTGCTGGGTAACACAGGCTCTTGAAGCCGTGATGTAAATGTGGTTTTTGTTATGAAGTTTCAGCCTTACGGCTTAAGCGATCTAAATGATTTTGTTTAAGATTTATAAAGAGCCCAGCTCTGAGTTCAGAGATGCTAAATGACCTCTGCTCAGAGATGCTAAATGACCTCTGTCTAGTGTTACTTCACTTTTCCTTTTTACATTTGAACTTAGTGAAATGAAGACTGTGGAATAGTCGAGTTGTACAGTGAGCTGGATTTTACTTTTCCTGTCAGTAATATATCTTATTTAGAGTTTAATGTAAAAGAATTTTGTATAATCGGTTTTACTAGCAGGCTTGGGTTTCGACCCTTCGACTTTACAGGCTATAAGCCTATCCTTGATTAAGGATTTTATATTGCAATTGGTTAACTATTTCTGGTTTAATTGTCCATGATTTACATATGTAATGTATTATTTAATATTCTATATTTATAATTGTTTTTAGAGCACTGTTTATGAGATGATATTTTAATTCTGGAACTCGGCTTTTAAGGGTTAAAATTGTTGTATAACCCTACAGTTTATGAAGTCCTTGTTTCTACTTACAACATTCTTGACTCTGTTTTAAAAATAGGATAATGGATGATGAAATGACTTACAGTTATATGTTTGATTCTAGCTCTATTAAAATAAGAAATCCTAAACAAGTTTTACAGTTTTTGCTACTAGTTTTTAGTTAAGAAAATACTTAGGGTTTTAGTGCAGCCTACTCGAAAACTAGGATATTGTTAACTTTCAGTAAATTTTGTAATTTAAAAAGGATTGTAGAAGAATCCTTTGGTATTGGTTAAAGACACACACTAGTATGGAATGTTAATGTTTATAAACTGTTTTATAGATTCCTTTTCATATGGTTTTTAGATGCTAATTTACTTACTTTACTTTTGTTAACTATAATTTCTATATTTTATCAGCATACTAATATTGGAATATTAATAATATTTATTGTTCTCTTTCATACCTATTTTTCTATTTAGTTATCTGAAATAAATAAATGTAGACAATACATAGCACTGCTATTTAGTAAAAGTCATAAACAATGAAGTAAAATCTATCTACTGTTTTCATTCAAATAAAAGAATTATTTCATTCACCTAAGCAATCCAGCTGTACTAGAGTACGACCTGAGTTCAGGTGCGAAAAAATACAGCTTGGAAATTTTAATTCCATCTATTTCACTTTTCACATAATCATTTCTATTTCTACTATAATCTATAATTTTACTGAATCCAACATTACTAAGTTACTCTTCATTCATAAACCATAAAATACTAACATGCCTGTAGTAGAAAAACTAAGAAATATTTAACTGAAGACAATAAAATAAAATAGAACCTGTTGAGGACAAGATGACAATAGCTTAAGGAGGTTGTTCCTCCCAACCAAACTCCTGGAGAGCGCTCAGACAACGCTTCCTCGGGACCCCCGAGCTTGTTCCTGGTCTTCTTGGCTGAGAACTGGGTGGAGAATGCAACTGTAAGACCTCTGTCACATAACTGGTCCAATTACCTCAGTAATCAAAATCTGCTCTCAGCAGTATGAACTTCAGCTTAGAAGCTGCAACTAGTTCAATCTTAGCAGTTAATCCCTCAAACACACTCCATTAATCCCCTCCATTGAATTTCTCTTGAGTAAATTCATTCACCCTGAATGATCACCTCTCTAGAATGAGCATCCTCAGCTCTCTTCAATGGGAAATTTTATAGAGATGCCTAGGTCTTCTGGGTCAGTTTTCATTTAGTAAGCCACCTACTCTGATTCCACTTTCTTGGGGAATCATGACCACAAATATAGGGAAGTTGCCACCTAAAACAATTGGAAGTGGTTTGAGGATGTTGCCACTTGTCAGTTTGCTCTCCACCCAGTCTCCCCACCAATTAACCAGTAAACACTCTTTTAATAGCTTCCCTAAGCTATTGTCTCCTCATTTATTTATTTATAAATAAAATATTCTGAATTTACATTAAATATTCTTGACCCCATTGGGTCATCAATTACAACTTAGCATAAAATTTAACACAATGTTCCTTAAATATTATGAAATTGTTTTTGCAAATTGGGGCATGTGACAAAACCACTTACGCAACATCAATTTTCATGATGGATTTGTATTCTTCCACTATGGAATATTTCCATACCTGCTGCTTAACATCTTCCTCATAGGTGGTGGGTTCTAAATCACTGATGGGACTCCTATGTGCTACATATCTACAATATCTCTCAAGTGTTATTCACTTTCTGGATGTGCATGATAGTGCTCCATGTTTTATGCCTCTTGCAGAATGTCTCGACACCAAATGGATCTCCTCTTAGTAGAAGTTTCATCAAGAGATATTTCTACCAGTTCTACTGGATCCTCAAGATCAAGCAGATTTAAATATTCTTCTGGATTCTCCCTCTCAATATCTGAATGAGGAGAACCGAAACATGGATCCTCCATCATGGGAGTCTCAATATCCTCCATATCTAAATCACACTAAAGTTCCTTGGAGTGTTTGAAGGAAACCTCTCCATGAAATGTTACATATATGCTAACTTCAATGTGCCTTTGTCCTAAACATAGATTCTATAAGCTTTGGAGGATTCACTATGCCCTACAAATGTTCCATTTTTTCTGGATGGATCCATATTTGAACTTTTCTATTGTGACACATGAATGCAGATAGGACAATAAAAAATATTCAAGTGCCCAGCATTTGTGTTTTCACTAGTGAAAAATTCTTCAGGGGTCATTTCTCCCATGATAGAATGGGGGATTATGATTTGGGTATAAACAACAATTCTTGATGCCTTTTACCATATGGACGTGGGAAGATCTTGATCACACATCATAAATTTTTCATCCGCACATATTGTCATGTTCTTTCTTTCAACAACCCCATTCTGCTGGGGTTGTAAGGTACAATAAACTGTCTTCTTATCCCTGCATATGAGAATAAATCATTAAATTCATGAGACTCAAAATATCCTCCATTATCAGATCTCAAAGAAAAAATGTGCTTTCTAGTTCGTTTCTCTACCAGTTCTCGCGAGTGAATCCATATATGAAAATCACATAGTATAGATAACCACTCAATGATGGTGCTGGCATAGGACCACATATATCTGAATGGATCAAGTCTAATATCCCTTTGGATCTTTTGATACTTCTTGGAAATATCTTCTTGATGTTCTTACCAAGATCACAACCTCTACAAATTCCATCATGCTTAGATTGAAACACATGCATATATTTTACCATATTTTGCAATCAAGGTAGTTCTTTGAAATGAATATGACCAAGACTCCTATTTCACAATTCAAAAGGAATGAATGTGTCATGGACCATGGATTTAATGAACTTTCTAGGAACTTTGTAGAGACCTCCCTCTCTAATTCCAATTACAACTGCAGAATTAAAGTATGTATGCTTAGGACACAACAACGCTTTGTTGTCCATAAAGATTACACTAAAACCTTTATATTCTATAACTAAAACAGACAAGAGGTTTTTATTTAGACCAGGAGCATACAAAATTTCATCAACATGGAGCACATCTCTTGAATTCAACTGAAAAGAAGTGGATCTAACTCCTTTGATTGAATAGGTGGTATTATCTTCAAGCTCCATCTGACAAGATAAATTATTTTCTTTCAAATAAGTGATAATGCTCCTATATCCACTCATGTGTTTGGATGCACCACTATCCACCAACCATGTCTCAACCCTAGTGGTAATGGATCCAACTAGAGCTGAAACACGATAGTACTCCTTCCTTGTCTCCCGATCATTAGAAGAATTTTTCTTGTAGGTTCATCTTATGTAGTAGTAGAATCTTGAAACCTACCCTTGAACTTTCCTCTTTGATTTGCATGAAAGTCTCTTGCAAAGTGACCCTTCTTATTGCAATTGAATCATTTGAATTTAGAGTTATCAAATTTATTGTTGTATTCTTTTTCCTTTTGATGAGGAAACTTCTTCTGAGAAAAGGATTTATTTCCTCTCTTGATCCTTTTGTAAGATAAAGGTTCTCTTCTTTGGAGGAAGATTTTTTTCTTTGAATTCTCCCTTCTTCTTGTAGGAAATCATGCCACAATATTTCAAATTTTAGTTTCACTTCTCGACCATTAAAAAAATCTAAGAATGTATCCCATGAATATGGAAGACCATTGACAATAGTCTAAATGAGATCATCATCATCGACAACTACTCCAATTCCCATGAGTTGATCTTTTACTTAAGAGATATTTGTGAATAAGGAAGCAATTGTCTCATCCTTACCCATATTTAGATTATGAAGTTTGTTCTTCAAGGTTCTCTTATGACTAGGATCCTTCTTCTCATAAATATTGGTCAAAGTGTCGAAGCACTATTGTTTAGTCTTCACTGGAGTAATAATTGACATCAAATTGTCTTTCATAGAGTCATCAAATTGTCTTGAAAGCAATGCTCCAAACATTAGTAGTAGCCTCTTCAACAACATTAGGTACGTATCCATCCATATCATGCTATTATAGGATATTCAGAATCCTGGATTTCCAAGTATTGAAGTTGAAAGTTCCTTTAAGTCTGTCTTCTAGTCTTACTAAGAATGATGTCGTTATTCTTCAAGTACTATGTTCAACTTATACCACTCAGGATCAACGTAGGCTCAAGATTTATTTCAAAACTTAGCTCTTTCCCACCCTATGCACTGATATCATGTTGAATTTTTATCTTAATTGTGGAATTACAATAGTACTTGAAACAATGAATAATCAAAAGCATAAGCATTCACATGAGACAATATTCACCTTGGGTAGACCCTCTATTACTTGAGGGAGAAAACCCCAGAAAAAATATTCCTTAATATATTGATAGATAACAAAGAATGTCTTTACAATGAGCATATTACATCAAGCACTCCTGGTGCAAAGTCAGAGAGAAATACCAAGCACCGTTGGTACAATATCAGAGCAAGAGAGAAGAGAGAATAATATAAGAACCCAACAGTAGATCTGACACACAACCGATTCACAATTTTTGGTTACATACACAAAATAACAAATGCCTTCAAGAGATAATTCACTATTCACATTGATCTCATCGGTTCCTACATAACAAGTGCACAATCCTTTTCATGCTCGGATTATATATTTGTCTTCTAAATCCATGATGAACTCACCCTTCAACTGGATGCTACACCACTTACTTAGGATGCTAACTCAAGTGTCAACATGCAAGTGTTGTACCTCAAGTGTCGTAACTCAAATATCGTATTTTAGTTTAACTCAAGTGTCATCATGAAAACAATTAGTTAATTATATATTATATGTTAACACTTATTTAACTCTTTTAATTGATGTCCTTATTGTTAACATCATTGAAGTGAACAATTCAAGTTCTCCTTTAATTAATTGAAGTCTTCCTTGTTAACATCACTTAAGTGAAAAATTCAAGTTCTGTCTTATTTAATTTAAGTCTTCATCATCATTGAAGTGAACAATTCGAGTTCTATCACTCTTATCACATCTTATCTTTATTCTCTTGTCTTATCTACATGGTCCACTTGTGAAAACTTTAATTTATTTATCATATCAAATATACTAAGGATATGTTTCCAATTATGTGATCATCTTGTTCTACTATCATTCCAAGTGGTAATATGCTAAATTTATTGAGTCTAGAGGTGTCTAGTCTCTAGAGGAAACTTAATAGCTTATCCATCTCTAAGACCATGATTAGTAGTTGTTATCATGTCTTTTGCCACAATTTATCCCGAGACACTATATTGGTTGATCTTACCCACGTCCTTTGTTGCAAACATCCCTCATCCCTTTGTGATGTTCCATCTTGTGGAAATCCTTTCAAAAAATCATTTTTGCCAAGACATACATGGCTTTCCCATATCAGACCCATGTATTTACTCAAATACGCAACTTTGTCCATTGAAACCTGTGTATGTGCCTGTAAGAGGGTGAAAAATTAAAATATTAAAATTAATTATTATTATTATTATTTTAATTTTTTTTCGGGTGGTTGTTGGTTCTAGATCGTTCCCTATCTCCACAAGACTCGTAAAATAACTCCCTATAACTTCCTCAACATCTTCTTACAAACAATAAAAGAGAAAAGAAAGAAGGAAGTGGGGTTACATTCTCACAAGCTTTGTTTTTCCTATGAAGACCCTCTATAAATCACAATAATTTGATCCCAGTCTACAACATCCATCTCCCTATGTGGAACTTTTATCTTTCCACGTTTTTCTCTGGTAATTTATTGTGCTAGTGATTTGTATTGAATTTATTGAGCATACTTGGTGAGAAATATTGAGGTTGGAGTTATTGGAAGAACTTGCGTGAAAGAACCCAGTATTTGGTTCCATAACAATAGTACATCAAGTTGATATATTCCATGTAACTTAATATATGGGAAAATGTTTTTCTTGTCCAATTTCATGAGTTTATTTCCATATGAATGGTTATTCATTTGAATATTGAAACAATTTATCTTGCAAATTTCTTTATATATTTTTCCTGGTTATTGCAGTAGCTTTCACTTTTATTTGTTTCCTTTTCAAGTATTGTAGTGTAGAGATAGAGCAAAGGATCAAATATCAAGGCCAAGGAATTCTCCTTCAAACATAAGGAATAAGGTATGCATTTCAATATCATGGAATCCCAATTGTTTGAATAGAGAGAAAAATAAATCTTTTTTCTTTCTTTCAAGATTATAGTTTTTTTTTTCTTGCTCTGCAACAACTACACCCAACAATTGCTGGGGAAATAACCCCTATCACAATAGTACATCACACACCATTCATTCTTTGAATTGCAAAGCATTACCTCAACACATATGTTAACTTTGTGAACCATTGATCTACAGGAAAATGAGAGCAATTGAGAAGTAGAATTCTGCAATGGGATATCAAGAACAATGGACACTGAGTAAGACAAGTTTGAGACAAATATGATAAGAATTGATCAGTTAATTACAACATTAATATTCATTAATCCAGAAGTAATACAATGGTGTTACAATAAGGAGAATTCAAATAATATGGTTGAGATTCGAATCTACCAACTAAACCTGACTGGCTGGCTAACTCGGTGTGTCTAAATCACTACATGGGAGAAAATAGTCTAACTCTTGATGTCTAACTGAATTTAACAATCAATTAACAACTGGGGCAGGTGGAAAAAGGCACCACTCTCCATGCATGAATGAAAATCTGGTGCTAGACTAACTGAGAGTGATCTAACTAATTGTAACTAGAGGTTGACTCAGCATAACTTCCTACCTACCACAATCAACTGATGGAGGCTGCTAGTGGCACTCAGAGTGGCTCCTAGAATGTAGGGATTGACACCATTGGCACCAATGGAACTAGTGGCACCAATATCATGGTGGAACCAAACTCATCCAAATGAATCCTAAGTTAGGAAAGATGATCAAATAGACTATATATGGACAAGGGAGGATGATTTAATCCTAACACCCCCCCTTATCCTATCTTGGACAACTTTGGGCCCTGGAAACTAGGCCAAAAGTCACCCATACAATCTAATGAAAAATAAAAACTGCTTAAAAAATAAGGAAAATGGGGAAAACCTCATGGGAAAATCCCTCCCTCAAAAAAGCAGTGAATCAGGAAAACAAGCTATACTACTTAAGATAAATTTTTTCTCTTTGAGCAAAAACTTGTGAAAAAATTGTTGCAATTTGCAACTTTGTGGAGAATCCATTCATAATCATGGTTCTTTTGTGCATCAACATCCTAGTACTATGCATGTGAACCTTTCCATATTCTTCCAATCTGCTGAATGTTTCTTTTGTTTCTTATTTCTGTAGGAGGACTGGAATGATCCATTTTGTCCTTCAGTGGGTTAAATTGTGGATCATTTCGCTATTATCAAGTAGCATCTCTGTGGAAGTTTGTTGCACCTCTCTATAGATAGAGAATTTGTGTGAGAGAGTGCAACATGTTCATTTTGATACTGGGACCGTGTTCTCCTCCTGTCCTCTGGATTCCCAACACCATCCCTAGCTGCTTCAATGAGCTTTTGGGCCCATTTAGGCTTCTGATTCAGAATAGGAGCTGGATATGGATATGGATAATATTGAGGTACAATATCAATATCAAGTTCATGATGATATTGTTCCTCCTCTTCTGAAACTGAAAACTTAGACAACACATCATTATTTGCAAATGGATATGAACGAGAGTTTATACCTCCCCTTTCAAATGGTTGCTGAGATTGTGCTGGAGCTGAGTATGGAAGAAAATGTGAGAATTCATATTCCTTGGAGGCATGGTTTGAAACACCCTTCACTATAATATTCCCAGTTGAGATATCTAATATCTCCATTGATTTAATACCAAATACAACTTGCTTTGGTGAGCCAGTATGTGTCATTTGACAAAACATATAACAAATTTGCTATAAGAGAGGGAACATGGAATACATTCTTGAACTCACCATGCTAGATTTTAGTAGAACCTCTACCTGCTGCTAGGATCTATGAATTATCCCCCATATGAATTCTAGGTCCTCCAAAGAGATCTAGAGTAGTGAAGGATTCTTTGGAGGAAACCATGTGGTTGGATGCTCCAGAATCTATCAAGTAAGCCTTCGACTGAGTGAAGCCTGCTTTCAAAGCATGGAACCTCTAATATTATTCAGTCTTCTCTCCACCTTCAGACATCTATGCACCTTGTGGAAGGGCAATATTGTTCTATTCAAGGAGTGTTTTCAAATGGTCGATGGTCTTCTTCATGCACTGCCTCTTTGGATGAAAGCCTCTCATACACTATAGACACTTAGTCTTCTCGAATTCATTCTTTTTCTTGGAACCTGAGGCTCCATCGGAAGATATTTGATTATTCTTTGGATTTGAATAAGTGTTTTTGGTCTCCTTCCCTTTGTTCTCCCCTCTTACTCATGCATTGTTTGAGTCTATCACTAAGAGTGCTAGGTTCTTGGAGGTTCGAAGCACTCCCATTTGAACCAATTTATCTTGCTCTTGTATTAAGGACTCAACAAAAGCATCTATAGAAGGCATCTTCCAATTAGGGATGGAAGCTCTTTCGAAATGGAGTGTAGAGACAAACAATAATACTAATAGCCAATATTGATCAGTACTGACAGCACAAGCTTCTCATCTTTCCTCTCTAATCCACATTGTTTGCATTGCAGTACTAGTGACTTGTATTTTGTGAAGAATTGCTGAATAGATTCGAAACTGCTGGGCTGTAGAGAAATGAGATCATTCTCTAAAATGTTCCCTCGAAGCTCATCTTGATTTCCAAACAAATATTCAATCTTATCCCAAGATTCCTTTGGATTCCTTATTCCCTCAAGGTGGAATAAGAGATCCCGAGAGATATGAGTGCACATGAAGCCGAAGGCCTCATCAAGCTGATTCAAAAATTTGTTCTTCTAAACATATTACTGGGGATAAGTTTCTATGCCCATTGTCATCCTAAACATACCAATCTTGTGCAAGGATACCTGTATATCTAACCTGCAATTAGTGTATTTGAAGGGTGTAAGGATTCGAGGCGCGAGAGCTGAAGAATCTGTATTTCTGTATGTTGAACAACCAATTCCTCAAGAAGCTACATAGGTACTTGCAAATAACATTGGGAAATTCAATTCAATTCGAAATCATGTTAGTTTCAAGCTTTTCCACCTCAACATGTACACTTTCTCAGAGTCTGTCACACTTGGATAGAATTCTCTAGACATAATCCATAGGGAGCAAGGCTATCATTCCAGGATTTATGTGGAAACTCAGCTGCTTCTGGTGTATATTGGAGATTGGAAAAGACTTGCTGCTAGCCTAAACAAGGATCTGATACCATGTTAAATTTGTGAAACATTAATCTACAAGAAAATGAGAGAAATTGAGAAGTAGAATTATGCAGTGGAATATCAAGAACAATGTGCACTGAACAAGACAAATTTGATAAGAATTGATCAGTTAATTACAACATTAATATTCATTAATCCAACAGTAATACAATTGTGTTACAATAAGGAGAATTTGAACCATTTGGATAAGATTCAAATCTACCAACTAAATCTGACTGACTGGATAACTCAGTGTGTCTAAATTAATACATGGGAGAAACTAGTCTAAATATTGATGCCTAAATCAATTTAACAATTAGTTAACAACCAGGGTAGGTGGAAAAAGGTGCCACTCCCCATGCATGCATGAAAAATTGGTGCTATACTAACTGAGAGTGATATAACTGATTGTAACTGGAGGTTGACTCAACATAACTTCCTACCTACCACAACTAACTGATGGAGGTTGATGGTGGCACTCAGACTGGATCCTAGAATGTAGGGATTGGAACCGGTGGTACCAGTGGCACCAGTGGCACCAAACTCATCCAAATGACTCCTAAGTTAGGAAAGATGATCAAATAGACTATATATGGACAAGGTATGATTATTTAATGCTGACAACATGAGGCTCCACCTCAACACACGAGGATTTGTCTTGACACTCAAGACCTTAGTATTGGCAAGCAAGATTATATAACCCCATCACTTTAACATACAAAGCACTTTCCTCAACACATGAGGCCTAACATTTACACATAATGTTTAGTCATTCTTGATTCCAAATCAATATTCTAGTCCAAGTTTATCGATTCCAACTTAGGATTCCTAAGGAACTACCTTGACACATGAGGCTCAATCTTGGTGCAAAAGATTGACTTGGAGAATGACTCATGATGTTGCAAATTTAACAGTAAGTCACTACGGAACTCTTAAAATTATGTTTGGACACATATGGTTGATGTATTCTTAAAAATATTGATCTCCCAAGACATGGATTTTTGTCTCGGAATGAAATGTACTAATTTCTAGTTTGCTTAGAAATTTCCTTGGCCTTTATTAATACAAACAAGGTTAATTATTTCTATTAAAAGAAAGAAAAGGATATTTAATATCAAATCCCAATGATACATCATGTTAAGAGTAATGCCAAATAAATGTCCACATTTTAATGTTGGTGCAATGGGAGTTGGATAATGATATATTGAAAGGATTTCCCAATCATATTATTGATGGTTATCCATTAATATGTAGTTGTATATTTCACGTACACGGTGACCTCTTGGTGACTTTGGGGCCATGGGGTGCTATTTTTGTTGACTGAATTTCCTTATGATATGCAAATCCATTCTTCTATTGGTTTCAATTAAACATTTTCGGCGGAAATAATGATGGCCTATTCATTCATAAAACACAAAAAACATGCTAGCTATATCCATACGAAAACATTCACCATTGGCATTAATTATGTTCACTTAATCCATATTATGACATAAATTATTACAATCATAAGTAAATACCATTCATTTATACACTTACGAAACTTATCTAAGAATATAACCAACTGAATGCAAACCAAGGATGTTCTACCCAGTCGTAGGCTTTTTCAACCCATATCTTTCTTTGATGGAGCCACCACTGATTTGGAGCTACAATCTACAAGGAGGTACTAAGTTCCTTCTACAACTACCTAATTCTCTTTTCTTTGTATATCTTCAATCCATAGTTCTAGTGATGATGGTATGACCATTGGTGATACATATATGACAAACTTGATGCTTCAAGCATTGGGGATAGATGACATAATGAAGAACGTATTATCGATGACAGTGGTTTTGATACATGAGTTAAGGTTTGGTATCTGAATAATTGTCTTTGTCTTCAATAATAAATGGAATGACAGACTAACTCTCTTTATTTATATGCATGGGTTGGACTAGCTAAGTGGAACCAAGATTGGTAAGGACTAACTACTTGGAACATGTTGGGTTGGACAACCCCCCCCCTCCTTTTCTAAGGAGATTTGGACAAGTGGTACACTTGGGGATGGAAAATTTTTCCCTCTAATCCTAGGATTATGATAATCAGTCTCCCCCTTATGGAATGATAACCCCCCATCTCTTCTTTGTGCTTCTTGGTTTGCAGTAGTCGCGTGCTTTTATATTAAATATGAAATACACATGGTTACATCATTCATGTTTGGATTCTATCCATATCATCCATATTTACATAATTACATTATGGGTTAAAAAATAGTGTGTTACATTCCTCCCTCCCTTGATTTATGCATCATCCTCAATGCATCATCGACGCTATATATAATTACAAAATTTAACACGCCTTTAGACAAGTACAATATATCACTGCACAACCTCCTTTATTTTCCAAGTTGCTTTCTCAACCGCATTTGCCTCAGTGTTCTTGGTCCTTGCAATTTGGTATATTTATCATACATCTCATCCAAAATGCACCAACATTTATCATCCACTTCCTTAGTTTTCTTTCTATACTCGACACATCTACATGTACCTAATTCATTCACTAAGAAGAAGTATGCATGTTATAATCGTTCTCATGAAATAATAATAATGTCTATAACAATTTTCCAATTCCAAAATGTAAGAACACATATTTATTTCATCAAATAAGTAGGAAGTCTCTATTCAACACTTATCTGCATGCACATTTCTTTCCTTACATGAGATTTCCATGGGAAATAATTTATCTCACTGCTCCTCTTGAATCACCCTCTATAGTTGTCACAATATTTGGGGCTCTGTTATTTGAGTTAAAATTACCCCAGGATCCCTTCTCCAAGTTAACAATATCTCTGGCTTGTTACACCAAAGCAATATGGATTCCTTCTCTGAGTTAATGGTGCCTCAGACTCCCTTCTCTAAGATGATAGTACCTCAGGTTAGTTACCCCATTTCCCTTGCAGTCACTCATCCTCTAGGATTAGGCATCCCCTTCTCTGAGTCAGAAAATCCATCATTCACCAAGGATTTCTTGCATAAGGAGAGTACACAACTTTAGGGTTCTTGTGTCTTTGCAATGACCTTCTTCCCAAGCTTCCCAACTTACAATTTCCACCATGGCTAGTAATAAGTATATTCACCATCCACCTGTGTAATAAACATATATGTATTAAGAACCATACTTTTAGATATCAAACAAATAAACCGTTATCTTCACAATTTAATCCTAATAAGAGCATGAGTACCACATATCATACTTAGCTTTCAATGGCCAGGGAAATAATCCATGTCTTTTTTATGGATCACTCTTTTACTACCATATCCAAGACATTTTTTCTTATGCAACTCTATTATTTCGATGGATAATTCTTGTAGTCCATCCAATTTGACTGTTTTTTCATGCATTTCTTTCATTGCATTCACAACATTTTTTTGTTTAACTCTTGCAGGCCATAGCTGAAGGTCTTCCTACAACGTGTCTTTAGAATTCAGACTTTTAATTAACTCATAGGTCCTTGTCATTTTCTTATGGTAATACTTAGTCTTCATTAAGTTCTGATACTTGCTGGCTTGTCCAAGAAAACTCTACCTGCAACCCGTTCTCTTATCAAAATTTTCAATTAAAAAACAATAATGAATATCCATTCATATACTCTTTTAGTTGCAACATTCATAATAATCCACTAAATAATCTCAGAATTATAATCCCAACAATTCAATCATTTTCAACTGCCAACATATTAAATGCAACAAAATACCATTCTCCACATATTTATTACCGGAACACCAAGAATTTCACCATGCAATCAACACATGTGTAAACATGCAATAAACACCTGTGCAAACATGCACATCCACATAATCTACTAATGCATATTCACTCAATGCATCCTTTGCATTGATTCAAGAATGCCATAATGATAACTCTTATTATATTCCATGATATCTTGAAAGATTCAACAACACCTTGGCATATCATCCATCTACCTCATTATTACTTGTTTGATCGTTTGAATACCCTCCTCTCCAGCCCAAACACCACACAAAGAATATACTTCTTTAGTGCTCTTAGTGTTGGAAAAGAGGTTGCAGTCCAAGACATTGATCACAAGAAAGGATATTTTGGATACTTGTGTGGCGCTATAGCCTTTCAAATTTCAACAACTCATGGCCTCACACATGACTATTTCACATGGAATCTATTTCCATCATTTGCAATGGTTGTTAAATCTGAACTATTTCCATTATGACACACCAACTCATAAATGCATCAAAAGTTTATAAGATCTTTTAACCCAAGGATTTATGCCTTTATCTCAATTATGTATAGATGACATACATGCATTCAAATGTCATCATGAACATATCAATGAATATATCAGGCATTATTGAAGGAATTATTACTCAATTCCCTTCAAGATTCATGCAACATAAGCATTATCAATTCCATACCCGTATGGTTGTCATCCACACCTTGGATGTTACCTAATCAGTTGGTGTTTCAATGGGAACTCACATCGTTCCCTCCATACACCACTTGACAAGTTCTTTCCTCGATCTCTTTCAATGTGAGATTGATTTTCACATGCAGTTACATCATCATTGTCTTCAATTAGGTTTTCAGCCTTTCCTAGTTATACAACACACCAGAAACCATACTTAGTTATCATAACATGCTCATTGCATCTAACATGGTATCATTCTTATCCCATATGCAATCTCACATACATGCATTCTAGCGTATTCTCATGTACTATATCACGTATTATTCTCAATATGCCTACTAGTGTATATGCATTCTAGTTATATAACACTCTCTCATTCTTATATCATAAATCTATCGACACATAGCTACTTTATTAACATAGTGAAATATAATCAATGCAAAAGAGGAGTCAAGGAGTTTCTCCATCTCCATTCCTCTTCATAGCATATGATTCCACAGTCTAATTGATCTCTTCCAATGTCTCTATGCCAATTACATAATATTTCATCAGCTGCAATAGTCTCTCCAAGGTAGCAATAATTAATTCATAATTAATCTATAATTGCTACTTCAAAAATATAAAATTCTATTTTAGAAACAAAATAAAGATTTACGGTGAGGAAATCTTCCTCGTTCATATTTCTTCCTTGTTTCCCACATGTATCCATTACTACTGCACCTAGTTCTTTGCCATATTTGCAACTCCTTTGATGTTTTGGATCACCCTTTCATTGTACCCATTTCCATGGTTTACTGCTCCAATTCTCTTAATCAATCCTAAATAATCCTAACTTGACATCTCCGTAGCTTTCAACCTTATCCAATTCTAGAAACTTTCTCTACACTCTTTGGAGAATTTATTATCCAACTCTACTATGCCACAAACTTTATCTCACAAGCCAATTCTACACAATTGGGTTCCTTACACCCTTGAAAGCTATTTCTAGGTGAATTAAAGTTCATCATTCACTTCACATTCTCTACATATAAGTTGTTGGTTCATACCTTGCAACTCTATTGATCATCCATAAAGCTTTCGTAATATGATGGATCACCCATCTCATCCATGTGGTACATCCACTCTACCCCCTGGTAGATTTTGTCTACCATCCAAGCCTTTTAATGGTCATTTTCTTGCGAATTAGTACTTCTCATACCTATGCACTAGTCTTTATTCTATTGTGTCAAATAACAATCACCAACCAAGAGATCCACATCTCTTCTTTTCAATTTATTCTATGCAATTTAGATTGCATAAGGTTATAATCAATGCATTATATGCATTCTCGGGCAATGCAATAACATCTTTAATCACTTAATAAGTCATCCTTTACACAAGATATACAATTCTTTTGTATTATTCATGCCTTGTTTCCATCATTTCCATCACACTACAATCATGTGATTCATATCATTTCAGATTCAATAACCAAAATCTCTTATGTCTCTTCCTGCACTGCCTTTTTGCACATTTTGAATATGACAAATGCATGGCATGCATTTTAACAGAGGTACCATCAATCCATTATTAATTCCTCGTGGTTATCAATAAGTGATGTCCCACTTTCATAATTGAGTATACTTGCAGGTCAATAGTACCATCATAGTATCCAATACTCAATCCTCCTTGGACTAGTCCTTTGACTTGCTTGTTGGAAAACACTTTTACCATACATTGCTTCTTCAACTGCACCTTCTCATAACTATCCAATCATCATTTTTTATGATTTTGCAAACATTCGAGTAAATATTATATCTAACATGATTCTATATCATTACGAAAGTGCACTTATGATATCATACAATCATACTAAGCCTCTTACACCTTTGTGATACTCCTCTATCATTGTAACCTATTTTCCCAAGTTAACACTTTTTCCCAATACCAATTCATTCATGTAGCTGTTTTAGAAACTCATAATACCCACTCTTGAGACCTGTACATGATATCTACAACATGATCCTGCAACCAATATGTTGTGGAAACCATTTTCCATAATTTCATTAAGAATTTCATGTACAATGAGAAATTATGGAAAATAACCATTTGATGATTTTATTTTATTTTTAGCAATTTGGGTTGCAAGCCCCTTTTTTGTTAAATTTCCAGGACATTAGGAAATATTGATCCATATTCAGGTTCAGTGTTCTTAATCTCCTACTGATACTATTCCCAATGACTATACCCTTGTTCAATTATGATTCCATCACTAAAAGTTATATCTCTCTGAAAACACGCTTTCTGTCCAATTTCTTCCTATTTCCATAGCTACAAATATTCTGAAGGGACACTTTTGGAAACCAGTAGAAGAAAATTGGTAATGAACTATGAATTATTTTATATTGGACGTTGATAGCCCATATAATTGTAAGCACATAAAAATGTTCAACATTCAGATATGATGCTCCCATCAAATCTTATAAAATTATTAAATCACCAACTTTTAATTTATGCATTTCTTCGAGACTTGGAATTTCTATTGAAAGTTGTTATCTCCCAAACTAAGCATTTCTAGAAAATTTACCTCTAAGAAAAGTTGTTCATATCAATGAATATATCAAGTGTTGAAATCATATTTTTTTTTGGTTATGAGTTCTTGGGCCACTTTTGTCTCCTTCAAATTTTCAAAACTAAACCTTTCGTGTGCCCAAATAATGGATTTTGGCCTTCTTTCACTTCTCGGCTTCACATCATTTTGAATTTGACCTCAATACTCTAGATTTATCTGTGTTCCTGGTTCACAACTATACCATAACAATTTGAGATTCATCCAATCCCCCGTCCATTCTTGAGCTATACATCTTCAAAACCCATTAAACTAAAAATTCCACAAAATTGAAGCAGAACGGTTTCATTACCCTCATTGGAAAATCCATAGCCTTCGTGAATAGCGTCAAAATGATGTAAGTCTAATCTAATTTCGAGTTAGTCTTCTCCTTTTATGACCAAAATAAAATTTTGGCTCTAGATTTGTTTTTTTAGCCTTTTATAGTTTTCTACTGAAGTGGCATGATGTTGACGCGGCATGGAATGTGACTGTTGATGTGTTAGTCGATCCTATGTGTCACCTTCCAAGCGTCTAGGTCACCACTTATCAGACATGAGTGGTTTCAGGTTCCATGAGTTAGTAGTTTCCAAAAACAACTTTTTTGGGCTTGAATGCATGAGAGCGCAACACGTCATCTAGGTGGTTTTCCTTTCAAGATCGTGCTAGTAATTTTAAACTTCATGTAAGTTCGCAATACTGAAAGTGTGCTAGTTGTCAGTCAAATATGCACAATATCCCAAGCCTTACGTGGCTGACGGGGGGGTTTCATCATCCTTACATCACCCACGTCACATCTTCGCACCTCACATCAAATAAGCGGACATCAAGTGGTTTCAGGCTCCTCGAAAAAGTGGTTTTCCAAAACTAATTTTGCGAGCCTGAACACATGAGTGGCTGACACGTCGACATGGTGGTTTTCCCTTCAGGATCATGCTAATTAAATTAAAATTTTCACATGTTCGCGAGCTAGAAGCGTTGAGATCCATTTATCTCCACTACTATTTGACAATCATATTTCTTTTGCTTTTGGACCTATCACACATGAAAACCCATGCATGTGGACCCAATGGTGTTGGTCCACATCACATCTTATGCTCACGTGGATCCTCTACGTCAAACCTCCTGCCCATGTGGTACTTCCATGTCACTCGTTCACATGGCACATGTGGAGCCCACATAGTAATTTCCAGGAAATTCAAAATTTCAAGTTTTTGACAAGTGGCTCAAAATTGCACCTTACCATTTCCAATACTTCAAAAACATTATAAATAGATAGACTGAATTTTGATCTTTCATCTTATTGACAAATCTCTATGCAAATGAATAAACTTTAACTTTTCACTCTTGATTTTATTTATCACCATCTCCCTTGCTTGTTCTGAAAACAAAACCAAGTTCCTCAAGGCATGAATTTTCTTCAATTTGTCTATAACCTATAGTTTCACCCAAATTTTTCCAAAAAAACACGAATTCTTCCCCATTGGTCTTAGAATTTAACCCAATCATTAAGACATTCATTCAATAAGCTAATTACCATTTTGATTTCAACGATGGAGTGATTATACACTGGTTTCCAATATTCCACCCATATAATTCCTGTCATGCCCTTTCGGTGCAAGCAATAATTCTGCATGTAAAATTCAAATTCAACCCATATAGTCCAAGTGTTGTATCCTCTACTTTGATACCTAATTGCCACGTACCATGTGACCTCTTGGTGACTTTGGGGCAACAGGGTGCTAGTTTTGTTGACTAAATTTTCTTCTAACATGCAATTCGATTCTTTTATTAGTTTCAATTAAACATTTTCAGCGAAAATAATTATGGCATATTCATTCATAAAACACATAAAACTATGCTAGCTATATCCATAAGAAAACATTAACCATTGCCATTAATCTTGTTCACATAATCCAAAATATGACATGAATTATTACAATTAGAAGTAAATACCATTCATTTATACACATACATAACTTATATGAGAATATAGCCAACTAATTGCAAACCAAAGATGTTCCACCCAGTCATAGGCTCCGTCAATCCATATCTTTCTTTAACAAAGCCACCTCAGAGTTGGGGTTACCAATCCAATAGGTGGCAGTGAGTTCCTACTACAACTGCCCAATTCTCTATTCTTTGTATTGATTCAATCCACTATTTTGGTGATGATGGTACAACCATTGGTGATTGAGGTGTAACAAATCCCGATGGTTCAAGAATTGAGGATAGATGGAAAAAGATGAAGGTATTATTGATGACAGTGGTTTTGATACATGTGTTAAGGTTTAGTATCTGAATGCTTGTATTTGTCCTCAACAATGAATGGAATGATGGACTAACTCTCTCTATTTATATGCATGGGTTAGACTAGCCAAGTGGCACCATGGTTAATAAGGACTAACCACTTGGCACACATGGGGTTGACTACTTTCCCCCCTTTTTTCTAAGGAGATTTGGACAAGTTGCACACTTGGCGTTGGACACCTTTCCCCTCTAATCCTAGGCTTAGGATAATCACTCTCCCCCTTTGGAATGATATCCCCTCGTCGCTTCTTAGTCCTTCTTGATCTACAATATTCATGTGCTTTTATATTAAATATGAAATGCACATAATTACATCATTCATGTTTGACTTCTATCCATATCATCCATATTTACATAATTGCATTGGGTAAAAAGCGAGGTGTTACAGTAGATGTGTGAAACAACAATAAAATATATTTATTTTATGATGTTTTGAAATGCATTGTATTTATATGTACAACTTGAGCATATTATATGTCCATTGGATGTAACTTGGGTGGTCGGGAGGAATGATTGCTACCCTCTCCACCCAGGTTCAATTCTTGTAAGTGACATGATGCTCTTGTTGAGCCCCTATGTAATGATTGAGTGGATTATGTAATCTAGCCATACCTTGATTCTTTGGAATATTAGGTGTTGGCATATTTCCGAGTGAAAAAAAATATGTAGAATTTGAGTGGGCCTAATGGTTAAGAACATGTGTTTCCTCCTAAGAGGTCATAGGTTCAAATCTGGAGGGGGGGTATGCAAACCTTTGTAGACTTTAGCAATTACATTCTTGCATAAAGAGGTCTCATACACAAAATTGTTGTTTGGCTTGTTATAACCTTAAAAATAAATTATTGTTATTGTTTTTTTTTGCCTGATTCATAGCCTCAACAATTGTGGCCAGCCTGGACTCTACCCCTAGAAACCAAATTATTATTATTATTATAGAATATTTTATCATCTATTAAATAATAAAATTATAACATATACAAAACAAATATTAATAAAATAGTAAATTTAAACCTACTCACAATTTACAATGCCAAGAAATATATGTAAAACTAAACTAAAATAGATATCTGTATCTTGTTAGGTTTACAAAGGCATTTTATTTATATAAAATACTTCATCTTCTTCCATTACCCATTAAATAGTAAGATTCTGACATAAAAAGTGGAATATTAATAAAATTGTGAATATAAAGAACTCGTGGCAAATCACAATTTACAATGGTATGAAAAAAAATCCATTACATGGCATAGTACTAATAACCCGAGAATTGGATAACCTAGATGGGTTATCTAGGTGGCTTTACCAAAACAAACTTTTAAGCTGGATGGGTTGTCAAATTGTTTCTCCCAACCGCCCCCCACCCCAAAAAATAAACTTGTTAACAGGGAGGGGTGTCCAATGGATTATCCCACAAACCAAGTTGGTGGATGGGTTGTCTCATTGTTTCTCTCAAAAAAACACCAGTTTTTTTTTACAGGGAGGAGTGTCCAATGGATTATCCCACAAACCAAGTTGGTGGATGGGTTGTCACATTGTTTCTCTCAAAAAAAACACCAGTTTTTTTTTTTAACGTGGATGGGTGTCCAATAAATTATCCCACAAACCTCACATTGTTTCTCTCAAAAAAACACCAGTTTTTTTTTTTACGTGGATGGGTGTCCAATAAATTATCCCACAAACCACATGAGAGTAAGAAGCTAAGGTGGCCAAGAAATGGCTCCCCTCCTCTCCACAACAACAATAATTAAAAAACTAATTCCAATGGCCATCTCTATCTCACAGGCCCATGAGAATCCTACAATGACGTATGGAAGGAAATCCCATACGTCCCATTCCTTTATTTCTCTAACAAATTTACCACTTTTCTTCCCCTTCCCTTCAAAGAAACAGCTTGAAATGGCACAACAAACTAAGCATTTGTTTTGATAAGTATGCCAACTGATCTTGAAAGCCTGCTAAGTTACTTGATTTGGAAGGAAGCTAAAGTTAGAAGCCAATTATGAAGCCCATCTCATGTATATGACCCACACCTACTCACATCCAACCCCTATATATAACAAGCATTGGATTTCTTTCAAAATCAAATTCACACTCGAATCTTCTTCCTCCCTCGGCTGTCCACTCTGATATTGTTGTCAATTCCTCGGAGATTCCATCTTTCAAAATCAAATTCACGCTTCTCTGAAGAACCCTCTTCCTTCCTCGGTTCTCCACTGATATTGTTGTCAATTCCTCGGAGATTCCATTTGCAACACAAAATCTAAATTTTATTGCAGTATGTTATGTTCGTTGAAATGTTTTTTTTTGTTTTTTAAATATTTCGCTGTATATCTATTCTGGGCTTTGTTAGTACTCTTGATAAAGACTTTTTAAAATTCAAATTTTTGCTTTTAGCTTTGTTAGTACTCTAGATAAGACTTATATAGTTTTATCTGTATGTTTCAGGATCATATCATAGAATGGATAAGCAAGAGATGAATATTCCCATTTCCCTCCATAAGATCAATACACAGAATCCTAAAGGTGACTGCAATGCCTGTACTGATGATGGTGATAGCGTTCCTTCAGTAAAAGTGCAGACACTTTCAGAGCTCCATAGGCTGCAGCAGAAAAAGTCTGCTCCCTCAACTCCCAAATCATCATCTCCTTATTCGTCTCAGCAGCAAATCATCCCCGAGGAAGATAAGCGAAGACAACAGATGCTGTCTATAAGGTAATACTTTATAATACACGGTAATACTTTATAATACACGATCAGATTAAAATTGTAGTTTTGGGATGGAGTGTTATCTTTGTAGTTTTGGGATGGAGTGTTATCTAGCTATCTGATGATCTGATTAAAATTGTAGTTTTGAGATGGAGTGTTATCTTCTTAGTTTTAGAATGGAGTTCTGATGATCTGATTAAAATTGTAGTTTTGAAATGGAGTGTTATCTTCACCACCAATTGTAGTTTTGAGATGGAGTGTTATCTTCACCACCCAATAAATATTGTTGTAATTTATTAATTTCATTTCCATTGATATTGGTTATTAGCCCATGGCGTGTATTGCAGCCACATATTGATTTGATTTTGAATTTTTTTACAGTGCTTCTCTCGCATCCCTGACTCGGGAGACAGGACCTCAAATCATTCATGGAGATCCAGAAAAAGCAAGTGGGCAGCCTGTGAGGTCCTTAATTTCAAGTCCAGCTAGACCTACTATCAGTGACAGCTCTCTCAAGCTTACCCATGTTTTGTATAATCTTTCTCCTCCAGGTAGGTGTTGAGAATCAGCTAATTTCACAAACAAACTTGAAAATGGGCTCCTCAATGTATTATAGGTATCTCCTCAGTGTTCTAGATTAAAAACGCGGTAGGACTGGACTGGATTGATACCAATGCCATTTTCTGAATTTTGTCTTCATCAGAACTTTACGAGCAAGCTATAAAATATGAGAAAGGCTCCTTTATCACTTCTACTGGTGCTCTGGCTACATTGTCTGGTGCAAAAACTGGCAGATCTCCAAAAGACAAGAGAGTTGTCAAAGAAGAGACCTCCCAGGAGGATTTGTGGTGGGGAAGGTAAGATGATTCACTGTTATTGAGTCTACTTAGCAACTTCTGTATATAAAATTATTCAAAGTATCATCTTTCTTATAATTAAGTTGTTCAAAGTGGTTTTTAAATGCCATTCTATCTGGTTTTTAAATGACACTCTATTAAGTATCAAGATATGCATAATAGTTTGGCCTGTAAACAAATAAAGAGTTATATGACAGATTGTTTAGACTTCAGAACAAACAAGTTCTCAGTTGGCAGATTTCTCTTTCATCTTGCAGTGGATCGCCCAATATCGAGATGGACGAGGAGACATTTTTGGTGAATCGAGAGCGAGCGGTTGATTATTTGAATTCTTTGGACAAGGTTGTTTCAATTAATATTGACCATTTGGGTTATGAAAATGCTAGCAAATGCTTCAGAAATGATTAATCGTTTTAGTTTCTGTTTTTGTCTAATAGGTATTCGTGAATGATCAATTCCTCAACTGGGATCCAGAGAACAGGCTCAAAGTCAGGATTATATCTGCCCGAGCCTATCATTCCCTTTTTATGCATAACATGTGAGAAGTTGCACAATTCAATTCTATATTGCACAATTTGGGTACTTGTTCAAATTTGATTACATTGTTTCAACTAATTGAGGAGATTAATGGCAGGTGTATCCGACCAACACAGGAAGAATTGGAAAATTTTGGGACCCCAGATTTCACCATCTATAATGCATGTCAATTCCCTTGCAATCGCTATACACACTACATGACATCCTCAACAAGCATAGATCTTAACCTGAAACGAAGAGAAATGGTGATTCTTGGGACACAGTACGCTGGTGAGATGAAGAAAGGCCTGTTTACAGTCATGCATTATCTCATGCCAAAGAGAGGCATACTCTCATTGCATTCTGGTTGCAATATGGGCAAGGAAGGGGATGTCACTTTGTTTTTTGGATTATCAGGTATACAAATCTTATTTTTTTCTTACCAAATTCACCAGTCCAGATCTCATTTGAATATATCAACTAATTTCAGTACATTCTGTATAATGGTCCCCAACTGCAATAGGGACTGGAAAGACCACTCTTTCTACAGATCACCAGAGGGAACTGATCGGAGACGATGAGCATTGCTGGGGCGATAATGGGGTATCTAATATCGAAGGAGGCTGCTATGCAAAATGCATCGACCTCTCAAAAGAAAAGGAGGCCGATATTTGGAACGCCATTAAATTTGGAACGGGTAATTCTCAATTTCTCATGACTGGAAATTAGCATTCTACTCATCTGTCAATTTTGTTATGGATTCAAAATTTATTGTCACTGGATTGGATTCCTAACAGAACATTATTCTGACAGTTTTAGAGAACGTAGTATTTGATGAACATACAAGAGAAGTCGACTACTCTGATAAATCTGTTACCGGTAAGTACTGACCTTGAGCCCTTCAAACTTTGTTAACTTTGTTGTAGATCTAGTAAAAGTTGTGTCATGCTATCTCTAAACATTCAAAAGAAAAAAATGCTATCATCATAGAGATCCAAATTGATCCAGATTTTCTTTTCAATTTTGTGTTTGACAGAGAATACAAGGGCATCATATCCTATCGAGTTTATACCAAATGCCAGGATTCCTTGTGTTGGACCTCATCCGAAGAACATTGTACTCCTGGCTTGCGATGCATTTGGAGTGCTACCCCCAGTGAGCAGGCTGACTTTAGCCCAAACAATGTACCATTTTATCAGTGGATACACTGCTCTGGTTAGCACTTCATCCACCATTTATCTTACTATCTTTGTTTTTAATGAAAATCTAGTGAATATAGAATATTTTTGGATGTTTGGACACAAGTAACCAACTGTAAATTGGCTTACAACCTGCATGAAGTTCAAAACACTATTGTAAAGTCATGTGCTTGTCAAACCTGGCTGAATTACAAGCTACATTGTAAACCTGTCTGAATTACAAGCTATACTTTACAATGCCATAGAAATCAACCAACCAAGTTGTTATAATTATCTTCCCTGTGTAGGTTGCAGGAACAGAGGATGGTATTAAGGAACCCCGAGCTACATTCTCAGCTTGTTTTGGAGCAGCATTCATTATGCTCCACCCAACAAAGTACGCTTCAATGCTTGCAGAAAAAATGAAGCAGCATGGCACTACTGCCTGGTTGGTTAATACTGGGTGGTCTGGAGGGAGCTATGGGGTTGGTAGGAGAATAAAGTTGGCATATACACGAAGCATCATTGATGCAATTCACAATGGATCTCTGCTTCAGGCTAATTACAGCCAGACCTCCATATTTGGCCTCAATGTTCCAGACAAGGTGGAGGGTGTACCTGCTGAAATCCTTCGTCCCGAGAACATGGTAAACTTTAATTAGTTAAGAACCGCTTCATGTATTTATTTTGTTTGTGGGAAAGTTCGCTTTCTGACCAAATTGTTAACTTGTACAGTGGGCAAACAGTCTTGAATACGCGGAGACTCTGCAGAAGCTTGCACGTCTGTTCAAGAATAACTTCGAGAAATTCGTGGATTACAAAATAGGAGATGACTTCACTCTTGCTCAACAAATCCTGGCCGCTGGTCCACAATAAACTGTCTGAATTGAATTGAGATTTTAGCATGGCTTAGCTGGATGTCCAATAATTTGATCCCAGCTTATCTACTTCAAATTTGCATTCATATTCATTTATTTAGAAGGTTGGAACTTGGAAGGATTCTTTAGGCCATTTGCATTCAAGAATTCATATGAACTGAGATTGTGTAAATCTCTATGCCATTTGAATTTTTAATGGAGTTAGTTTATCAGTATTGTGTGATGCAACAGGTTTTATAAATCGAATCTTTCATTCAAGATTGAATTCATGTGATTTGAGTTTGTGTAAATGTCTATGGCATCTCTAAATATTTAATCGAGTTGGGTTTATCCAATATTTTGTGATTTGGTGTATACCTTCTTGTCAATCATCTTTGTAGTTTGGATGGTAAATTGTTCATTGAACCATGCGTCATCTGTGTAGTTTGGATGGGAGATTGTTCATTAAACCATGCATGTAAGGATTTGATGATTTTCTGATCTCCTCAAAGAGTTTTCATTGTCTTAAATTTTTGATGGTTTTTTTTTAGCATTAAGTAATTATATATGTTATTGTGTTAAAAAAAATTCATGATTTTTAGAATGATAGCGGTTAATATTTACCAAGATCAAGTTAGAATGATATTGTTATAAATGTTTTGAAAATGTGTTATTATTAGGAAGCACACTGATCTAAGTTATGTAACTATTATGAGGTATGTTTATCTTTGTGATTGGGAGAGTGTGAATGTAATTTTTCTTTGTGTTATTGTTGGAGGTGTAATTAACAAGTTGTGTTGTGGTTGTCATGAGAACTTGTATCACATTTGAAGGCATTGTTGCATAAACACTTTTTGAGGAGGGAACCTTATCAAAGGTTAATGAAGGATTTTTTCAACAGTCATG
Source organism: Pseudotsuga menziesii (assembly GCA_001517045.1). Lineage (NCBI taxonomy): Eukaryota > Viridiplantae > Streptophyta > Pinopsida > Pinales > Pinaceae > Pseudotsuga > Pseudotsuga menziesii. The sequence continues at coordinate 745,090 of LPNX011125656.1, read as the reverse complement.
AGGTTGTGGATGAAGTGGTTGTATACATACTTGGCTTGTTTGGATCAACATCTAAAGGTAAGGTTTGAAGAACCATTGTAGAAATGCCAATAATCATAGGGTCCAAGGACAAGGGAAAAAGTATGGTACAGATCTAAGACTTATTTTGACCTTGGCTAGTGGACGGGGGATCCACCTATGATGCAAAAGAAAGAGGGTCTATCCTTCGGTGGAAGGTACCCTAAAAGGATATAGGACATGCTTTCTCAAGAGATAAAAATATTTGGGCCAAGAGTGAGAAATCTTTTCTTATTTTGAGGTGAGAAGGTATTCTCCCCTTTCTTCCTTGTTGATCACCCTTCTTTATAAGGGGACATAAATCAACTGAATCCCAAAATAAAAACCGCCCATTATAAGAAATAATTTTTTTTCAATGAAAATACAAAACTCTTATGATCATTGATACTAAACAATTATATAAAGAACATCCACCTTCTTAAGGTTGGGATGGGGCTCCCATAAACAATAATAAGATACTTGGAAGAAACAATAATGACAATCAAAGCTTGTCCTTAACGCCATATCTTAAGGAACATATTGGGAAATATGGAAAGAGTGGCAAAATCTAGTAGTCTATACTCACACTATGTCATACTATGAACCCTTTCTTCTTAGCATAACTTCATTAAATATAATTTTTCCAATATCCAAAAACCTTCATTGGCATAACCATCTTTATGGGCTTTATGTTTCTTGCTTCATGAACTTAATGAAGCTATTGATATCAACTTTGCTACTTTTTTTACCCATAACCCAATGTATTCATGCAAAGGGCTTACATTTATTTATTCTTTTACTTTGAGTGCAAATAACTCATTTTTGACTTCATTTAATTGTGGAAATTTTGACAAGAAATAGACAAATGTTTCACGTCATTAGTAACAAAATCGAACAACCATTTCCTTATTTTAGCCTCAAAGAAGCTCATGAGAATATCAAATTCCAAACTGAGGGTCGCTTTGGCTCTCCTTAACTCCACTTCTACATATTCTTTCAAAATTGAATTTTCATTTTTCATGAGGCTAGGGCATTTTAGGTCTTTAACAACATCGATTATATTCATAAACATTGAACTCCTTTGCTCTAGTTTATCACAAGTAGCAATTAGTTGTTGCATTATGTTGATCTCTTTTCCCATCCTTTTGACATCCTTCTTACACTTGTTTTAACTTGGAGTTTGATGGTAGATTTTTCTTTAATATTTTATTCTCACATATTTGCAAGATTCTTGATGAATATACAAATGAATCTTTGTTTGAAGCTGTAGATTAAAAAAGTCCCTAAATGAAAGGATCCTTCTAGTAGTTACAAAATCCCTATCACAAATTTTGCATAGCCTGATCAATATAGCTATCCTATCCTCAATATTATTAGCAACACTTTTGCTTACTCCAATAAATAATATATAGGCCCCTAAGTGCTTCCTCAAGATGGTCATCAAGTCCTACATTAGATAAATATTGCATGAATAACGACTTTGGATTCAAAGTAAATTCTAGTTCACCAAACTTCTTCCTAGGTATGATGTTATCCAACTATTATTTAGTCAAGAAATGAGTCAGTGTGCCTCTAGTAGTTGGATGCATAGTAAAAACTACAAAGGGTATCAATTGTTTAACAATCGCTTCAATATTTTGATTTTCTAGAATATTTGTCTTTTATCTTGAGTTCTCCTAGGTGTAGGTTTCTAGAATCCTTGTCATATTTCACATGATGCAAATTAACAGGGTTATCTTCAAATGTATTCAAACCCCCTTGAGATATTTCTTTAGCTATGAGTTTACTTTTGACCATTTGCACTACTTCCCAAGATGGAAATTTATTCGAAATATCAACGTACTTATCTTTAACAACATTGACCTATGCTTTATATTCTTCCCCATTACTTTCACCCATGGATCTATTTATTTTGGGATTGGGAGAATAATATGTCCAATTTCCATTTTATGTTTATTGGGACCATGTCCCCCATTACCACCAAAACCACTTCTAGTTTCATTTCTTTGATCACCACACTTTCCTAACAAAGAGGAATTTTTATTTGGCATGGTGAATGCATTGTGGGAATGGGAAATTAATCCTCCTCTTTTGATAATAGAAAACTTGCCCCTCTGATCACCTTTGGGTTTATTGATGATTTATTTCTTCTTCTCTTATAATATGTTTTCTTCAATCAATTGCACAAACACACCATGGTATTCATAACATCTGGAAGGATAGCATTTTTCATACTAGTACTTCAGTGTGGGTTAAAGTTTCCCCCTTTTCATTCAAACAATCTTCTTCATTATCCTCTACTCCTTCCTCACATTTCTTAGCCTCTAGAAAACAAGTATTGATACCCAACATAAATGACATGAGTTTTGAAAACTTTCTTTTGGGTGAATCCCCTATTGGATTTAGCTTCCTTTCGTTCAAGTGCATTAAAACCTTGGGAAATATCTCCCAAACTTGCTATACTTTTTATCTTAGGACCTATATATTGTAACATTAAATTTCTATTATTATATTAGCATTGTATTTATTGGTCAGCTAAGACCTTCATTATAATTGTACCATTTGTCTCATATATATATGCCAAGGAGACCAAATTTTAGGAGGATTTCATTGACTTAGGAATTTGATACATTCCCCCTTCGAATAGGATTCTTATTCATCTCTTTATTTCATTCTCAAGGCATTAGGCTATTCTTTATTTCTATTTTTATTTTATTTGGGGAATTTGGTGCATAACGTTTGATATCGGATCTATTTTTTGCTATAACATCTATAGAGAGGGAAATGTTCCCTAACCTCACTCGACCTACAAGGTTGAAAACTCAACAAATGGAGAAAAGAGGAGCAAAGGGGATATGTTTATACTGTGCCAACAAGTATTGTAAGGGACATAGGTGCATTGAAAAGAATTCTGAAAAGAATTTTGTTTACATATATTTTGAAGAGGAAGAAGTTCCAGAACCAAAACAGTCTCAAGAGGGAGATCTAGAAGATATTACTCCAACCATATTTTCCCATTCATTGGCTAGAATTAGCACTCAAACTTTCTAGATGGAAGGATATATCAAAAAGAAAAAGGTAATAATATTGATTGATTCTAGTAGTACCCATAACTTCATCAATTGCAAATTAGCCAAACTTCTCAATTGCTTTACATATCTAGCACCAAAATTTTAAGTAATGCTTGCATATGGAAGTACAATAAATTGTTCACGTAAGTGCCATAGTATTAATCTTACTATGGGAGGGGTTATTTATTGGATATTCCAATTATTGCAATCCAAATGGGTGGGTTTTATGTTGTACTGGGGGTCCAATGGCTACAATCATTGAGAACAATGTCATGATTTCCAGGAACAATGTCATGTACTCTAGGGAAACTCTCTAAAGTGATAATTGCACAATTGTGATCACTACATGTTCAAGAATCTATACCCTCTATTTTAATGGATCTCCAATAAATTATTAGCAATCATTCCAAGGTATTTGGAGATATTCCTAAAGGTATTCCACCTACTCAAGATCATGACCATGCTATTCAATTGCAACCAAGAAGTCTACCTCCTAACATTAGACCCTATGTGTACCCAAATGTATAAAAGAGTGAGATTCAAAATATGCTTCAAAAATGTTAGATGCAAGCATCATTAAACCTATCCAAAGTGATTTCTCTACACCAATGGTGATGGTTTGAAAAAAGGAGGGTTCTTGGTATGTGTCCAGGTTATAAAGAGCTCAATAATATCACCATTACAGGTAAGTTTCCTATTCATGTCATTGATGAAAAATTAGATAAATTACAAGGAGCAACTTTCTATACCAAGTTTGGCATGAGTCTAGTTTATAGAGAGCTCAATAATATGACCATTAAAGATAAGTTTCATATTAATGTCATTGATGAGATATTAGATAAATTACAAGGAGCAACCAAATATTTAAAAAACTTAAATTTTCTATGTGTACAACTCTTGTATTAGCCATGTTTGTCTTCACAAAAACCTTTATTGTGGAATGTGATGCCTCAAGGCATAGTTCTATGTTAAATTTGATGAAGCCTAGGATCTTTAGGCCCATGTGAATTTAAGTAGAAAAGAAGGTTGTAGAAGAGAGAAGAATTTTGTAGAGATCGATCAATTACGCATGGAAAAATTGCACACATATGGAGACAAAATTGGAAGAATATCATTACATCCATTAATCATAAATAATGTGTAATACAATGGTGTTACAAATATGAGAATTTGAATTCCTAAGATAGGATTCGAATCTACCAACCTGTACTGACTCCGGAGCAAACTTGGTGTGGGAAAATCACCACTAGATCTCACTAATGCAACTCTACATCACTGAATCAGTTCACAGCCAGTTAAGTGATGTAGGTAGGTGAGAAAATGCACCCTACCTCCCTTAAATCATGCAAGCTAGTGCTAGGATGACTGAGAGTGATCTAACTGATGGGAATCATAGCATAATTGAACATAACTAAACAACGACTAGGTTCAATTGTTGGAGACTGTTGGTGGAATTCATAACGGATTCCTAAATTATAGGGATTGGTCCCTGGAGCTCCTAAACTCATGCAGACAGATGCATTGAGTGGCAAGTGGCCCCCAGGTGAATCCCCCATGCACTAGTGAAGTGGAAATGACCTAAGCTAGGAAAATACAAATAAACTATGGTGGTCAAGGGAGGGTTAATTAATAATCCTAACGCCTGCCCCCCTAATCCTAACTTGGACAACTTGGGACCTAGCAACTAAGACCAAAGGTCACCCATACAATCTAAATGAAAAAAATGACCATTTAACAAACAAGGAAATGGGGAAAACTTTATGGGAACCCCCCTCCTCAAAATAAGCATTGGATCCAAGATCAAGCTTTCACAAAAAGAGAATTTCTTCTTGAATAAAAACTTGTGAAAATAGTTTTGCAATCTATATCTCTGTGGAGAAGTAATGCAGTGTGATGGTCCTTGTGTGCACTAGTTTCTTGGTACTGTACATGTGAACCTCTCCACCTTCTTCCAATATGATGAAAAATAGGAGAAGAACGACTTCCTTTGACTCTTCTTTTGGAGGAAGAGTGGCATGATCCAATTTGTTCTCTAGTGAGCAAAAATGTTGATCAGACCTTACCATCATGTAGCATCTCTCTGGGATTTTGTAGCACATCTCTGGAAGAAGTCAATTTGCTTGACATAGCACAATGATCTCTTTTTTAAATTGATATATTGTTCTCCTCATGTTATATGACTCTCCAGTCATGTTCCCAGCTACCTCAATAACCTTTTGAGCCCATTTAGGCCAAGGATTGGGAGTAGGGATTGGATCTAGTTATGGATTCGATTGAACTTCATTTTCAATTCCATAAGCTGATTGAACATGGTCCTCTACTTTGGATTCTGAATCTAAAACATTAAAATGCAAACATTATCATATGCAAAAGGTTTAGGTAAAATGAATTTACCTTCCCTTTTAAGTGGTAGCCGAGATGGAACTAGATCTGAGTATGGTAGAAAGTGTGAGAATTCATATGCCTTGGAGTCATGGTTTGGAACATCTTTCGCTATAATATTTCTAGTTTAGATATCTGAGATATCCACTGAGTTAGGACCAAATACCACTCGCTTTGGTGAGCCTGCATGAGTAATCTGGTATACAAACAACAAATTTGTTGCTAAGGAGGGCACATAGAGTACATTATTGAACACTCCATGCTCTAACTTGATTGAACCCTTTCCTTCAGCTTGGATTTGAGTGTCATATCCCATGTGAATACTTGGACCATCAATAAGTTGTAATGAATATAATGCTTCTTTGGATGCAACCATGTGATTGGAGGCTCCTGAATCAATGAGGAAGGCATGTGATTTTCAAAAACCAGCCTTCAGTGCACAACATCTCTCATCATGATCTAAGTCTTGTCTCTAGAGTCAACTTTCCTTGCGCCTTTAGAGGGAAATATTGTCTGTTCAAAGAGTTTTGTCATCTGATCTATGGTCTTCTTCATACAATATTTCTATTTATGGTTTCCTTTCTTACATTAGGAGAACTTTCCCTTGTCAAAACTATGATATTTGTCCTTCTTAGATCTCGAGGCTTCATTTGCTGGATCAAACTCTTCCTTAGGTTTGAATTCATTGTTCTTTTTTTATTTTCCTTTCTACTTCCTCCTTTCTTGCGCATTCTTTGTCTCACCAACCAAGAGAGCTTGATTTGGAAATGATTTGAGGGCTTCCATCTTTATCAGCTTGTCTTGTTCCTCTATTAGAGACCATGTGAAGGAATCAAGGGATGCCATTCACCAATTAGGAGTAGTCGGTCTCCTAGAGTAAAAGGTAGATACGGACACTAAGAATTCTGGGCCAAGTTTGCTCAGAATTGTGAGCACCAATTGCTCATCCTTCTTGTCAATCCCACATTTCTTACATTGCATGACCAATGATTTGAATTTTGAGAAAAAAAACATTGTATAGTTTTGAAGTTGTTATTTTGGAGTGCTACCAACTAATTATCCAGGATATGGCCCCTCAACTCATCTTGTTTTCCAAACAAGTATTCGATCTTATCCCATACACATTTTGGTGTTCTTAATCCCTTAAGGTGAAAGAGTAACTCTCTGGAGATGTGGAAGCACATGAAGCCAAATGCTTCATCAAGCTTGTTCAGATGCTTCAAATTTTCAAGAGGCTTTTGGGGTTCGACCTCTTTTCCCATGGTGACCCTGTACAGACCCTTGTTGTGTAAGACAATATGCATATCATACCTCCAATCAAGATATTTGAAGGGGGTGAGGATTTTGGGTGTCAAATTTATTGAATTCTCCATCTTACAGCTTCAAAAGCAACTAATTCTTCAGAAAATACTTGAATGTACCCGCAAAAACACAACAAAACACTTCAATTTGCAATAAAACCAATTTAAACACTCTCCAATTCGACATGTGCACTTTCTCTGGGTGCATCACACCTTTCTAGACTTCTTTAGATATAATCCAGAGGGAGCAAGGAAAGAATACAAGGATTTATGTGGAACCCAATTGCTTCTAGTGCATCAATGGAAGTTTCTGAGGTTTGAAGCTGGCTTGGATACCTTCTCTGGCACCATATTAAATTTAATGAAGCATAGGATCTTCATGCCTACATGAATTCAATTAGAAAATAAGGATGCGAAAGAGAGAGAAGAATTTAGTAGATACTGATCAATTACTCATGGAAAATTGCATACACATGGAGACAAAATTGGAATAATATCATTACATCCATTAATCAGTAAATAATATGCAATACAATGGTGTTACAAATAGGAGAATTCAAATTCCTAAGATAGGATTTGAATCTACCAACCTAGACTAACTCTAGAGATAACTCGGTGTGGGAAAATCACCACTAAAGCTCACTAATACAACTCCATATCGTTGAATCAGTTCATAACCAGTTAACTGATGTAGGTAGGTGAGAAAATGCGCCCTACCTCCCTTAAATCATTAAAATTGGTGCTAGGATGACCGAGAGTGAACTAACTGATGGGAATAAGAGCATAATTGAACATAACTGAACACCGACTAGGGACAATTGTTGGATACTGCTGGTGGTGCTCATAGTGGGTTCCTAAATTATAGTGATCGGTCCCTAGAGCTCCTAAAATCATGCATAGAGATGCATTGAGTGGCAGGTGGCCCCCAGGTGAATCCCCCATTCACTAGTGAAGTGGAAATGGCCTCCTAAGATAGGAAAATACAAATAGACTATGGTGGTGAAGGGAGGATTAATTAATAATCCTAACACACTGGTGCAATTTTAATTCAAGAAGGAAGGCCCCTTTGGTTTGAGAGTTGTCGACTTATGGAAAAATCTAAAACGAAATTATGAAAAATAAATGTCGGTCATATTGAATGAAATTAAGAAATGATGCACTTACCTAATAGAAAGACACTTTAAGGTAAGAAAAAATCATGTCAGTCTTAAGTACTTCTTGGAACAACGATTAAATTCGTTAGATAAACAAAAATAGGTTACAAAGACGCTAGGTTATGAATTTCAAATTATCTACAAAAAAGGAAAATAGAATATGGTGGCAAATGCACATTCAAGAAAAAAAGATGACATAGGGGACTTGCTTTATATTGTTTCCATTATGCAATCTGATTGGGTGGTAGACACAAGGACACAATGGGAGAGATATCAGAAGACATGTGATATAGTTCAACAACTAAAAAAGGACCCTAGATCATTAGATAAATTTATGTGGAGGAATGATTCATTATTACAGCAAGATCGCCTATATTTATGTAAGAAGTGTCAACTCAAACATAAGGTCATTTTTGAATTGCACACGTATCTTATAAGGAGGACATTTCTTGAAAACTTACCATGAAATCGAGACATTTTTTTCTAGGAAGGTCTTAAACCAATGTACAAAATTTTATGGTAGAATGCATGGTTTTCCAATAGAATAAGGGAGAGACAATCAATACACATCTTCTACAACTATTAGTCATACCAAGACAACATTGGGAAGAGGTCTCAATGGATTTTATCATAAGTATACCAAAGTTATGAGCAAATATTGTCATTATGGTAGTATTGGATCAACTCACAAAGTATGATTGTTTTCTCTCTCTTTCTCATCCTTTATAGTGAGTACAAGAGTCACAACATTCACATATACAATCCATAAGCTACATGGAATTCCCAAGATTATTGTTAGTAATAGAGATATGATTTTCACTAGTAATTTTTGGAAGGAAATATTTTCCCAATTGGAATCAATTGGCTCAAAACTCCTATTACCATCCTTAATTTGGTGGGAAAAATAAGATTGTAAATAAATTCTTAGAAGGTTATCTTATTTACTTTGTAGTTGATAAACACACACAATGGGTCAAGTGGTTTCACTTATCAAAATGGTGGTACAACACATCTTTCAATCATTAAAAAACATCACCATTTATGGAACTTTGTTGCTATTATCCTCCTTCCATCATATCATCCTTGAAATATCATATAGAGCACCAAGATGTAGAGAACATATAGATTAGTGGAGGATCATATAGCGCACCAACAAGGATTCTCCAACTAAAGAAATATAACTTGGTTATAACACAAACTAGGATGAAACAAGTAGATCAACATTGTAGTGAAAGGAAAATTACAGTAGTGGATTGGGTATTTTTTAGCATACAACCATACAACATATGTCCCTCAAGAATAAAAAGAAGGAAAATAAATTAGCACCCAAGTATTATGTTCCTTGTAAGGTGTTGCAGAGGATTGGGAGTATGGTTTACATATTGAAGTTTCCTCCATCTTCATGTACATTAAGTATTCCATGTTCCTTGTTAAAATAAGGTAATTAGTAACAATATCCTAGTCTATACTATTTTCCCAAATATTTATGAATACGAGAAATCGATTTTAGAACCTAAAACAATCCTTGACGAAAGGATAAAGAAACTATCAAATTGAGCAATTACTACGTACCTCATCAAGTGGAAGAGCTTGCCAATATAAAAGGTGATATGGGAAGATGTGTTATTCGTGCATAAACATCTAGAGTTTGAAAAGGATGGGCATGTTAATCCCTCTATATTGTGACAATACATTTCTATTATTATATTAGTATTGTCTTTATTGGTAGGCTAGGACCTTAATTGTAATTTTACCCTTTGTCTCCCATATATGTACCAAGGAGACCTAGTTTTAGGAGGATCTCATCTTGTCTTGGGAATTTACATTGTATAAGAAGGTTGCACCCTTGAAGAGGTTTCTTATTCATCTATTTATGTCATTCTTAATGCATTAGGATACTCTTTATTTCTATTTTTATGCTATTTTGGGAATTTGGTGCATAACATTTGATAGAGAATCAACAAATTTGAAGGGCAATGAAATAAATTGATTCCTCTTTTTATCAAAGAATATTCACCATTTTCATATTGACTACAAACTTCAATCAAGAGAAATCTATCATAAACAAAGTTAGGGAGGATATATTTATCCTCAAACCCATAAAGTCTGATGTATGTTTGATTTTCCTCAAAAATATATCCTCATTTTCCATTTATAAAGGTCCTCACTTCAATGATTAACTTGTTTGGTTCCTTCCCTATCAACATATTCCTAAAAACTTTAATAAAGTAATCCTTCATCTAGTATAAACAAAAATATGCCTCGTGATTCAGCAAATATAGGAACCAACATTGAATAGGGTCAACTTCATACTGAGTATATTCCCTTGGAATCAATGTTTAAAAAGTATTGTAGAAAACCAATACAAATATCAAATAAGCTACCATGAAAATCTCTTAGACTTGATAAATTTCAAAAGTTGGTGGGATATATCATTTGAAATTATATGTGTCTAGTTAAATATTGTGTCCTTGTATACATTAAAATATAATGCGTATAATATGTACATGGGAATAGAGGCCATCATCTCTTGAACAACTGCCCAAGAAAAAATCCAAGACAATTCATGATGTGGATCCACCATACTACTTATCTCAATTTGGTAAGGGATAGAAGGACCCACTGCTTATGGTTCTACAAGATATATGTTCAAAATATTCATGCCACCACCTTGTGAGTCTATAAAGTTTTCATATTCAAGAAGCCTAAGGACTCTATTTAGATTTGGACGACAGGGCGTTATCTTGAATGTGGTAGGGGTGACATGCTTTTATGTTATTCCTCATCCCTTCATGTGTATACTTTTGTACTTAGAATTTAATCTATTAACACACCACAATACCAATTCTCTAATATTGAATGCCTTTGGAATGCAACTAACTTTGGCTATCCCTATGGTCCAAGATTTGTTCTTCCTTTTCTCTACTTTGGGTAACCTTGAATACCACTTGTATGTTGTTTTCAAATGGAAATATGTGTGCTCTTGAGTGAATGAGTTACCTATGTCTCCACAAAACGGTTCAAGTTTCCTTCTACTAGTCATATTTTATTCTTTTCAATGTTGGTTAGATGTGTTAAAAATGAACAAATGCATTCACCAAGTCATATCCTTTTGGTATAATTGTGAATTGCATTTAATCATATCCTATATGAGGTGATTTCAATGCCCATAAAGAAATTTATGTCATCAATTTCCATTGAGTTATACCTTAAATGAAAACAACACATGTCATTATCTTAAACCACAATTCGTATTCATAAAATGATGGACATGTGGGAATGCATGGATGATGGATCTCCACATCCACAACCAAAAAATGAGGTGGAAGGGGTAATATTTTCTCAAAGGGAAAGTAGTGGGAGGGTTGATGCAAACCATTGCATTTAAATGTGAAAAGAGTATGGAGAGTGTGAGGGTTAAAGGTCAGGTGAATGTAATATCTTCCTATAGCATTCCAACCACATGATGGGTAGTCACAAATACCACGTACATAATACATCCCATAGATTCCAACATTTGTAATTGCAACCAATTAAGCCTCTCATGAGTGTCAAAATTTAAGAAACTACATGCATCTATGGAAATATAAAATGCAGTGGAACAAAAACTATATTCACACATAGCATGCATAATACAACAATTTTGATAACATAAAAAACACAGATTTTAAATATTTATAGAAAAAAGTAAAAAAAATTATCTTTTATATTTATAATGTATACGTATAATGTGGTTTTTGGCACTATAGATTGGTTAGGAATCTATCCTTCTTATCGCCATTATTGGTATTTGTATGGCTTATTATGACTCATTTCTCTTGGATTAAGGTCTAATGCTCACACCAACCCATCCATCTGGCATAACAAATTTAGCTAGAGAAGGATTCGAGCATAATGACTTATGAATTCCAACCAATAGGATCTATGGTGGGTCCTACTATTCTTTCCTACTATTCTTTCGCTGGGTTAACCCCTCATGTAGCTACATATTGAAAATACTATATGGATGGCTCCCCCTATTCCGTTTCGTAAGGGTTTGCTCGCTCTATATCTAAAGAAATCCAACCCACTAAGTGATATTGAAAAAGCTATTGATCTATTCCTCTCTCAAGTCATCCATTAGCTGTAACCTTGACCTGGGGATGGTAGAAGAACTAAAAGTAAGAAAAGTTGATGTTATAGATGCACTCTTGGATCACTAAGTGCATAGGCTTGATGAATAATAGTAGATATTTGGAGTCCTTGGGTCAAAATTTTTCTTTGGTGGAATGGATGGATATCTCCATAGCGTAGGAAAAACTATCTAAAATTAAGGTAGGGTATAGATGGATCGTTTTGGTGTTATGCTTCGATGTTGTAGTGTTTTGTTGTCATCATGAGATCATGTTCAAGATGCATTTTCTTTTTGACGTAGTGGTGCTCCATTTGGGTCATTTTCTTGATTTAGTTAATAAGTGGTAGTTTCTTGATTGTCCTTTCCAGCCTCTCATCCAATAATTGTTTCAAAGAGAACATGAGAAGGAAAGCCATTGACTACCAAGGAAAGAAAGGGAAGAAAATTACCTTCAAGGAAATGAGCAACATGCCAACCTACATTGATGTATCATTTCTTTCTATAGGTCGAGTTACAACCTGCAGTCTATTCATTTTTCTCTAAAATCTAAGTAAAGGAATGGATATTTTACTTATGGTTTATTCCCTAGCCTTTGAACCTGTCTTTTACTGAATATTTACCCATGAGTCAAGGAAAGGCGCTCCTTTGTGTATTGAACGAATAGACTTCTTTTAGACCCAACAATCTAGTCCTATACAAGGAAAACAATGAGACTTCTTTCTTTTATTTATCTATAGATCCAACACTAATATTTAATATCTAGCGGTTTTAAAGGTTCCACCCATTTATAGGCTAGCAATTGAATGAACAAGATTTACTAACCACCTTCTTTCCCATAATATAAACCCAAAAAGGGAAGAATAAAGTCTTCCCAAATTGACATTTTTGATTTCCTTGCATTTACCATTGATTACCTATGTACACTATTCAAATACACATTCTTATCTTATGTTGTTTACGTGTCCCTATTTAACGCAACCATCTAAACACTCGATTGTTAAAAAAATGTGGGTTATCTTGTTAAGCCAACTGCCAAATTAGTTGAACATGCTAGACTTGACCAAGACTGAAAGAATTAGGTTTGATATATTTGTGAGGTTATATATGCATAAGGTTTGTTGTACAAATGATTAGTTATATTTTCATGTATATAACATTTTGATCTGATATCAAATTTTCATCAACCAACTTCGTTGAATTTTGGCCTCTATTGTTTCAATGTAGATACCTTTTGTTTTAAGCATACTTTAGTAGTAATTCATGCTCCCTTCTCAATGTGCATTGTCCCAACAAATCCATTTTTTAGGAAGGAAGATTTGGATTGGGTTTTAGAATAAAAGGATTCCCGTTCAATCTCTCTTAACTTGGGTGTAAAATGGATTCACTTAAGTTATAAATATGTTGAATAATAAATAGAGTTTTTCCAATGCATTGGCACCATTCAAGTTGAATTGGAATGGGGCTCTTGAAACATTTGATATGATCCCATTGATTCTAATTATGTGTTCATTCCATGTAAATAGTGGATTCCTAATAAACAAGTGATCCCTTTGTCGACATCTTACCACTCCAGTTTATATTGAAAACCAACATAGATAAGCTAAAATTAAATATCAACAACATACCAGGATGCATCATGAAGAAACAGTCGAAATATGAAACCATGAACCATTTTTTAATAATATCAATAAAGAAATTCATGAGTTATAACTTCTACTAAAATGTGCTTGTCTTTTCTTTTGTTATAAAAGAAAATACTTGTTATTTTAATATATTTTTGAGGCTTAATTATTATATCTATTTTTGTTTATATGGGATTTATGAGATTTGGTGGTTAAACTTATAGTGTTAAATTTTTTTACCTTGGAAATTGTTCCCCTAGGTGATTATTCCTAAGTCACTAGGAAAGGGGGTAATAATGTGACCCTTGCATTAAATGACTTGTGATAAGCATTTAATTACACTTTAGAGATTAAAGTGTCATTTTGATAAATTTAAGTGAGGTGAGTGAAATTAAGTTTTAATGATAATTAAATGTGCCTTAATTCTCACCCACTCATATAATTCATTTTGGGCCCTTGCATTAGATGACCCTTCATTCACTATAGGAAACCAAACAAAAATGCAAGGGAATGCATTTTCATCCACTTCACTTGAATGCATTTTTGGAGAGAGCATCGAATTCTTGAGATGAGAAGGAGAACGCAGATGAGAGTAGATTACTAGCACAAATTCCAAGGAAATAATTGCAGCTAAGTTTTGACATGCATCCCAATGCACCCAACACAAAAATCAAGGCAAGATATTTGCATTAAATGCAGTTAATGTACAATAGCAGTATTGTACAAGATTTCTGATAGTTAGTACATTACAAGTTTTAGCCTGAAGGTGGAATGAAAATAGAGGAGGTAGTTTGTTGTGGAGGAATGAATTTCTAGATTTAACTGTGGCATGAATTTTGAGGAGGTGACCATACAATAGGCTCAAATATTGAGGAAGAAGTCTAATGTTCCAAACAATCTGTTGATTTCTCTTTGGCATGAAATCCAAGGCACTAGGTTGAGATAAGTTGGACAGAGGTTTTGTCATTATTGTTGTAACTTTGAATTTGAGTAAAATAAAATCCTCTCTCTCTCTCTGAAACAGGTTTTCCCATTTTGGGTTTGCTTGGGAAATTTTGCCGAAAAAATCCAAGTCTCTAAATTTCATTGTGTTTAAGTATTATTTATTTTCTGCCTATTTATGTGATACTCATACAATGTTTCAAAGTCTGAAATTTTTGTGAAAAATTAAAACACTCATTTAAACTAGGTTGGGCATTAAATTTTCCATAAATTTGACTTGAAACTAGTCAGGGTTTTAACACCAAAAACTTTCATGGTATCAAAGCTTGGGGGAACATTATTAAATTGAAATTTTCAAACTATTAGTAGTCCTCTTTTGTCAGTGAGTAACACCTTGTTGGATTTTGAATTTGCATTGAATTGGCCACCGAACTTAGGTTGGAGGATAGGTTTGATGGGGCTCGGAATTTTTTTCCATGGAAGTCAAGGACAGTGCTTATATTGGAGAAGAATGAACTTGGGATGAAGTGGTTCATAGTACACATGATAATCCAATTCAAGTTCCCACTTCCACAAATGCACAAGCATTATCAGTCTTTAACAAAAAGGACATAAAGACTAGAAGGATCATTCTAGGTATAGTTAAGGACCACATCATCCCACATATTTCAAGTAAAATCATGCATACCAGATGTGGGATGCTTTGACCAGCTTGTACCAAATCTCAAATGAGAACTAGAAAATGGTGAAATTGAAGAGTATTAAGATGGCCAAAGTAGAGGGAGTGAATTCCTACCTTACTAGGATATATTAGGTGAGAGATGAGCTTGCAGTAGCCAGGGAGGTTGTTTTTGGTAGTGAGATAGTGTAGACAACTGAGAATGGGGTTGTAAATCCTTGGGCTATTCTTTGTGGAGGCTATAGTTGACAGGGAGAACTTGCCTTCTTAGGATAGGCTCTGGGATTATTTTGTGCAGGAGGATAGGCTCTAGGATAATACTATGGCTTGTAACGTCCTTAGTTGGACTGATCCATTAGCATGAATATCTTCGACAACGTAGGGTCCCATCCATTTTGTATGTAGATTTTTGGGTTTTCCTTTTGCTCGACTGTTGTATAGTAGGGAAAGGTCCCCTACTGATAGGTTTTTGTTTTTGATATTGCGATCATGCCATGCCTTCTGCTATTGTTTTTGGATTTCTTGGTGTTGTAGAGCAATCAGTCGGTGTTCTTCTAGCTTGCTTAATTGCATTAGTCTGTCCTTCCTTCCTTGTTCGACATCGACATGTAAACTTTCTACTATAATAGGTGTTTGTTGTCGAAAATGTAGTGGGACAACTGCTTCTTGTCCATAGACTAGTTGAAACGGTGTTTGGTCTATCAAATGCTTGTATGTTGTTCTGTAAGCCCACAGTACTGCAGGTATATTCTCGTCCCAGTCATCTTTATCGGTGTTACATATTTTTGTTAGGCCTTTTGTTAATGTTTTGTTGAATGCCTCAATTGCTCCATTCAACTGAGGGTGATAAGCTGTACTACATCGGTGGTCAATTTGGAACTGATCTGTTAGTGCTTTAATGGTTTTATTAATAAAGTGTGACCCTTGGTCACTGATTATGGTTATTGGACATCCAAATCTGGTAATGATATTTTCATAGATAAATTTAACAGCTATCTCACTGGAACATGTGTCGATCGCTTCTGCTTCTGCCCACTTGGTTACATACTCTACTGCTGTTGTTATGTACCTTGCACCTGTTCTTTTTGCTGGTACGGGGAATAGTCCTATGAAGTCGATGGCCCAAATTTCAAATGTCAAACTTGGGTTTACTGATATCAAGGGAATTTCTGTACTAGGCAGAGGTCGACCCAGTCGTTGACATCTGTCACATTGGCTTACAAAATTTTTACAGTCTTTGTGAAGTGTCGGCCACCATAACCCTGATTGTTGTATTTTCTTGGCAGTTGTGTCTGCTTGAAAATGTCCTCCCACCGGTCCATAATGTGCTTCATACATGATATTATTTCTTTCATGTTCTAGTACACATCTTCTGAGGATGTCAGCCAGGCCCATTTTATATAAGAATCCATTTATGAGGCTATATGGTGCAGCTTTCATGGTTAAGATTTGTTTCTTCTTCATGCTCATGCCCTCTGGTGCTCGTCCATCTTCTAAGAATTGAGCTATTTCCTCTAATTCTGTTGGGACTACTTCTATTCGAAATAAATGTGCATCTGGTAGGTCATCTTCTACTCCTGTCAGTTCCTCTCCTGTGTCGATTCGTGATAAGTGGTCAGGTCCAACATTTAATTTTCCTGGTCTGACAATGACTTTGAATTCAAATTATTGGAATAGAAGCAGCCATCGACAAATTCTCCCATGGTGTAAGGGTTTATTTACAAGGTATTTTAGTGCTTGGTGGTCGGTATGAAAGATGAACGGATTGGCTAGTAGGTAATGTCGATACTTATGTAGTGCGAAAACCATTCCTAATGCTTCTCTCTTTGTTGTCGAGTAGTTTCTTTCTGCTTTATTTAATTTTTTGATGCTATAAACTATAAGGTAGTCCATTCCATCGTCCCTTGGTTGAGTTAGGATTGCTGCTATTTCTAGGCCTGATGCATCGATGTGTACATGGAATTTGGTCGACCAGTTTGGAAATCTTAGAATGGGTGCTTCGACTAGCTTCCTTTTTAGTGTTTCAAATGATATGTTGCATTCCTCTATCCAGTCAAACTCCTGATCTTCTCTTAGAAGTTCTTCCAGTGGATAGGTCATATTTGAATAGTATCTTATGAATTTCCTCTAATATCCTGTATGACCAAGTAGTACCTTGACTTGTTTTGGGTTCACTGGTGGTTTTAAGTCGAGGATAATTTTTATTTTTGCAAAGTTGACCTTGATTCCTTCTTTGCAGACAATGTGTCCTAATAGTATCCCCATAGGGTTTAGAAATATGCACTTCTTGACGTTCAGAGATAGCTGGATTTGTCGTCATCGTTCCAACATGAGCCTTATCCATTTGCAGTGATATTTCAACATAGAGTATATTGTCCAATCATCGAAATATACTGCCATTGTTTTGTAAATATATTCTTGAAATGTTTTGACCACAATTCTCTAAAATACTGCAGGTGCATTTTTTTGTCCAAAAGGCATAACCCTGTAAGCAAATGAGCCAAATTCACATATGAATATTGTCTTTTTCTGATCTTCTTTGGCTATTGGTACTTGGTTATAACTTGAGAATTCATATGTAAACGAGTAGCATTCATGTCCTGTGACCTCATTTAAGATGTCATCTGCATAAGGTGTTGGAAATGGGTTTGTTAATGTAACTTTATTTAAGTCTCTGAAGTCGACACAGATCCTTAACTTGGTTCGATCATGTTTCTTTGGTTGAACAACCATTGGACTTGCCCATTCTGATTGGTCAATAGGGTAGATAATTCCTACTGCAAGCATATTATCAATCTCTTTCTTGACTACTTCTTTGTATTTATGAGCTAATTTATATGGTCTCTTCTTTACAGGTCAGACATCAGGTTTAATGTCGATCTTCATTTCACCCATTTCATGGACTAGAACTTTGAGATCCTTGTAGTCTCTAGAGAATACATCCTGGAATTATTTTAGTAAGTTTACTATTTCTGTTGTTTGTTCTTCACTCCAGTAGTCTCCAATTTTTGCCATTTTTGGTCGATCATCACTTGAGATGTCGAATTCTTTAGATTTTACTTTAGCATCTAACCATTCTAGTGCTTTGGCTTCATTGATTGGTCGAATCCCTTCTTTAAACTATGAAAATGTGGCAGGAAAGTCTGCTGCAGTCATTCGGTCAGTGTCTTCGACTGTTTCGACTTTGAGTACTGTGCGAATTGGTTTTGTTGTTTCTGAATGGTATGATTTCCATCGAAATCTTTTCCCTTCTGGATTTTCATTTTCCATTTGTAGTCTTGTCGATTATGGTGTTGTCTTGGTTTGTATGTTATTGCATTTTATTGTCGGTCGGTCATGTTTTAGGGTTTTGTTCCCAGTCGGTTCTATAAATGCCTTGATTTGTTTTGCGGTTTCGACCAACTTTTTGTCTTGTGGTATAAAGCTGAAATCTTTGATAAAATTCTCTCTTAGTTCATGCCATAGGAATGTTTCACCCCGAGCTTCTTCCATTTTGTACCATTTGTTTGGTAAGTCAGATAGCGTCAATGGAAACAAGTGTGGCCATGTACGTTCATCCTTATATCCAAGTCTTTTCCACTCTTTTTCACATGTTCTTATGTGGTCTTCTGGATCCTGCCCTTGGATGAACATAGGTATTTGGGCTTGATTGGTTAACTTTTTTTCTCTGAATCTTTCTATAAAGTAGGTCGAAGCTGTTGTCCATCTCTGCAATCTTGATTGATGGGTATCCCACCATCTAGCAGCTTGTCCTGTGAAGGTTTCCACTAAGCTTTGTAGTTGGCCATGTTCACCAATGTTTCTGGATACTTGTTCTATATGCATAACTGGTGATTCTCTTTCTTTGTACCTTGGTATTTGTGTGATATTTACATTTGTTGGTTTTAGGGTAGGATATTCCCTGGTTTTCTTTTCAAATATTTTTGGGATGATGGACACCAAGAAGCACTGTTGGACTGGTTTCTTCTGCACTTTTTGAATGGTCCAGCAACCTCTTGCTTGTGTTTTGTAGTTCTCGACTTCCCAATCATATAATTCTGCATCTGAATTGTATCCTATTGAATCTTGATTGCCTAAGTGAAGTTCACCAAAGACATTGAGTTCTGTGTAGTCTTCATTGTTTTGTATCTGATATAATTGTCGGATTTCGAATTCTTCATCAATAGGTTCTATCCAAGGTTCTCCTTGGGATGGGTGAATAGGTACTATGACTTTTTGTCCATTCCCTTTTAGTTTTATCCTTTCCTTGTCTAAGGATATCGATGATTTCATTTTTCTTCCCCAAGGTCGACCTACTAACACTGGGAAGGAACTGGATCCTTCCTTAGGGTCAATAATTTCAAAGTCGACTTTGGTTGATATTCCTTTTATGGTTGTGTTGACTTTTCTCCAAACTCCGATAGGTCCAATCAGACCTTGGTCGGCTAATTTCAAGTATATTCCTGACTCGTATAGTAGAGGTCTATCCAATTGTTCCCAAGTGTCATGAGTCATAATGTTTACTTGTGACCCAAAGTCGAGCACAACTTGTCAGATGTGGTACCCTTCAATTTCTAGGTCAACAAGTGGGTCAGCATCACTTTTGTCCTTTTGGTTTAGACTATAGATATTTTTTGTTTGTTTTTCTGTATTATTATTGTGTTTTATTTTATACAATAAGTCAATGAATTGAGACACCACTTTATCATCTTGTACTAAACGTATTAATTCTTTAACTGTGCTTTGTCAATTATCATTAGCTTCTTCTTGTCAAGCAAATTCTTTAAATATATTCGTTGCATCTTTATACAGTTGTTTTTGTTTAGTTGCGTTAGGATAATCATTCTTTTCTTTTATTTTGCTTATTCATGTATTATCACTCCCAATTTTTGTCCCTTGTTGGGTTACTATATGCAGATTCTTTGTATTGATTATATCATGTTTTTGAACGCACGACAAGACATTAACATTTTTCTTTTTATTTATTTTATCAAGCATAGTAGGGAAATCCTCTAATGAGTGATCCCCTACTCCACAGTTAGTACAAAATTTTAAATCAGTTCTGTCCTTGTATGGGCAGTTTGCATATCGATGACCTTCTTTGTAGCACGTGAAACATTGGATGGGGCGACGTGGTTGGTTGTCATGATTCCAAGAGAATCGACCTTTACCTCCATATCCTCCACGTTGGTTGTCGAACTGATGCTCATATCGACAACCTTTGTACCTTTGATTATTCTGTTCATTTTGAGCATTGCTTCACTGATTGTTATCGTTGTTCTGCGCAACTGCGTTTGTCTGGTAGTCTTCTTGGTAGTTTTGTCGATTTTTTAAGTTTAGGTGGTAGTCAGCCGTGGCGTGAATTTTTACTTCACAGATAGCACACCAATATGCTTTACCATTTTTCATGTTATACGAGCAATCTTTTGTTGTGTGTTCTCCATGTTCTTGGCAGATGTCGCAAAAGCACTTTGTCTGCACAAATTGAATGTCCTGTCGACTGATGTCTTGTCGACAGTTATCTTTTGAATGTACGATCGTTGAGCATTTTGTGCACCAGACATCCTGATTCTTAAGGTTTATCTCTTTCAATGATTCTGCATGATTTCAAGTTGCTCTTCCAGTCTAGTATCTGTGGGATATGCTGGGAAGTCTTCGTCTATCTCCACTTGTAGGGATTTAGTAAGCGCATCTTCGTATGTTTTGAACGTCTCCAAGCTTATTTGCTGCTGAATTTTTTGTGATAGACCTGCAGGGAACCATTGAATTAATAGTTTCTCATCAATTACATATATAATCCAGTTGGATGAGGAGGCCTTTCCAGTGTTTGTCGTAGTCTTGGATAGATTCTGCTGGCTTTTGTGATGTTGTTTTCAATTTTTTAGCTGCCAGATGTTTTACATTTGGATTTTTAAAGAACGACAAAAAATGCGCTTTAATTTATGCTTTGGATGCTTGAGGGGTTGTTTTAGTAAAGGTCATGTACCATGTTAGTGCTATTTTTCTCAAGGCACCAGTGAACTGCGCCATCTGTCTATCCTCATTTGTGACCTGATTTGCCTCCATGTCGACTCATAGATGAACCAATGTCATCTAGGATCTTCATCGCCCTTGTATAGAGGGATATGCGCTGATCCATGATCCATGTCAGATTCACTGTCGCTATCTTCTTCAGGAGGTGGTCTTGGTGGGGGTGGTGGTGGAGGTAGTGGGATGTTTTGCTTGTTTCTTTGTGCAGAGCTATTGTCGACTGAACTCTCCTTTCTGTCGGTTGTTTTGTTTGTCATTTCTTCTTCGACAAGTAGTTGGTTGGGGTCAAATTCTCCTATCTATGTCCAACTGCAATTATTTGTTTGCAGGTCCGACTGTTCTGTATTCTCCAAAGCTGTATTTGGCAGGGGGGGTGCTCCTTCATGTGTCGGGTAAAGTAAGTGGATACTTCAGTTGGAAGGGTACGCCTAAAGCGTGACCTAGTTTCCTTCCTCTGGTCAATGGATCACTAAATGATTATCATCATTTATTTCATCGTCTAGTCGGCTCCATATACCAAAATCACTAGCTATTAGTCTTAAATATCCTTTGACAATGGATTGCATCCTGGTACTCAGGTTTGTTGGAGATAGAGGTCTTACCTCTTGGGGAACTTCTATTTGGAGAGCTTCTCACTGCTCTATCCACAAGACTTCTTCCATGGGTGATGCCTCTTCATCCATGCCTTCTTCCTATCGGTCATGACCCGACTCTGGAAGATTTGTTTCTTGGTCTATCACCCTAGTACTCATTCCTCTCTACAGTGCTATAGCTCTTTATCTTCTTTCTTCCCTTATTTTCAACCTCTTCTCTCTCTCTATCTTCTTTAAATCCACCGTGCCTTTGTGTGTCACTGTCCGTTCGATTTCCTTTTTAGGTTGACTTTTCATCACTGGTGATGGTATCTATTTTTAGTCGACTAGAATCCTGTTCATTTTACCTCGACATATGACCAGCTACCCCCCCATGGCCTACCCGACGCTTTAGAAAGATCGAATAGTCCTGTTTACTTGCTTAGGAAATATTCCCACTCCCTCTCCGCAAAGAATTTCTCCCACTTCCTTTGTTTCTCTGCCCAGTTAGAATTTTGTGACGGTTCGCGTAGTGATGGATGAGGTTGGACGATATGACCCACTTCTTTTTCTATCAGGAATTTGAACAGTAAGGTCGGTAAGGAGCACAGGAATTGATCGGTAAGGTCTATATAGAATTTATTTTGAATGGTTTCTACTGAAGTTCTTTGTTCTATAGCTTGCTCCTCATAGAATTCGTTGGTGATATTTTCAAACCACTCCAACAGGTTTGTTCTTCCCCCTTCAATTAGTTTCTCTAATAGCTGTTGGCCTTAGTTGCTTCCAACTTTTTCATCCAAAAGTTTTTTCAAAAACTGGGGTACCGATTCTACAAACTTCTCATGGGTTTCGATAAAGAATCTTTCCTTCGCCCAAGCCGTCGTTAATATGTTTCTCTGCGCGTAATTTTGCAAGTAATTTGCTATCTTACGCTCCCACCAGTCCTTAATCTCCTGTTTTGATATCATCTGCTTGTATTCATCTCAGATATGTACTACCGGCAATGGAACCAATGTTGTAATCTCATGGATCATAGAGGGTTACCAATAATACACATTTACAACATAAAGACATAACAGATACAAGAGACAAGAACATAGATGTGGAATAACAGATTATATTATAATAAAAGGGTCCATACCAACACAGAACTGAACCAAGTTCTCATCTAGCTCAACAACCTAATATATATGATTTACAACCAGTTACATATAACTACCTATTGGTTCGATCGACTGACATGAACTTATATGGATGACCTAATCTCTAATTAGTCGGCTGATTGACTTAGTCGGCTTACTGACTAGCTCCTTCAACAAGGAGACCCAGAGGTCTTGTGCAGGGAAAATCTCCCAAAAATAGGGAGGATGAGGAAATGTTGCTTTGAATACAAAAGGAAATAAGAATAAGAAGGCCCCCAAGTAGGGCGAGGCTAAGAAGCAACAACAACAAGGTGGGAAGAAGAAGCATTTGAGCAAATTCAAGTGATTTTCTTATCAGTGGTTTGGGAAATATGCCTCGGAGTGTCCAAACAACAAGAAGAAGAAGCAACAGACTTCAGCTTCAACATAGATTGAGGAGTATACAACTAGATTCAAGAGAGAGTTTTCTCTCTACACTGGACATGTTGAGAGAGAGAGAGAGATTCCATCATCATTAGTGCCTATATAGAGTTTTATAGGGAGTATTCTTTGTTGACCAACCATTCTTTCAGTGCATCCACCACCAACACTTCATATATTGACAATGGAGCCTCGCGACATGTGACAGGTTCTTGAGAGATGTTTTCTAAGATTTTATATGTGGAGGTTGTGTTGGGGGATGACACAGTTGTCAAATTTTTTGGGCATGGGACCATTACATTTTAGAGGGATTCCATGAGTCCCGTAACTTTTAGGAAGGTGTTGTTTGTCCATGGGTTGTTGTCAGTAAAGAATTTCCTTTGGTTGTGGAAGGAGAATTCAATAGGTAACCTTAAACCAAACTTTAGACTAAAAACTATCCTTTTCTATCAAAGGGGGCTCCCTTAACAAAATTACTACCCAAGGTCACCGAAGTAGTAATTTTTATTTTCAGTACAATGTCTAGAATTTCCAAACATGAACCACAACAAGTTTCAGATTGTAATTAGTAATATCAGGATAAAGAAACCATTGGGAAAATGGAGTCAAACCAATAAAAATATTCATCTTTGTAGATAAAAAGAAAGGACAATCTCCAACTTCAGGATCTAGGAAGGCAATAATCTCCAGTCATAAATTTGGATATAATATGGTAGTATATCTCGGGAGAACTAATCCATTACATCAAACCATCAAAATAAGGATGAATTTTAATGTAATGCCAAACAGAAAAGCATGAGCATTCAATTGCATGCATTTGGAGCACCATAGATTAATTCCAAACCATGTTTTCTCAATCAAATACTAAGAAGAAAGACATGTAATGAAAGACAAATGTAAAGATTAACAC
Source organism: Pseudotsuga menziesii (assembly GCA_001517045.1). Lineage (NCBI taxonomy): Eukaryota > Viridiplantae > Streptophyta > Pinopsida > Pinales > Pinaceae > Pseudotsuga > Pseudotsuga menziesii. The sequence continues at coordinate 720,736 of LPNX011125656.1, read as the reverse complement.
ATGCACGTAAAGAAGACCACAAACTTAGAATAATTTCCACAAGAATTTATTTTTTAGAGAAGAGTTTATTTTCTCTGTTCTCTACACATTTGTATTCAAAGATAAAAAAAATATTGTTCATAAATTGTCTGCTTCTTTATTTGGGATCCAACCCCCAATACATCATAAAATTAAAAATATATACAAAGTGGCTGCTTGAGAGAATGATTAACAAACTACTTTTAACACAAAGTTCTTGTAACTAAATTCCTAATTCCTAGGAATCTAGTAACTACAAGCTTTCTCTAAATAACAAGTTTAATAAAAATCCATGTGGCATGCCAGAAGAGGTATTTAACTGCTCCTTTGAACTATGACACCTGTCCATCATTGATGTAATCTGTATTTGGTCTTTTTGAAATTCTCCACAACTTTCCATTGCTCTTGGTTTGGAATGTCATTGTCCATCATTTCCTTAATTGACACTTCCAATTCCATGTATAAAGTATAAGAAATAGGTGGTAAATTATTTTGGGTAATCAAGAATATCTCAAAATCATATGTTAATTTTCCTATGATGACTTTTCTAGTCATCCCTTTTGTTAAATATTCAAATTTAGAATGGTCCAGATGACTGCGCGCCAACAAATTATGAAATTGTTCTTGGGAAAGTAATCTGCCATCATTATCCCAGAAAGGAGGAAGACTGTCATTAATTTTTTTTTTGAAATATTTGTCTAAAATATTTAATTTGTAGAAGCATCTTATTTTCCTTTTCCTGTGCAGCTTTGACAAGATTATGCTTATTGATAAATATCCTAGCCCATAAAATGATGACCAATCTGTATCTAATTCCCATCTCCTGCATATCCTCATACGCCAAAGTGTTGAAGAAATTAATGGCATTATGTGTTGTATCCAGTGTCTTCTTATCCAAATTTTCATTCACCACCTTACACCTTTGGAAGGTCATATCTACTATCAAGTTTGTATCATTTACATAATTCAAATAAGGTCTAAATTTTGTAATTTCTACAACCAATGTGTCCCAAATAAGGTGCTTAGCTCCCTGCAAGGGTGTCTTTCCTGTTACTTTTTCATTCAATTCACTGACCCTCTTTTGCAATTGTTTTTTCTCACTTGAAATTTTATTGTTTTCCTCAATATTCTAGGCAAGTTCTTGTTTAAGTCTGATACTCTCCTCCTTTAACTCCTTGATTTACCCTTCTCTTAAATTTATATGTGACATGGAAACATATAACTCTTCAGGAGGGGACTCATTCATTTGGTATTCATTATGAATGAGAGGATGTCTCATCAACTCTTCCAATACCTCCTATTCTTCCCTCCAATTTGCATTTAAAACTAAAATTTGAGATATAAATCTTGTCCGTTCAGATTCCCAAGCTTTCTTTTCTTCCTGTAATTTCAATACTTTTCCTTTAAATTCCATCATCTCTTGATGACTTTTCTCTTTTTCCTATTGCAATATCGTTAATTCATACAACTGAACATGTTACATTCCTGGAACCTTCATCTTTTTCTTGAGTTCCTGAATAGTGTTTTCTTTTTCTTCCAACAACTTTTTATTCATATGAATATTATTAGGTTCAATTCCTGAATTTATGAGATCTGTTTGTAGCTTCTTGATTTGAAGTGAACTTGATCTATTATCTACTTTCTCCTGCCTAAGTTGGTTTTCCAAGTTGTCAATTATTGATTGAAATTTTGTAATTCTCAAAGTATCTTTCAACAAATCAAAATACAATACATCACAAGTCTACCTATGTAGTTGGATTTTATCAAGTACACTTATTTTATCCAACCTAAACTCCATTTCTGATACTTTTTCATCACCCACCACAACAAATTTCAAGGTATTCCTCTCTATATCCTTGGTGGAAATCAATGCAATTTGTTAATTGTCACACCTGGGGAAAAAAATTATGCGTCTCATCTAAAGATTGCTTCTTTTTCTCCTTATAGCTTGAAACAAAATCAAACTTAGACTTGTATCTAGAGTCTAACTCTGTGCTATTTTCACCAGCAAAAGAGCATTGTTGTATTTGTACAGGATGTTGTTGTAAAATAAGGATTTTATATGAATAATCCAAATTACGTTCATCTTGTCTAATTATTTCCTTTCCAGACTCTATCTTCACTCTTTTGTTTGAATTTTCATCATCAACGTCCATTATATCAATCTTTGAAAGTTTCTTTTATTCACTGAAGCAGAATTAGATGGTGTCTGGATTGTTAAGGCCAAATCATTTCTTATCTCCTCAACTATCTCCACTACCTCTTCTTTGATCTCTTCACAATCTTGCTTGAAGTCCAACAAATTGGAAATTTTATCCATGCATTCTATCAGTTGATGTTTGAAGGCTCCGTTCTTGTTTTGTTGTCTTCTCCATGATATAATTTGTCGTGGATCATAATTTAATATTTCCATCTTTTGGAAATCCATAAATTCTAGTAATTTCTCAACAATAGATAATGTAGTTTTACATTTAAAGATGAAATGACCAATCTTAAAGGGAAACTTTACATTGGAATATTTCTTAAAAGCACCAAAATACTCTTCCTTTTAACACAATCTCTGTCTAATAAACTCAAGTGCAAAAATTCCAGGAGTTAAAAAGGAAGGAAATTTGTAAGGTGGTCCAGTGAAACCATACACACGAATAACAATAAATTACCTGTACATGAACCAATCTCCTGTACAACTCTCTGGTGAAGGATGCAAAGTATTCTTCATTTCCTCCAATACTCTAGGAAATTCTGCATCAAACATGATTCTATATACTACCGCCATAATTTTATTGACAAACTCAAATACATTTATTTGCCCAAGAAACCCAAGAGAGAAAACCGTACCGATAAAATGAAGCTCATATACATTGGAGCATAGGAACATGTTCAACAAATATGTCTGATACCTGAAATGCCTCAATTTAGGAAAACCTGCCAACTGAGAGTGAATTGTAGTGGCTAAAAACTCATCTAGATGAAGGCAAAAAATATGATTTGACTCTATCTTAGGTGAGCTTATTCTCAACAAAAATCCCAACATAACTTCAGTTACAGACTTGTCATCATCATAACCCAATATCTGGCTCAACATGGACAAAACTAGCTGAACTTCTTCTCAGAAAAGACTGACATTCAAGGGAAGAGAAAAGTTTTCCACCAATTGACCAGTTTTTAAATTCTATGACATGAAAAGATTTTTTACTTTGTATTTACACTCTCTATACAACTGAACTAGGGATTCTTCACTAAAAACTTCAGGATTCATAGGAAAATTCTTAGGTACATTGAAAACTTCATTGGCAACTTTAACATTAATTTGACAAAGGATTCTGGTGGTTTTCTTGTTCATAATTACTCTTTCAGTGGGAGAATAATTACTAACGCACCATTCTACAAATTCTGGGAAGTGTAGGGTTTGTTTGACATAAAAAAAGTATAGAAAATAACTACAAACATTCAGAATATCTCTTCCCTGCAACTTGGATCCCCATAATTGTTCCTTAGAATGAGAAACACTACACACAGACAGTATTGGGTCGAACACATTCCCTTCCCTGACAATTATGACCTCTTCTTTACTATCCATGAGTTTACAGATTGAAACTGAATTCATAATCCATTCCATAACAATAAAATCAATGGGAATCAAAGTGTTAGAGCTACTTGGTGAGTAGAGAAAGAACTGCAATTGACCTTCATACCGCAATTGGAACTGCAAACTAGTGTGTTGTCGGCGTCCCATGTTTTTATCATTTCCAAGACAACATAGCCTTTTAAATTTTCCAATGGTCCTTTTATACAATCGCATAGATTGTTTAAAATGCTACAATACCATACAATACCACACACATCCGTATTACAATGCTTTTATTTTATAGGGGAAATACCATGGGGAAATTCTACGGTTAACCCAATACCACGGGTCCGGAAAAACTGTTGGCCAAAAAACATCCCAATTTTTTTTCTTTGGGGCTCCACGTCTAAACCCCCATTTCTTGGGGGAGCTTCCCCCAAACCCCAAAGCAGGGGGAATGAGTGTACAATAAACCTGGGGTACAAACATGACTGAATAATATCTCTGGATCTGGAAGATCAGACTCCACATCCAACAATCTCCCACTTGGAGACTGATCACAACAGCTCCACCGCTGCTGCACTTGCTGGACTATGCTCTGGACCTTAGACTTGGAAAATTTCTTATTTTCATCTTCATGCTTGAAGGCCAACATAAATCGAGTAAGAACTCAATTTATCTCTAGTTACTCCCTTTGTCAACATGTCTACAAGATTCTGGCTAGTATGTATCTTTTCCAATTTTAACAGTTCTTCATCGAGAACAAGTCTTATGAAATGGTACTTGAGATGTATATGTTTAGTCTTTGAATGAAAGGCTGAGTTCTTTGTAAGATGAATGGAATTCTGGTTGTCATTGTACAACTTGCTATTCTCCTGCTTCTTACCCAATTCCTCCATGAACCTCTGCAACCAAATCATCTCCTTACTAGCCTTTGTAGCAGCAACATACTCTGCTTCCATTGTTGAAAGTGCAGCAACCTATTGCAGTTTTGAAATCCAACTTACTGATGTTCCACCCACAATAAACACATACCTTGTGGTGCTCCTCCTGTTGTCTTTATCACCAGCCATATCTGCATCAACATATCCATGTAGAACAATGTCTGAACCTCCAAAACATAATGCATGAGAAGTGGTACCTCTCAAATACCTGAGAATCCACTATACTACTTTCCACTGTGCTTTACCTGGATTATTCATATAACTACTCACAACTCCCACTGGATGTGCAATATCTAGTCTTGTGCACACCATGGCATACATCAAGCTTCCAACCGTTGATGAATAGGGAATCTTGGACATGTAATCTATCTCTTCATGTGTCTCTGGACACATCTCCTTACTTAGTTTGAAATTCCAGGCTAAAGGTGTCCTAATTGGTTTTGCATTCTGCATTCTAAACCTATGCAGCACCTTTTCTAAGTACTCACCTTGAGACAACGTCAATTTGCGATTTTTCCTGTCTCTTGTTATTCTCATACCAAGGATTTTCTTTGCAGCACCCAAATCCTTCATCACAAATGGTTTAGATAGTTTTTTTTTAAGTGCATATATATCCTGCATGTTAGACCCTGCAACAAGCATGTCATCCACATACAATAACAATATAATATATCTTCTGTTATCTAGCCTCTTGAAATAAACACAGTGGTCAGAATGACATCTATCATAACCTTGTTCTGTCATAAACTTATCAAATTTTAAATACCACTGCCTTGGAGCTTTCTTCAGGCCATATAAGCTCTTCTTCAACCTGCAAACCAAATTCTCCTTCCCTTTTAACTCATACCCCTGTGGCTGCTGCATATAAATATCTTCGTCCAAATCCCCATGGAGAAAGGTTGTTTTTACATCTAACTGTTCAAGATGCACTATTGCCACTAGACTTAAAATAGTTCTAATTGAAGTCATTTTAACAACAAGAGAAAATATTTCATCAAAGTCTATACCTTTCTTTTGTGCAAACCCCTTTACAACAAGTCTAGCCTTGTACCGCTTCTTGCCTCCATCTTCTTCCTTCAACCTGTAAACTCATTTATTTTGCAGGCAACTTAACCAGATCCCAAGTCTGGTTTCTTACCAATGAGTTCATCTCTTCATCCATGCCTTGCTCCCACTTCTTTCTAGTTTCTACCTGCATTGCTTCTTCATAACATTCTGGTTAACCAGAATGAGTCATCAATAAATAATACAATGAAGGAGAGAATCGTCCAGGGGGTCTACTTAACCTGGTATATTTTCTTACTGTTGCAGGAGTTTCAGGTACCTGCTGTTGTTCTTGATTTTCTGGTGCCTTTGGAACTTCATTTTATTTGATTCCATCAAGCACTATGTACTCTGTGTTTTCCATTTCCACTTTCTTTCCCTGCAACGGATCTTTGTACATAACCTTTTCATTGAATACTACATCTCTACTCCTAATGATATTGCGATTTTCAAAATCCCATAAGTGATAACCAAAATCATCAACCCCATATCCAATAAAGGTACATTTCTTGGATTTAGCTTCAAGCTTTATTCTATCATCTTTATCAATATGGACAAATGCTTCACAAACAAAATTTCTCAGAAATGATTATTTTACCTATTTACCTATCCATGCCTCCTCTGGAATCCCACCATCCAAAGCGCTTGAAGGGCCTCTTTTTATTAAATAAACAATAGTGTTTATGGCATTAGCCCAAAACTGTAAGGGAAACCCTGCATGCAATATCATACACCTTGCACACTCAATGATTTTTCTGTTCATCCTTTCTGACACACCATTTTCTTGTGGTGTTCTAGGGACTGTCTTCTCTCTACGAATCCCATTGTGTGAATAGTAATTGTCAAACTCCTTGCTACAGTACTTACCTCCATTATTAGATTTGAGACATTTCAACCTTTTTCCTGCCTCATTCTCAACCAAATATTTCCACTTCTTAAAAGTATCAAACACATCACATTTCTGTCTAATGCAATAAACCCAAGTTTTTCTAGTTACATCATAAATAAAAGTAACATAATATCGAGAGTCTCCAAGATATTGTACCTGAGCTGGTCCCCATACATCTGTATGGACAAGCTCTAACTTTTCATTCTTCTTTTGTTTCTCAACCCCGATAAATATAAATCTTTTTTTCCTCCATAAACACAGTTTTCACAGAATTCCAAACTTACCTACTTCAGATCTGGAAGTCGTTTCCTTGAGTGGAGAATCTGCATCCCCTTCTCACTCATGTGGCCAAGACTATGATGCCACAACACTGTACCTATTTCTGTGGAATATATAGAGACATGATAATCAGTATTATGAGGACATAAATATAATGTACCTACCCTATCTCCTTTTTCTATTACCAGTGATCCTTTAGAGATATTCCACCACTTTTCTCCAAACGTAGACAACCAACCGCTATATCCCAACTTCCCTGTTGAGATCAGATTTATTTTCATAGCAGGAATGTGCCTTACATCCTTTAGAATCCATTCACTTCCATTATTTAACTTAATACGTACCTTACCCTTTCCAACAGTTTTACATGGTTCATCATCCCCCAATAAAACACGTCCAAAATCACCTTGAACATAATCATGAAAGAATTTCCTATGGGGTGTAGCATGACATGAAGCCCCTGAATATACTACCCAATAATCGCTAGTATTATCTAATGCAAGAATCAAAGCATCTTATAACACATCACCTGCTACAATCGCTTCCTGAGTAGTCTCTTGCTGCCTCTCACCTTTCTTCTTTGGTGCTTTGCAGTATTTCTTGAGATGTTCTTTCTTACCACAGTTCCAACACTCTATTTTTCCAAATCTGGACTTGGATCTGCCCTTTTTAGACTCATTGTGATTTCTTGGGGTTCCTTCCTCTCTCATTTTGTCTCCCTCTACTCTCCATGGTCAACTCATTACCTGATGTCTCACTCATGCTTTTTCTTCACATTTCCTCACTAAGACTAACACCAACAACATCATCAAACTTAAGAGTGTTTGAACTAGGGACAGAGTTACTTACAACCATGACCAAGCTATTCCAGCTTTCTGGCAATGAGCACATGATTAGAAGAGCCCTAACCTCATCATCAATGTTCACTTTTACAGAACTTAACTGATTGGTAAGTGTATTAAACTCATTTAAATGGTTAGCAACAGATCCACCTTCCGACATCTTCATAGTAAATAAACGCTTCATTAAAAATACCTTTTTGGAAGCCGAGGGTTTTTCGTAGAGCTTACCCAATATGCTCATCATGCCATCTATTTTTTTTTCTTTCAAAATATTGAAAGCCACCGACGAAGCCAGGAAAAACTGTATTGTTCCCAGTGCCTTTCTGTCAAGAACCTCCCATTCTTCATCCTTCATAGTCGCCAACTGTTTTTCTTTTCCACCTAATGGCAGGTACAGATCCTTCTAGTACAGATAGTCCTCCATTTCATCTTGCATAACTAATAGTTTTTCCCGTTAAATTTCTCAACCCTAAACTTTCCTCTTCCTCCATTACTCCCACTGGAACCAGGAACCCTTCTTTCCTGCAAGTTTACCAGCCAAATAGGACTTTTGGCTCTGATACCAATTTTTAGAAAACATGACCATAGAGCAATAATAGTTTTACATTTAAATCATTAAACAAGATTCAAAACACATTAAACACATTACAGAGTGACACAGATATAATGTGGTTCACCCAAAAGATGGGATATGTCCACACAAAAATTGCCAGTCTTTTTATTACCGTCCATAAAGGTGAATGGATAAAACCTACAACAATACCACTACACTTCCTCTTCTCTCTCTCACAGTCTCTCTCACACAATCATAGAGATTGTTTACAATGCTACAATACAATACAATACCGCACACATCTGTATTACAATACTTTTATTTTATAGGGGAAATACCATGGGAAAATACAACGGTTAACCCAATACCATGGGTCAGCAAAACTATTGGCAAACAAATATCCCAAAGCAAGGGGAATGAGTGTACAGTACACCTGGGGTACAAACACGATCGAATAATATCTTTGGATCTGGAATATCAGGCTCCACAACCAACACTCTTGACATCATACCTGGGTCCCACGACCATGTGCACACTCCGCACATCTTATCCATTAGCTCTTTTCACCTCCCTCTTAGTCATATCACAGGGTCATATGAGATCCATCGAGCTAAGGAAAATGTATTCCCCACTTAGTCATATGTATCCAAACATTAATATTTTAAGAACTTTTTTTCAAAACCTTCAAAGCATGAGAAATATAGTGTCAACATGATGAAAAATAACTTGATATCAATTTCCATGATTGAGGACAAAGAACTTGGGGTATATTTCCTGGATGGACATGTGCATGTTTTCCCCAAGACTATAGCACCATCTACCTCTTAGGCCACTGGATTCAGATGTGGTAAGGTGTACAAGATCTTATTTCATCCCCAACATGATTTGGCACATAGAAACAACAATGAGATTTGTGAGTTGTGGCATTGGAGGATGGCTCATCTGCATCATCCATCTCTGAGGATGTTGAGGGGCATGGTTACATGGTTTCCAAAGTTTAACATGGAACACAGTGATTTGTGCAGTGGGTGTGCTTTCGGAAAGTACACCAAGATTTCTTTTTTGAGTAGTGATAGAAGTTCAACTGGAGTGCTTGATTTGATACATTCATATTTGTGTGGTCCCATGTCATATGTTTCCTTGAGAGGTTTTGAGTACTATGTGATATTCATTGATGACTAATCCAGGAAGACCTAGATCTACTTCCCAAGGAGAAATAAATCTGAGGTGGTCTTGCAGAGGTTCCAAGAGTTTAAATCTCTTATGGAGAACCAGAATAGGAGGAGTATTCGAGCACTCATATCAGATAATAGGGGTGAGTATATCTCCAAGGAGTTCAATGATTTTTGCATATATGATGGCATACAAATAGAGTTGATAGTACCATATACTCCTGAGCATAATGGAGTGGCAGAAAGGAAGAAGCGATCTATTATGGGAGCAACAAGATCCATTTTACATTATTAGAGTATTCCTTTCTTCCTTTGGGACAAGGCATGTACTATAGTTGTATACCTTTAGAATAGGAGTCCACATCATGCTTTGGGGAGAAAGACTCCTGAGGAAATGTTCACATGCAAGAAGCCTAAGGTTGGTCATTTTCACATATTTGGTTTCCTAACTTATTCACATATCTCCTTTGAGAAGAGGACAATGTTGAGTATATGGTTGTCATTGATGTCAAAAGTGTTCAAAAATGACAAAGGAATAACCAGTGTGTATGATGGTTGAACCTACTCAGTAAAATACTAAAATAGTCATACAGTAAAATACTAAGGTAGTCATGACATGGCATGGCATAGTTGGGCATGTGGCAGGACATATATGATGACATGGAGTAAAAAGATCAAGTGAAGGAGGATCAGTTTTGAAAGATCAAGATCAAACGGTGGACATTGATCCCCCACAAGATCCAATGGTTAGGAAAAATCCCGCAATACAAAAACAAAATTATGGAGGAAAGGTTGCAGGGAGGCAACTTTGGAAAATTGGTCGGTCATCCCGCATCCCGCATCCCGCAAGCCGCATGCAGAAGGAAAGTTGCGGGGAGGAAACTTAGGAAATTTGGTCAGGCATCGCACATCCTGCATCCTAAAATCTGAATATCAGAGGGCTGAGATCAATCCTTCCAAAAATAGATCAACAGTACGGAAAGACCGTTCCGGAAAGGAAATTGCGGAAGTCCGAAAATCGAAAAGCGCGATTCTGAATCCCGCAATCTGCAAGATCAACCGTTAGAAATGACTCCACAAAATATCGACGGTGCGGAATAAATATTGCAAAAAAGATGATTGCGGGAAGAAGTTTGCGAAAAGGATAAAAAGGATGAATTGACATCCCACATCCTGCATCCCGCAAACTGGAGATCGATGGTCAGGAAAAATGCCCGGTGAAGATCAACGGTCAAAAATCGATGTGAGGTAATTTTGATGCGGAAATGAGATTTCAAGGAGGAAATCTATAGAACAGATCTATGGTCCAGGTCGTACTTGACAATAGGATCAATGGATTTGATTAAAACTGGTAAATATCATTGCAAAAAGAGTTTTTGCATTACGAAAATATCAAAGAACGATAAATAGGGGCGTGAAATTGAGATCTGAGGGTAAGGGAGTAATGAAACATCGACATTTGGTTACGAAATGCGACGAATTGAAAAGGTAAGTGTTAGTTGTGTGTGTTTGTAAACAAACAGTCATGACCCAAATAAAAAAGATGTAGAAATGAAGAGTTGTGTTGAAACGATGAAGGTACTAGGTATTTAAATGAATTTTGTGTTCTAAATAAAGTGTCTCTGTTAACAAGTTTTATAGAGTCCATAGTGAAGAGCTTACAACTATTCCACAGTCTAAATAAAATCAGATTAGGGTAGCAGGGAGGTGCTAGGACAGACATCTGCAAGGGGGGTCGAAGCCTCTTTCCAGTCGTAGATGGAGAACAAGGTGTCGTAGCATCCTTGTCTGTTAAAAACAGACAGAAAACCATAAGGGGTGTTGTAGCATCCTAGTTTGTAGCTTCAGGAAAAACCTAGGGTGTATATTTCATCCTTTATGTTGTAGTAGATAAACAATTTTGTAAATTCATCTTATTAATGAGTATGAGNCCCCCCCCTCAGTATTGTGGGATAAACCAACAGACAAATCTTGATCCCACTCTAGAGAGAGGAATGTTTGTGGTATATGATGAGACTTCAAATTCCTTCTGCATTTATCTTCTTGGCTAGAGTAAGGTTTTTAGGAGGCCAAAAGTGGGATTTGAGGAGGAGCGGTAAGGTTTTTAGGAGGCCGAAAGTGGGATTTGAGGAGGAGCGGGCCTTCAAGAAGTCCAGGGAGTTAGTGTAGGAGGAGAAGTAGTCTCCCACACCTCATGCAACTTCACAGGTACCTCCAATTTAGAGTACATGTTCACAAATTTTTGGGGTGACTATTCCATAGGTTACAGGAACATGGTCTTCAGGTTTAGTGGTTTAGCCAGCAGGTACTTCGGGGAAAGGTTATGGTTCTTAGGTCATAGGTTCAACAGTTGCAATTATCGGATCATAGGGTTCACCAATGGTTGGTTCAACATCTCCTTGTTCATAGGTTTCTGGGCCATCTTCTTCCGACACTTCATTAGTTGAGGGCATACTAGTTTGGGATCCACCTTTAGGTAAGAGGAAGCCTAAATGGCTTTGTGACACCTTAAGGAAGCAGAGGCATTTGGTCCTTCCAAGGAACTAGTGAGGATTGTAGTTATTCCAGACATGTTGGGTATGGAATTAGTTCAACTCATGATTCATAGCCATCTACATTTGAGGAGGCCTCTCAACATCATGTTTGGAGAGATGACATGATGGAAGAGTACCATTCCATCATGAAGAACGATGTATGGGATATTGTACCGAGACCAGAGGGGATGTCATTTGTGACTTCCAAGTGTATCTATAAGGTGAAGCATGTTGCAGATGGTAGTGTGGAGAATTTCAAGGATCATTTTGTGGCATGGGGGTTTTTGCGGGTTGAGGAAGTTGATTATAATGATACATTTGTGTTGGTTTCCTAATATTCCTCAATTAGAGAAATGATTTCCATAGTAGTAGAGATGGGTTGGAAGATCCACCATATGGATGTGAAGATCACATTTCTCAATGGACATTTATAGGAGGAGGTGTATCTAGAGAAGCCTCATGGAACTGAGATCCATGGGAGGGATTCCCATGTGTGTAGGTTGAAAAAGGCCTTGTATGGTCTGAAGTAATCTCCTCGAGCCTGGTATTCCAAGGTTTATGCTTATTTTCTATCAATGGGATTTCAGAAGAGTGAGGATGATCCCAACCTTTACTACATTTAGGTTGGTGGAGATCCCTGTATGTTTATGAATTTTTTATCACAGGGGAGAGCACCTCATTGCAGCTTGCAAGAGAGATGTTGCTTCATAGTATGAGATGACAAATATTGGGATGACGCATTACTATTTGGGGATGGAGGTTTGGTAGGATTCTGGTCATATTTTCTTGGGAAAAGGAAAGTATGCAGTTGATGTATTGAGGGGATTTTGGATGGAGGACTGCAGGCCATGGCCACATTGATGATCACTAACTAGAGGAAGCTTCATTCTTCTGAGGGATAGTTGGTGGATCCTACTTTATATCGTTATCACATTGGTTCACTGATGTATCTAGTCAAGACCAGGACATACTTGTGTTTTGTAGTGAACAATATCAATCATTTTATGGTGGAGCCTAGGAGAATACACTGGGTAGGCATGAAACATGCATTAAGATACCTAGAAGGGATAGTGGATTATGGTTTGGACTACAATATATCAGGTGGATTTAGTTTGGTTGGCTTCACGGATTCATACTGGGTAGGTGGTGCGACGGATGAAAAATTCACTTCTGGTTGTTGCTTCAGTTTAGGCTCGACAATAGTGTTGTGGTTCAATCAAAAGAAAAATTACATTGCTTTGAGTTCTGATGAGGCTAAGTACATGGCAGCCATTCAGGCTAGTTACAAGGCATTATGCATTTGCAAGTTGTTGATGGATTTATTTGATCAAGAGCCTAGGCCCACAGTGATTTACTACTACAATAAGAATTGCATTCAGTTCTCTGAGAATCCAGTGTTCCATGATAGGTCCAAGAACATAGAGATCATATACCATTTCATCCAAGATTATGTTCAGAGAAGAGTTGTTGAGTTACATTACATTTCCACTCATGAGAAGGTAGCAGACATTCTAACAAAATACTTGGGGTGGGGCAAGTTTTTCTTCTTCAGGGACAAGTTGGGAGTGGTGAAGAACAACTTCCTCGATAAGAGGGAGTGTTGAAGTTTTGTACCTTAGAAGTTTCCCCCCTAGGTGATTTTTCCTAAGTCACTAGGAAAGGGGGTAATATTGTGAACCTTGCATTAAATCCATTGTGATAAGCATTTAATTACACTTTAGAGAATTAAGTGTCTTTTTGATAAATTTAAGTGAGGTGAGTGAAATTAACTTTTAATGACAATTAAATGTGCATTAATTCTCAACCACTCATCTAATTCATTTTGGGCCTTTGGATTATATGACCCTTCATTCACCCCAAGCATCCAAACAAAAAGGAAAGGGCAGGAATTTTCATTCATTTCACTTGAATGAGTTGTTGGAGAGTTCATTGAATTCTTGATATGAGAAGGAGAACACGGCTAAGAGGAGATTACCAACATGAATTCCAAGGAAATAATTGCAGTTGAGTTTTGGCACGCATCCCAATGTACCCAACACATAAATCAAGGAAAGATATTTGCATTAAATGTAGTTGTAGGACAATAGTATCGTGGAGGATTTCTGACAATACTTATAGTACTATTTTTAGTCTGAAAATGGAACAAAAAGCGAGGAGGTATCTTGTTGTAGAGGCAAGAATTTCTAGATTTAAATGTGACATGAATTTCGAGGAGGTGATCGTATTACAGAGTTCAGGAGGTGACTATACAATAGGATAAGAAATGGAGGAAGAAGTCTGCTGGTCCATACAACCTGTTGATTTATCTTTGGCACCAAGTTTTAGGCACTGGGTTGAGATAAGTTGGACTGATTTTTTGACATTACTGCTATAAATTTGAATTTGATTGAAATGAAAATCCTCTCAGAAACAGGTTTTCCCATTCTGGTTCTTTCCTAGGCAATTTTGCTGAAAATATTTTAGTCTCTAAATTTCATGGTATGCAAGTACTATTTATTTTCTGCCTATTAATGTGATGTTCATACAATGTTTCAAAGCCTGAATTTTTTGTGAAAAATTACAACGCTCATTTAAACTGGGCTGGGCATTAACTTTTCCATAAATTTGACTTGAAATTGGGCAAGGTTTGAACACTAAAATATTTCATATAGCATCTTGTACAAATTTCAAAGGAATAAAGCTAATCATGGAACATTCTTCCCTATGTTTTCCGTAAGTATTTTTAGGAAACAACAATCAACCCTAGCATATTTTTGTGGTCTAGAATAATGCTTGGAAGTCAATGTCAATGTAGCCAAACATATTCATTCTTCAACAACAATAATCTCACTAATACTAGAATAGATTCTTTTACTTTCCTTTTTGTGTTGTGTTTGTAGGAGTGGGATCATCCATTATAGTTGGTAATTAATAATCACTCTCAATCAAATCATGAATCAATTGTGTCTTTGTTATTTTGTTCATTGCCTGAACAATTAGTAATTATTTTTGTTGAGCAGAGATGAAACTCTTTGAAGTCTTCAGTGTTTATTAGTATGTCAATTATTTAATATCAGCCTAAATTCATCCAACTACGAAGATTTTATAATAATAGAAGCTATTTTAAAAAATTGCAAGGTATGTTTATCAGACAATACATTACTAATTATTTATGTTAATTTATTTTGCAATAATAAAAGAGAGGATATTTTAGACTCTTAAAAACTATTAAAAAAAATGCATTACTAATTATTTATGTTAATTTATTTTGCAATAATAAAAGAGAGGATATTTTAGACTCTTAAAAACTATTAAAAAAAATGCAAAATAAGTGCATCCAATTTGTATTTATTTTCACACTAATTACTTGATCTTCGAGCTTTCAATTTGTAGATTTTGCAATAGAGAAAGAAGAAATTTTATGGTAGTAAAGGATATTTAAAGATAAGTTTGTGAGATGGTATTTATTTACTATTAATTACTTAACGTTGTTTTATTTTGCAACAGAGAAGAAACAAAATTTCATAGTTGTAAAAACTATTTCATAAAACCACAACATAATCACATCAAGTCTCTATTTATTTACATACTAATTACATGAACTTGCATGCATATAAGTTGTTTGAAAGCTCAACTTTGGGACCAAGAGTACGACTGGTCATCATTGCTCTAACTCATGAATCTGAATTATTGTTTCGTTCATGTTTCAATATTATTTTGGGTAGATATTACCTTCACTTTTTCTTTTTACCTTTCAGTTTTCATTCATCTCTAAAGTTGTCTTGTTTTTTTTTTTAATTAACGTTGATGTATTCTAAACACATAATATCCTAATTATAATATAATTGTCGTTGTAACATTTTTCAAACCTCACTATAATGTGTACTTTTTGGTTTTTTTGCATAAATGTCACAATAAACTCCAAGAAGGTGACAAAGTGATGGTGCTGTATGCATATGATGGTGTTGTTGTGGTCATTGGATGGATACATTCAATGTATGTTATTCATGCAGTGAAATTGAGCATAGGAGATGGAAATTGTTGGTCCTCATTTTGTCACCATTTTTGGCTCAATATTTTACATATTAACACATGTTTACGGTTACCTTTTCTACCATACAGTTCGCCATTCAACAATAGGTATGGTCATATTTTAATTTATGCAAGTTATGTTTTATTTTGCATTATTTCACAATTTTCTTGTATAAATTCGATGATATGTAATGATATCCTAATGTATGAAACTCTCATTGTAGAATCATGGTCTCCAGCGAACCAATGAAGCAGGCATTGCATTCATCCTAGATATGCGCAGAGCATATCCAACACATCATTTAGCTTATCGTTCGAACCATCGAATCAACCGCGCATTGCTGATAGTGGATTCCTGGGCATTAAAGGTATGTAACGGCCGTAAACTATTGTGACCATGTGCCAGCATCTCAACATGAGTCTCCTTCTGGAAGAGCGCTCGTATGATGTCTCTGTGTGACACCTTGACGCCAGTTCCGATTGAGATTGAGTTCATATGCCACATTGCACACCAGAGAGGAACTAGATTTGCGAAGGAGGAAACGTCATCTGGCGCTGGTTATCAATGTAGTTACCTGTCATAATGATTGCTTTATCTTAAGAGCAGTCGACCACTGAAAGGGTCGACTTGCTCGCCTTCTGTAAAAACACTATATATACAGATGATCTCATGCGAGAAATTGTTAATCGTTGAATGTTAATAGTTGATATCTCATGGTTAGAAGCTAATAGAATCAATGGAGTTAGTAAGGATAGCGAGATAGTTAGCCATCTTATCAGTTGACCAAAAACGCTGTAATGCTACCTTTTGACTTAATGAAATTTCTATTACACTGTGCATGATCGTGTTCCATTAGCAAGGCATTACTCTGTTTGCTGGGAGGGCCCCTTGACAACCAGAGTTTTACATTTTCATGTATTTTTCGTTATTTCCCTTCTCTGTAACAAGTATAGTTTTATTTATAAATTGTTTATGCAATCCCATTCCTGTAATCATTGATGTTAATTACTCTCTGTAGCATATATTTCATTTTTATCATGCTGATTATGTAGTTTTCCTTTACAAGTTAGCAACCTGTTGCGAATAACATAGTTTCCAAATTCCCTTTCAAAATCTTTACAGTTCATTGTCTGGTTTTTAGACTAGATTCCTTTGGTTAAGTCACAATAAATTTAGCTTTATTCATTTATGTTTTTGCTCAAGTATATTTCAGTTTGTTCAATGATGTAATCTCCTTTTTGAATTATGAGCTAATTTAGGTTATGTTGCCATAAAATTCAATTATTAAGTAGATTTACTTTGTGCTCTTTTACATTTTATTAGCATATGCATGAGTCAACTGTTCTCAACAAATCATTTAAATTCACTGTTTTCTCGAGATTTTAGTATTTTCCTTAGACAGACTGTCATTCAGACATCATGTTCCGCCTCTCATACAGACCTTCGTTTTAGTCTGCCATCCAGTCTTTCATTTAACCCTGTGCATTTTTAATCTGTTTTGACCTTGTCTCTTTAGTTTCCTGATTCTGTTTTGATAGTAGTAGTTATATAGTGATTGCATTTTCTCTTAAAACCCTTAGATGAGATTGTTTAGACTACTTGTTAAACCTTATTCTTATTTCTCCTTTCTTTTCATCTTATGCCTAAGAATTATGTCATGTACTGATTTGTAATTAAATTTGATTTGTTCTTTTATATGTGAGGTTTAATCTTAAATACATTAATAGATTAAGTGTCTTATACATTGCTCATGGTAATATGATTTGTTCTCTCAATCATATGGTTATTAAAGGAATCTATAGAATATAATTTAGATCATCTTTTTTTTCTACTTGTTCATAAATCCTGTATACCTTCTCGTAGTATTATTTTATCTTTTGCAAGTAGGATTTATTTGTTTATAGATCATCATGTTTACTATAGCTTGTAATTGGAAGTTTCTCAGTCTACATATTTTCATAGAGATTAAGTTAGATCTGATTCCCTTTAGTTTCTTCACCTAATTTGAAGGCCATTTTTACACTTCTCCTGCTCCTGTCCCAATTACAGTAAACCCTTACCCTCAAAATAATCAAGGAGAATGGAATTAGTGTCCATCTATTAGTTGCATATATAGTTTTTTAGTTGTTGTAAATTCTTCTTTGTGTAACCAGTTCTTAAAAAGTTGTTTATTAGTAAAATAGACCTTCTTATAAAGAATAGTTCCTTGTTATCACACTATCCATATCTTTGTCTTTTAGTAGTTGTCTATGTTAAATTTTCATATGCTTAGCTAAGACATCAGTATTTTATTTCATTTTCATAACAAAAGCATATAAACAGGATCACTGAAAGATAGACAAGCACAACCATACAAAAGGAACACACAGATTTATCCTGGGAAAACCCTAAAGGGAAAATCCCAGCAAAAGCTTCCTCAATATAGATGCCCCAAAAAGATAAAAGATAAAACCAGCAAGGAGATCAAATTCTGATCCTCCTCCTTCTCCAGCTACTTCTCTTCTCCACTAATGCACTACACAAGTGAGAGTGTGTGTTCCAAATGAGGATCACTACACCTCTATTTATATTCATCTGTTTACTTAAGTTAACTCATCTGTCATGTAGGCTCGAGTTAATCATGTAGGCTCGAGTTACACATGTAGGCTCAAGTAACCACACTGGGGTGCTAATGACCCATCTTTACAATTAGAGGGGACTGCCTCATGACTCTTATTAGTTCTTCCGATTAGGAGCATCGGGGTACAAAGTAATACAAGTGGTTCTCCCGGTAGGACCATCGGGGACCACAAAGAAATACATATAGAATATTCTTCGAAGTTACAATATTTCAACACTCCCTCTTAACTAGAAGGGTATTCTATAACAACATCAACAACAACAATAATAGTAGGAGAGGACATCATCAACATCATTAGGGTAACACATCTATAAATAATTGGAAGCTTTTCAACATCATATAGTCTTTGTCTTCAATATTCGACGACAGCAACTTATTTAATCAACATTAGCATCTTTTGACCTTTTGATCAGCAACATCTTCAACACTTTGACCTTTCGATCAGCAACATCTTCAGCACTTTGACCTTTCGATCAGCAACATCTTCAGCACTTAGACCTTTCGATCAGCAGCAACATCTTCAGTACTTTGACCTTTCGATCAGCAGCAACATCTTCAGCACTTTGACCTTTCAATCAGCAACATCATCTTCAACACTTTGACCTCTTGATCAGCAACATCTTCTTCAGCACTTTGGTCTTTTGATCAGCAACAACATCATCATCATACTCTGATCTTTCGATCAGAAAAATCATCATGAAAACATCATTATTATCAACACATCAACATCATCAAAACATTAACATCATCATCATCAAAACATCAACATGATCCTTCCTTTCAGAATTACGGGATCAACATGTCTGTGGTACTCAGACGATCCTTCCTGTCGGATTTACTGGATTTAGGTCTTTACGGAGTTACTAACGATCCTTCCTTTCAGAATTACGGGATCAACACATCTGTGGAGCTCAGACGATCCTTCCTTTCGGAATTACGGGATCAAGTCTTTATGGAGCTACTAACGATCCTTCCTTTTGGAATCACGAGATTCAGGTCTTTATGGAGTTACTAACAATCCTTCCTTTCGGAATTATGGGATCAACACATTTGTGGAACTCAGACAATCCTTCCAATTGGAATTATGGGATAAACACATCTGTGGAACTTAGACAATCCTTCCTGTTGGAATTACGAGATCAAGTCTTTACGGAGCTACCAACGATCCTTCCTTTCGGAATTACAGGATTTAGGTCTTTACGGAGTTACTAACAATCCTTCCTTTCGGAATTATGGGATTTAGGTCTTTACGGAGTTACTAACGATCCTTCCTTTCGGAATTATGGGATCAACACATTTGTGGAACTCAGACAATCCTTCCTATTGGAATTATGGGATCAACACATCTGTGGAACTCAGACAATCCTTCCTATTGGAATTACGAGATCAATTCAATGATCCTTCCTTTCGGAATTACAAGATTTAGGTATTTACGGAGTTACTAATGATCCTTCCTTTTGGAATTATGGGATCAACACATATGTGGAACTCAGACAATCCTTCCTCTAGGAATTACAGGATCAACACACATTCTCGAGTACCGAAGTCACCGGATCCGTTCTGAACTGAAGTTCAAGGATGATACAATCCTACCACCTTCTCAATGACTGAAGTTCACTGGATCCATTCTGAACCGAAGTCCAAGGATGATACAATCCTGCCACCTTCTTGATGACTGAAGTTTACCAGATCCGTTCTGAACCGAAGTCCAAGGATGATACAATCCTGCCACCTTCTCGATGACCGAAGTTCACCGGATCTGTTCTGAACCGAAGTCCAAGGATGATACTCCTGCCACATTCATGGGGACTGAGATCTCTGGATACATTTTGAACCGAGGTTCAGGGATGATGCAATCCTACCACTTTCATGGGGGCCAAGACCTATGGATACATTTTGAACCGAGGTTCAGGGATGATGCAATCCACCACTTTCACGGGGGTCAAGACCTCCGGATACATTTTGAACTGAAGTTCAGGGATGATGCAATCCCACCACATTCATGGGGGTCGAGTCTTCCGGATACATTTTGAACTGAAGTTCAGGGATGATGCAATCCCACCACATTCACGGGGGCCGAGACCTCCGGATACATTTTGAACCGAAGTTCAGGGATGATGCAATCCCACCACATTCACGGGGGCCGAGACCTCCGGATACATTTTGAACCGAAGTTCAGGGATGATGCAATCCCACCACATTCACGAAGACCGAAGTCACTAGATCACTTTAGGGCAGATGCTCAGGGATGATACAATCCCACCACTTTCTTGAGGATCAAATCCATCGGATCACTTTAGGGCAAGTGCCCAGGGATGATACAATCCCACTGCAACATCACTACTCCCCCTTTTGAGGAAGGTCTTTCTGAACAACACCAAGCTTGTCTCGAAAGTGTTCGAACTTTACTCGAGATAGAGGCTTCATCAGTACATCATCATCCAAACCATCATCATCTACGTCTTCAGTATGTGAATACTGAACTATCACCATCTGTATCTCCAGTATGTGAATACTGAAAGCATCATCATCTATATCTTCAGTATAGAAATACTGAAACATCATCATCTGCATCTTATCTCGTATGTAGAAATACTGGATTTCTATGTGTTACGACGGAACACAGGGTTCTCTATCATCACAACTCTAGTTATTACATAGAATCATTGTAGTATCCATTTTCAGGTCAAATATACTTGATATCAGCTTTCGAAGCCATATGACTTCACAACTTAGCAGAGAAATATGCTATGTATTCTACTTCAGACATGCTAAGAGAAACACTGGACTGTTTCCTGCTAAACCATGAACTCATCGTAGACCCAAAAGCATCTACCTGATGTGATTTTCTTGTCTGAGATACTTCCAGCCCAATCTGCATCTGTGTAGCCATACAATCTATACTCATGGCTACCATCATAGTATAAACCAAAGTCTATAGTCCCTTTCAGATATCTCATCACATGTTTTGCAGTTACTAGGTGAACTCGTCTTGGTTGAACAAGATATTGACTTAAGGTGTTCACAGCAAAACAAATGCCTGGTATGGTATTTGTTAAGTACATCAATGACCCAATGATCTGTTTGTAATGAGTCATATCCACTAACTCTGATGAGTCATCAGCTAACAGCTTCAGGTTGGAGTCCATGGGTGTGGCCATGACTTTGCATTCCAACATATTGAATCTCTTCAATATCTCTACCGCATACTTTCCCTGGTTTAGAAAGATTTCTTCTGAACTTTTCCATACTTCTAGACCTAGGAAATAATGCATTAACCCAAGGTCTTTCATCTCAAATTATTCTGCTAGTTTCTTCTTGCTTTCCATGATCTATTTCTCATTTCCTGTCAAGGATAAGTCATCCACATATAATAACAGGATGACAAGTTCATCTTCTACAACCTTGAGATAAAGGTTAGGATCAACTTTACTCTTGGTAAATCCCATGCTCGATAAGAAACTATCTATTCTTCCATACCAAGCTCTGGGAGCTTGCTTCAGGCCATAGAGGGCCTTATTCAACTTGCATACATGATTCCATCTGTATTCAACTTCAAATCCTCATGACTATTCGATGTAAAACTCTTTCTCAATCATACCATTAAGGAAGGCTTGTCTTTACTTCACCATGGAAGAAACTACCATGATAGTTCTGAAGGAAGTGTACCTTACTTCCTGGAGTAAGTGTCTCTTCAGAATTAATTCCCCCCCTTTTTTTTTGGAAAGAAACCTCTGGCCACAAATCTTGCTTTATACTTCTCGATACTTCCGTCAGCTGCATGCTCTATTTTGTATATCCATTTGGAGGATACAATACTCTTTCCTTTTGGCTTGGGAACTATATCCCATACATCATTCTAGTATTCTTTCATCATAACATATTCCATGAGTTCGTCTTGTCAGATCATCAACATATCCTAGTCTTCTGCATTCAACTTTGAAGGTTGGAACCCACTTTACTCTTGGTAAAGTCTCGATCCATCAAGAAGCTGTCCATCATGTCGCACCGTGTCGAACTCAGATATCTTCTGTAGTCACTCCCCCTGAAGTGGAGTATTATCTTCCTTCTTCATTCTGTACAGGTGGTTCTATGCTTGATATATACTGGTCAATAGAGTATGTCATGTCATAGTCTATTCTTTCTAAGGCAAATCATGAAGCTTTCTTTGTACACTTGTTCTTGTAGATCCATATGGAGGATACTATGTACTTCCCTTTATGTCTCGAAATCATATCATATACATCATTCCCCATGATCAACTGTTATTCTTTGATCATAGCTTCTTTCATAGCATTATTTTCTTCATCTTGAGTTATCTCTCATACCCATGGTGTTCTTCATCCTCCGAGATGGATCTACGGCTCTCTGAAGCTCTTTCTTCCGTCATGGTGTCTCTGACCTTGGGAGCTTCAGATTCATGTTTATTGGAGTGAATCTTGAATTGTCATCACTTGTTCTTTGGAACAAGTCTCATCCTTGTTTTGTTGTAGGAGGTTGTACATGACCTTTCCTACAATTCAAATGCACCAGTTTCATGCTTAGAACTATTTCATAAAACATATGCATAACGACAAATTCTTATGCATCATGCAATTGTTTAGTCAATACAACATTCATCCATATCTACCATGACATCATTGAGATTGTGCACTAATCCAGTATGTCAGCAAAGAGGTTTCATTATAGATAAGTAGTAATGGAGAGTTGTATAGCACCATGAGCTACTTACCCATCACATGCATATTAGTAGTATTAATGAAAACAACATATCATGCATAATACATCAACTGAATATAAACAAATGCATAACAAAACAATATCATGAAATGACAATTGAATACTTATCTTTATTTGTTTCGTGGGTAGACTCCTTCTTGATCCTTCTACTTCATCATATTCTTCACTCATGACATCATCATTTCTTATCCAAATGATAATATGGATAAGAGGTTCTTCAAGAATTGAGTTCTTCATAACCCTCATCGCTTGAGGGATCTTCTTTGAATGGTGAGAGCTTGATCTTCAATTGCTCCCATCTTTCTTCTTCTCTTCTTATGAGACGAGCTTTTTCTTCTTCTTCCCAGAGACTGTTGAAAGTAATTACTTCCTTCTGGCACACATTCCTTGAATGAATGAATTCTATGATCCTGGGAGACCATTCAAGGTGGCTATCACCACTTCTGCATTCTCTGCTTCTTCTTTTATTGCTTCAAGATGTTTTGCATTCTGGATCTTCACAATCTTTAGCTGTTTTCTCAAAGCCATATTTTGATTTAAGTTCTTATCTTCAAATAGCTTGATCAAGGAATCAAACATCTTCCGTTTATTTAGGGAAGACACTTGTGGTACAATTTGATTCGTGATTGAATCAACAATGATCTTCTTGGCCTTGATCAAGTTCTTCTGGTGTAAGGCTTTGAGGCTCATCTTCCTCTAGAACTGGAACCTCTCTACTCATGTAGGTGTCCAATTCATTTTCTTCAGAGAGATCAAATACTTCCATGCTTGTAAGTTATCAACTTCACCTAGCTTATCATCAAGCTGATGTGATAGATCACTTTGAAATGAAAACCTCAAATGCAAATAGCAAAATATTAGATCTTACCGATTTGAGGTGTCCATCCTGCTTCCGGAGCTGCCTGATCTAGGGTTTGTCAGAGAAACCATAATTTTCAAAACTTGGAATATTTCAGATCTGATTGTATAGAAATATATATCTCTTCAAATGGAGCTGTCCAATGTACTCCTTTTCTGAAAACAGTGGAGGGAAGCTCCCGGAACAGGAAGCCCTAGTTTTCCAATTTCTTCTGCCGATTGTTCTGTTACTGTTTCTATGATATCTCCGAAATTAATGCTCCTCAGTGTCTAAAATTACTCAATGAGGTAACCTCACATGTCCCTAAACCAAAAACATAGGTTTAATCATAATTAGTTTCACCAATTCGGATTTATGATCATTTTCCCAAGGTGACCTGTTACAGGACTGTTCAGAATAGTGAAGTTGTACGGAATGACACGTGTCACTGATTCATCTTCAGGTTCTGAAATTTGGACCAAATAAGGTACAATATGTTATATGTCTGTAACATCTTCAATAATTCCATTTGGACCTCTGTAGCACAAGCTACAAAAAGTTTCCCTAGGTGTCCTGTTTAGGGATGATTTCTGGAAGAGGCTGGAACCCTAAGTTGGAGGGATCCTATATCCTAGAATATAGCGAATATGAGGCTTAAATGTGGACACAGGGTTCATAAGGATTTTATCTTCAGTATTTGAAATTTTTAGCTCCTGAACCTTCGCCAATATTGGGATATAGCGAATATACCAAAACTTAGCATTTTTAGTATTTAGGGTTTTTCTAGCTCCGGGTCAAACTAGGGTTTGACTTTCCCAAAGTTTCACCCAACCAAAAATATTGATCCAGGTCTCTAAAATTAGATTTTTATGAGGAGAGAAATCCTATGCTGGGCTCACTAAAAAATTCTTATTCTGTAAGAAGCCCTAATTTCCCACACCGAAAACTGAAAATACTCGGAATCGAATTCCACTTCGACAAAAAGATGCGCCCTTCAATGGAGAGTCAACCTAGCCTTCTTTTGCTGATCGATTGTGGAGAGAGAACCAAAAATTAAGAAGCCCTAGATTCTATAGCTACAAAATGTCTTATTTTCAGGGTGGCTCTGATACCGTATTAAATTTTCATATGCTTAGCTAAGACATCAGTATTTCATTTCATTTTCATAACAAAAGCATATAAACAGGATCACTGAAAGATAGAAAAGCACAACCATACAAAAGGAACACAAATATTTATCCTGGGAAAACCCTAAAAGGAAAAACCCAGCAAAATCTTCCTCAATATAGATGCCCCAAAAAGATAAAAGATAAAACCAACAAGGAGATCAAAGCCTGATCCTTCTCCTTCTCCAGCTACTTCTCTTCTGCACTAATGCGCTACACAAGTGAGAGTGTGTGTTCCAAATGAGGAGCACTACACCTCTATTTATATTCATCCGTTTACTTAAGTTAACTAATCTGTCATGTAGGCTCGAGTTAATCATGTAGGCTCGAGTTACACATGTAGGCTCAAGTAACCACAATGGGGTGCTAATGACCCATCTTTACAATTAGAGGGGATTTCCTCATGACTCTTATTAGTTATTCCGATTAGGAGCATCGGGGTACAAAGTAATACAGGTGGTTCTCCCAGTAGGACCATCGGGGACCACAAAGAAATACATATAGAATATTCTTCGAAGTTACAATATTTCAACAGTCTATAGAGTAGAGTAGTATAACTTGATACCACTCTTCCCTAGTACTCTGTTTCTGTTATCTTAAGAAGTTGGATTCTTAGGAGTTCAACTCAATTTTTCATTTTGAAAGACATTTCACTCTTTTGTTTACTAAAGTGTTACCATGATACCATAGGAATCCCTCTACCTTCACATATATTTTGTAAAAAATCTAAGCCTACCAATCCTGGTCGATAATTAAATATTAGGTTAATTATTCAAGACAATATTTTGCCCAACATTTTGGCGTCATTGCTAGGGAGTTGTTCTGTAAGGTAGAATAGATATAGGTTGGTGGCAGGGGAGCGGTAATATGAGAGGTAAGAACCTGTGCATCTGTTATAACATGCGCTCCCAAATCCAGTAGTAGCGTTAGCATAGGAAAACCTAGAGAATCTTAGGATAGATTCATTAAGATAGTAAAAATTTGTTAAAATTTTTATTAAGTTTTTACAGGAAACATAAAACCCCAATCATCAACTCAGTGAAAAGACATCGAAAAAAGAAGAAAAAACACCTATAGGAAGTAGTTCTGCTGGAAACATAAAGAGATTCTTATGGGGGGAATCATAGAAAGAGAAGAGATCTTGGTAGGAGGTCCCAAGGGCCTCATTCCTAACAAAGTTCAAAAGAAGTAACCATTGGGAACCCTTAAATCTTACACTAAGTCACAAAATTAGATAATACAACTTTTATTAAGTGGGGTAGCTGAACTTCACTAATTTTGTCAATCTCGCCTAGGTGAAAGCTCTCTTTGGAAATTCAATAAACATAGTAACCCCACAAATTGAAACATCAACAATAGCATCTCCTATTCCTATAAGAACCAATAAAATAATGGGTGATCAGAGGAATATTTCTCCTAGAAAAGAAAGTTGGGACGCCCCATTCTCACCTCGAAATAAACCTTCTAGGTACACTCACTTTAGAAACCAAACTTACATGAAGAACCAGGTAGAAGAACGAGTAGCAAAGAGAAATATCTGTCTAAAATGTAAAACTAAACATCATAGACAGGAATGTCCATTAAACAAAACCTCTCCATGTTATATCTGCATGGGGCATCATGTTTTTCCCCAAGGGATTAGGATCAATCCTATCAAGATAGAGGTAATCATTGGACTTCCCTCTCAAAAGACTCTTTCTCCTCGTGAATCTTCAAAATATTATGGGTTATCATCATTTGTAAATATGTCAGTATATGTATATCTCTTTGAATAAATAAGAGTCATTTCTAATCGTTTCTTTGCAGGGGACTCTTTTTCTATGTTTTCAAGAATAAAATAAATCATCCAACAAATGGTTTTGAAATTTGGTTACAACTGGGTCTTTCTATTTCTTTGAACAACTCATGGGATATTACCTGAAAAGGAAAGTACTCTAGAAAACACTAAAAACATATCTTAACTTTGAAGTTTTAGAATTATTGTATATAATTTTCAAACCACTTATTTTATGATTTTGTTATGATTCAGACATGTACATTCCCTATCTTTTGAACAAGTGCTCAAAAGACTCACTTTAATTATCATGTTCTTTAGAATTTTCACATCTAGAGATTACTAGCTCATCTACACTTGTTATCAAAACTTGACTCTTAAATATTTTTGAGAACACTCTAGGATAAGTGGAATTTCTGCTTGTGGGGAACATTATCTTTTATAAAGAAGATAGACTGAGAGGCCTAGGAACACCTTTAAGTTATTATCTTTTGACATGATCTATAGTTAAGGCCATTTTATGAATTTTTTTATAACTCATGTGTTTAGCAGGGCTTAGCATGCTCTAGTACCAATCGAATTCCATATACTCAGAATATTTAGACAAGGCAAACCCACCGGGGTACTGAACAGGCCTATTGGTAGCAGGTCAATGCTAAGTAACAACTTAAAAATAAGGAAGTTCGATAAATGAAAATAAACCTGTCGGGGTGCTGAATAGGCTCACTGGCAGCGGGGCTATGCTTGCATGGTACAAAGATAAACCCGTCGAGGTATTGAACAAGCCTACTGGAAGCGGGGCATTATTGGGTAAAATAGATCTGGTTAATGCACCGTAAGTTGACCTTGGATCCGACAATATGAATTCAATCAATATCTAGGATATGCTTATCCTAGAAATGGGACCCATAGCTGTAAACTCCTACAAATTCGAAGGTGAGCTCAAAAATTCTTGAGATGACAAGATATATTTACAACGAGACAGGGATAACTAGTTTTCCCTATGATACTTTCACTTATATCTTCATCACATGATAAATGATAAATTTATATACCTACATATTTGAGCACTGCTATTTTTGGATAAATGTATATATTTGCATCCTTCCCATTTATTAGTTAGTCTTTCTCTTTTTACAAAATTACAACAACATGATCGAAATTTTGTTAATTTATTTTGGAAGTTACTTAGTTTTCTTGTATGGCTTGAGGACATGCCATATCTTTGGGTTGGGGAAAGATTAGCCTGACTGTCTATATTTATTTTTACTTCTAAGAGACTCATTACCAAATGACAAAGTGTTTGCAGGATGATGCAAATAACGAAATTGGTTTTAAAATATTGGATGAATAAGGAATAACACTAGAGAATTATTTCATATGACTTCTTTGTGACCTGGAGGCTTAGGAAAAGCCACAATTAGCAGTAGTCTGATCCAGCAAAGCTCATTTTTACAGAAATCTGTATGAAAGATCATATGAAGGGTCGAATGTCGGTATGAGTAAAAATTCAAATGACGAGTTGAATAAAAATTATGATATTTTTGTATCTATGGTTAAGTGTTAGCTTAATTTTGTTTGTGTAAAAAGATGAGTCATATCATTAGAGTCACATCCACAGGATATTATGACTAATTCCAATTCATGATAGTACGAATTAAACCTAATATGATTTTATTTCGCCTCCATATGGATATGATACGACCTTAGGGTACCTTCTAGTCATCATGACTCTTCCATCCCCATTATCCTCTTTTTTCGCTCGCATGCATAAGCTATTAGATAAGTCAAACTTCTTGTTGAAATAAGGCTATTGTTATGAATTTGGTTATACATCTGTATTAAGTTACATGTTCAACCTATCCAAAGCTCGCTTTGGACATGGTTGAACCAACTAAACTTTAGAAACTCATTCAATTATGTGTTTTTGACGGAACATGTTTCGAAGATTTCCATAATGGCACGATTTTCTAAGCATGCCGAGCTATTTGCATGATCATTTGGTAGGTTGAATGTGACACATTTTAAACCAACACTGTGTGAAACTTCTTCCATTCCATTGTTTTCACTGACCGTTATCACTATAGAGCATTTTAGCCACCTTTCTCTGCAAACCCCGTATTCTCCCCTCTGCTTAAACCATGCCAAACCGATTCGATTCAGAAAATTACCATGATTTGTTCCAAATGATAGAGTTTAGAGAATGTCAGGAAGTATTTTTTCGTGCCAGTTGGAACCTGTTCCTCCATCTACTGCAAGGATACGATGAGGAAATCTCATTGCTTTTTGCAATGGGGTTCGATGGGAGAATGGAAAGGGTAGGACATCTTTCCTTCCAAGTCACAGAGGAATCGATTGCACACGCCACTAATCTTCCCCGAGAAGGAGAGAGATGGCATAAACATTGGTTTGTTCCATGGGCATCACATAACTTTTTCCTCAAGCCTGAATTTTGGCATGTGACAGGCGTAAATGGTTATCACCATAGTTGGATAAAGCCTGAATACATCAATCCACTGACAGTCATTATTCATCTGGTTACCTATGAAGTTAAGTTTAGTGTTTTCAAATCCTGTCATCTCTGGTTATTGGCCCATTTCGTTGATAATAGATGTCTTAATTTTCCGTTCTTTTTCCTTCTAAGTCTAGAAAAAATGTCGAACCTGGTTCGCAAAAATACCCTTCACCCCAAAAGTAGCTTATACCACCATAGCTTGATCAAAATTTTAATCCTAGACCAGCCCAAGGAGCGAAACCAACCTTGGGAGACCTTTGTGTTCAAGGTGCTTAATCCCCGTCCTAATATCCACAAACGATCTTGTCATCTTCACCATGGAACTAGTCAAACCTCACCTATAGAAGAGGAAAACCCCAACATCGTCCACCTCGGCGAAGATATCTCAGAACCTAACTCATCTACACCAAATAAACCTGCTAGTCCTGTGTCTTCCAAATTTGTACCTTTCTCACGACCTCGCACTAGGAAACAAAAGGTGAAAAATGTTCAACATATGCTCTGGCCCAATACCCAGACTGTAGTTCAGTCTGATGTGCATACTGGTCATTCAGATGATGTGGCTGAATTAGAGAAAAATGACCCAAATTCATCCCTGTTAGCATTAGCCAGTATTTCTGCCAAATTACTAAAGGATGCTGATCAAACGAACATTCCTGCATCTGTCCAGGATATCAGCCCTGAAGAACACATTCCTACTGTTGATTTGGATCCACCATCAAGGGAAATGAGTCCTCCACGAGATTCCAACTAGGCAGCAGAGCCATCTACGCCACCGCATCCAACAATAGATCAATTAACTTATGAGTTGACTCAATCAACGAAGCATAATGAAGGATATGCTAAGTTGATTTCATATCTTAGGGAGGAGAACAAAGAGTTTCAGTTATAGATTAAAAATATGGAGGACCTCCACAAGACTGCTAGTTTGTCACAGAGGGATCAGAAAGCAAGGCATGCCCTTTTGAAAGTGTAGGCTAGGAAATTAAAGTTCAAACCATCTGCTTGATCAAAGTTAGAGGCAGCTGCTAACGCAGATCTGCCTCCTTCCTAATGCTATCTTTTATTTCTGACCAGTGGGACTTGGTATTCCTTCGATTTGGGGGAATGTTGGTCCTCCTTTTGTCACCATTTTTGGCTCAATATTTTACATATTAACACATGTTTTGTTACCTTTTGGCATCTTTTCTACCATACAATTCACCATTCAGCAGCCGCTATGGTCATATTTTAATTATGCAAGCTATGTTTTATTTTGCATTATTTCATGATTTTCTTGTCTAAATTCGATGATATGTAATGATATCCTAATGTATGAAACTGCCATTGCATAATCGTGGTCTCTAGAAAACCAATGAAGCAGGCATTGCATTAATCCTAGATATGTACAGAGCATATCCAACACATCGTCCATCTTACCGTTCGAACCACCGAATCAACCGCACATTGCTGATAGTGGATTACTGAGCGTTAAAGGTATGTAACGATTGTAAACTGTTGTGACCACTCTCCAGCATATCAACATGAGCCTCCTTCTGGAAGAGCGCTCGTATGATGTCTCCGTGTGACACCTTGACTCCAGCTTCAATTGATATTGAGGTCATATGCCACATTGCGCGCTAGAGAGGAACCAGATTTGCGAAGAAGGAGGAAACGCCATTTGTTGGTTATCAACGTAGTTAACTGTCATAATGACTTCTTTATCTTAAGAGCAGTTGATTACTGAAAGGATCGACTTGCTCACCTTCTGTAAAAATACTATATATACAAATGATCTCATGCAAGAAATTGTTAATCGTTGAATGTTAATAGTTGATAACTCATGGTTAGTAGCTAATAGAATCGATGGAGTTAGTAAGGATAGCGAGATAGTTATCCATCTTATCAGTTGGCCACAAAACTCTATAATGCTACCTTTTGACTTAATGAACGTTCTATTACGTTGTGAATGATTGTGTTCCATTAGCAAGGAATTACTCTGTTTGCTGGGAGGGCCCCCTGAGAACCAAAGTTTTACATTTTCATTATTTCCCTTCTCTGTAACTAGTATAGTCTTATTTATAAGTTGTTTATGCAATTCCATTCCTGTAATTGTTGATGCTAATTACTCTCTGTAGCATAGATTTCATTTTTATCATGTTGATTATGTAGTTTTCCTTTACAAGTTAGCAACTGGTTGTGAATAGCATAGTTTACAAATTCTCTTTCAAAGTCTTTACACGAATTGGTTGAAGGAGATTGCTAAGATGTCTTGCATCATCTTTTAAGCAAATAGTTTCATCTTTGAGGGAGTGACCAATTGTCCTTTGTTCATTGGTTTTTTCTCTTTTAGATGGCATGCATAGATCTTCTTTATTTGTGAATCGAATATCTCTTCGGTAGTTCATATTTGTAGGTGGAGGGGGCACTTTACCTCTTTGGAGCAACAAGTTTCACACCCGAAGTTATTGGATCCTTCTTGGAATTGTAACTAATTGGAAGGATCATCAACGAGTGAGACAACCACAATTATTTTCAGGTATGATAGACAAGGTTAGTATCATTTTCAATATTTTTCCAATTTTCCAACAAAACCCTCTCTTTTAAAACCCTAGCTTTGTAGATCTTATAGATCGAGTGAGTTTGATGAGTGCCATCAAAACTCACTTAGAGTTAATTAAGTAAACCTTAGATCTCAAGTTTCATAAAAATATGACTCCATTTGCCTTGGGATCTAGCACTAGTTTCTCTAGGTGGGAAACCCTCATTGGGTGGGTGACCAAATTTTGAGATCTATCAGTTGGGTATTCTTGAACCCACTTCTATTTCACATATCTATCCTTCAAGCCATCATATCTAGCCATTTATTGTCTTTATCTACTCTTTTGGCTCCACTTGGTCCATTATTACATAAACCCTAGGTGGATCTCATTAGGGTTTCATTTCCATTGGTTAGATCTCTCTGGATATACTTTGCTAAACCCATTGTGGTATATTTTTAATCAAGTTCGGTAATTTTCCTTCTCACTAAGCCTCCCCAACTTTGTCGTAACCTTATCTACCACGTCCATTCTCTAGATCTGTATTTACTTGCTCATTATTCACCTCTTTCATTCGTTGCATACCTATAGGAGTGTCTTGAGTAAGTGAGCTATCCCTCATAGTCTAGTAGGGTCTCCCCCTTGATCATTGATCGGATTGATCTAAAGTGACAAGATCTCGTCCGATGTGACAACTACCCTTCAATCCGTAGTGGATGAGGCCCTTGCGATGTCACTGGTTAGATACCTTACCTCTATCGTATTGGATAGTATAATTTCAGTTGGTACATACACTTCATGTGATAACAAGTCCCAAGGTGTCATTCTCTCATAAAATAACATTTATTAATATTTTATTGAATATTTGTGAGAGAATTCTAGAATGAGAGGGAAATGCTCCATGAAGATTTATAAAAAGGATGAAGACACAAGTGAAGGGGATTTTAGTCATTTTGTTTTGGTGATCTCGGAGAGATCTTTCGTATTTTCATAGCTTAGAATATGAGCCCTTTTATGGCTTGGGAGATGTATCCCTTGAAATTTTAAACTAGTTTTTAGTGGTGAAATATTCCACCCTAGCTAGTAGATAGGAGGAGATCATCATGATATTTTCATTTATGCTTCATTTCTTGTATTCAGAGAGATCACTTAGATTTATCCTTAGAGCTTCATTTATCAGATGTATGTGTGATTTTATTTCATATATGAATATTCATTAGAATTCTAGTACTTTTCATGTATTGGTTTCTCAGTGTTTCTACTATGTTGGATTGGTTCTAGGTTGATGAGAGCGCACCAGTGGGATCCCACCTATGTTGCAGGCATATTTCATGGGATTTATATCATGTATATATCACATATATATTGGAGATATATTATGTATTTTCATATCTTGGAATATGATCCCCTTGCTAACTTGGGATATGTGCCCCTTGCAATTGTAAACTAGTTTCGGTCGTGAAAGATTCCACCCTTTCTAATAGAGAGGAAGAGATCATCTTGATCTCTTCACTGTTCTTCATGGAAATTGATTGAGAGAAGAAAACACTTTCAAATTTCTCTACAAATATTATTTTTAGGTTTTTGTGTTTATCTACAATAGTGGGGTTGAATTCATGTTGGTTTGTTTGAGTTCTAGTGAGTAGAAGTGTGATTTGTGGTGTATCTAGGAGTGCAAAGTTTGTGGTGGATTCTGCTTGAGGAGGGTGCACTTGTGGCTATCCAAAATTCATGAAGGTTGTTTGAATGGTTTATTATCATTGATATTTTATGGATGGAGCATTGGATAAGTCATATATTTTATTTGGGGTCGAAAACTTGTTTGTGGACATCACAACGGTGAAAGGAAATCACTCAATTGGATCAGTAATTCTCCCTCTCTTCTATATGGTTATGTTGCAGCCATATATACTCTCTTTGTAGAATATATTTATATGTATTTAAATCCAATGTATCATCCATTAATTTAATCTCTAATATGTTAAATTTGTGAACCATTGATTTACAGGAAAATGAGAGCAATTGAGAAGAAGAATTATGCAATGCAATATCAACGACAATGTACACTAAAAGATACAAATCTGATAAGAATTTATCAGTTAATTACTCAATAATACAATCAGTATACAATAAATAGAATTTGAATCATGTGGATAGGATTCGAATCTACCAGCTCAAGTTGATTGACTAGCTAACTAAAGTTCACTGAATAGCTAACTAAGTGTGTCTAAATCACTATCGAAGCTCACTATTCTAACTCTATATGTCTAAATAAGTATACAATCAGTTAACTAATGAGGTAGGTTTGGAAACGGTGCCACTGTCCCTGTATGCATGGAAAACTATTTCTAGGCTAACTGAGACTGATCTAACTAATTGCAACTGGAGGTTAACTCAACATAACTGCTTACCAACCATGACCAAATGATGGAGGCTTCTAGTGGCACTCAGAGTGGGATCCTATAATGTAGGGATTAGTCTCAAAAGCACATAAACTCAACTATGCACATGTATTAAGTGGAATATAACCTCCATGTGTGTCCCCCACACTCTATTACAGTAATAATGTCTCCCTAAGTTAGGCAAAATGACCAAATAGACTATATTGGACAAAGGAGGATTAATTAATCCTAACACCCCCCCCTTAATCTTAACTTTGGACAACTTGGGCCCTAGAAACTAGGACAAAATTCACCCATACAATATAAATAAAATAAAATGCTGCTCAATGAAATAAGGAAAATGGGGAAAACCTCATGGGAACCACCCCCTCAAAATAAGCAGGAATCCAGAAATTTTGCTGCAATCTACAACTTTATGAAGCAGTAATGCATAATATTGGTTCTTCGGTGCATCAGCATACTTGGAATGTGCATGTGAACCTCTCCAAACTAAATTATTATTTCTGGATAAATTTTCCTCTTTGGAAGAAGAGGAATATGCTCAACTAAATTAGGAACATAGACAACTGCAAGATGAAAACTAGACCCATGTAGAAAAACTGAGATCAACTGATGAGAGAGAAAAAGTGCTTGAGGCATTAGAGGAAATTTCAATTCAAAATGGGACTTCCAAAAATAATACAAATTCCAATCTCATCATGTATTAGCCAATCAAAATGCTTTAAAATTCGAAAAGGGAGCACCTCTTAAACAATTTTTTAATATAAATTTGGGGATAGGTATCATAAAAAAAAACTACTTTTTTTGTTTGTATTTTTGACATATCTTCTTGTTTTTTAACTCAAATTTTGATCAGGAGAGCTCGTTAAATTCTGCATCCAATGGGTACCCACTTGGCATACTTTTGATGGGTCTCGCTACCCCAAAAACAATAAATACTTGAAAAAACATGATGATGATGTCATCATCATGTTTTTTCAGGTATTTATTGTTTTTGGGGTATAGGGGCCCGTCAAAATTATTTTGAGTGGGTACTCGTTGGATGTAGAATTTAATTTCACATCCAACGAGATCTCCTGATTGAAATTTGAGTAAAAAAACAAAGAGATATGTCGAAAATACAAACAAAAAAAGTAGTTTTTCTTTTGTTTCTCCAATATTAATAAATATTATTTTGTTATTTTAACTATTATTTTATTAATTTTCCTTAAGAGGCCCATTTTGATTTGAAATTTCCTCTAATGGTTTGAACCATGTGAGATAAACCCAAGAAAATTGTATGTTTCATCCATGAACATCGAACCATATGAGGAAAAATCAGCTTCGAGTGTTAGGAGCAAGTGTCCATGCGAATGCAAAATGTCTCCCTCTTACTAGTACTGTGAGGAGATGAGCATGTGATCAAGTAGAAATATAGAGAAGTCTTGGTACCTTTGAGAGTGGATTCTTGAGATCCATAATCTAATATAGCTTCTAAAAGATCCAATGATTCACAAAATCTAATATCAGCAAACTCATGAGAGAAAACTAACATCGAATCCCTAGCAACAATTTTGAGAGAGACTTGAGGTACTTGATTGTTCACACCAAAATTGATGAGAGAAACTACAAGCATGACTGGAGGGTCTAGAAACTTAAAATTTGA
The DNA here is from genome assembly GCA_001517045.1 of Pseudotsuga menziesii. Lineage (NCBI taxonomy): Eukaryota > Viridiplantae > Streptophyta > Pinopsida > Pinales > Pinaceae > Pseudotsuga > Pseudotsuga menziesii. The sequence continues at coordinate 684,662 of LPNX011125656.1, read as the reverse complement.
ACCAAATAAGGTCATATCAGATCCAAGCATGTTGAACAAAGGTTTCAAGTTCTCCACTGAGATGGTAGATGCACAATTTTTTCATTCTTCAACAAAATGTTGAGCATTGGTGCAAGGAATCATGTAGGAATTTGTTGGAATATCTAGATAAATGAGAGTGAATGGATCACTCCTAAAATAGTATATTTCTTCCAAAAAATCCAAAGTATTACTTTTATGCACACTAGCAGCAACATTAGAGAGATAGAAATCGAATTCCTCTTCATTTTCTGAAGCAATCATTGGCAAACTTTGCACATAATTTAAAATAGAAGAATCATTGGAGAATTCCTGAGTAGAATGGAAGGAGATATTTTCTTCAATAACAGAGATTTGAATGTATTCTTCTAGATCAACTATATGAGAAGATGAGATATCAGATATCTCATAAACTTCCGGAGTAGCAGGAGAAGGAGTCACTCCAAGCATACTTTCTTCAATTCGAAATGACTGTGTTGAATATTTTACTTCTTCTTCATATTGAACAACTTCATTAGAGAGAATAGAGGCCAATACTTTTGAAGAAATAACTCTTGTGGTTTTGGGTGTTCTCTCCAAATTTCTATAATGATCCTCATTGTGTTTTCCAAAGGTTCTATCCAATTTTGTCCAAAGATCCTTTGGGTATTCAGCAAAATCAATAAGGTAGCACATTCTTGGAGAAAAGGCCATACATATCATTCCAAAAGCTCTATAACCATGATTTAGCCAGTAATTATCATCTTCATAAGAATATTTACCAAGTCCAATAGATACCTCTTTAGATATGAAATCGTATTCAATTTCCACTTTGAATATATTGTGAATGGAGTAAGAAGAGAAACTGATAATCTCAAATCCATATCGAATTTGTTCTTGCAAAATATCACTGCAAAACAAACCAATTCATAATCATATGTCAGTTAGAGCCTTTCCACCTCAACATGTGCACTTTTTTAGAGTATGTCATACCTGCAGATACTTCTTTGAACAGAATCCAGAGTTAGCAAGGCAATTATTATAGGATTTATGTGGAAACTCAGCTGCTTCTGGTGCACAATGGAGATTGGTCAAGGTTTTCTCCTAGCCTGAACACGGCATTGATACCATGTTAAATTTTTGAACCATTGATCTATAAGAAAATGAGAGAAATTGAGAAGTAGAATTATGCAGTGGAATGTCAATGACAATGTACACTGAACAAGACAAATTTTAGATAAATCTGATAAGAATTGATCAATTAATTACAATATTAATCTTCATTCATTAATCAATAATACAATTTTTATACAATAAATAGAATTTGAATCATGTGGATAGGATTCGAATCTACCAGCTCAAGTTGACTGACTACCTAACTAAAGCTGAGTGAATAGCTAACTAGGTGTGTCTAAATCACTGTCGAAGCTCACAAGTCTAACTCCATATGTCTAAATCAGCTTACAATCACTTAACTGGTGAGGTAGGTGGGAAAAAGGTGCCACTCTCCCTGCATGCATGCAAAACTAGTGCTAGGCTAACTGAAGTGATATAATTGATTGTAACTGGAGGTTAACTCAGCATAACTGCTTACCAACCATGACCAACTGATGGAGATTGCTGGTGGCACTCAGAGTGGGATCCTATAATGTAGGTATTGGTCTCATAGGCACATAAACTCATTCATGCACATGAAGTAAATGGAAGATAACCTCTATGTGTGTCCCCCACACTCTAGTACAGTAATAATGTCTCCCTAAGTTAGGAAAATTGACCAAATAGACTATATTGAAAAAAGGAGGATTAATTAATTCTAACATAATAATGCTTCATTCATGAGAATAAAAAGCCACACTGTTTTCCCCCATATATTTTCCGCTATTCAAGCACAGGTTAAACTAAGAGTATATATGTAAATCTATGTGTAGATTTGTTAATGTATGGTTGTGTAGGATTGATGAGAGGGTGTGATTCATTCATATGAGTATTTGATATATATTAGTAGTCTATTTGGATTTATTCATATGTGTTTGAAAGCATTTGATGTTGATTTGGAAGCTTTATTATTGTGGGTGTTCTAAATATTGCCTTGGATTTTTGGGGGTCGAAAGTTACTTTATTGTTCAATGATTTATGAGTGTTTTTGGGTTCTAATACCTATTACATTGCATTCAAAGAACTTTTTCCAATTGGGAACACTTTTTTCTTTCAACAAAAACTATTTATGTATGCTCAAGATATTATCATTTTACAATGGGTCAATTTGTACAATTTTGCTAGCGCACCCTCAGTTATAAATGTATGTGTAAAATGTTCAAAGCTACTATAGAGGTTCTTTGTAGTTTGTTAGTGGTCATATTGGGTGTGTATGAGAGTTTAAGTGTTGATTTAAAGTTGTTTGGGAAATATTTGAGTTTGTCGGAAGGTTTTTGGAAAGAGTTGGAAACCAAGTGTTTTGTGTGGGTAATTAGACTAATGAAGAAGTGACACTAAGGTAAGACAAAAATTCTGATTTTTACAGCAATCATACTTCCTTGCATAAATATGAGATAGTAACCATTTAAAGTATCGATAATGGTATTTCATGTATTGGTAATGGTATTGTAGAATATTCTAATGTTGATTTGGATGTTAAGGATGAATTATGTGTCCTAGATTCATGCCACAAGCAATCTGATTTGTCATCTAAGCCATTAGAATATTTGAACAAAACACTTCCAGAATATGGTTGCAAAATGGAGGGGTACTCAAGTTTATATGTTGGTGAATAAGATAACACTATTAAAGAGCTTGTTGAAAGAATGGCTTCTGATGAGGATGGTGGTGCATAAGCATATTTTGAGGAAGAATAAAAATCAGCCTCCCATACACCATTGGAGCTTCATTATGAAGCTAATATCAACTGCATAAAATATGGAAGCAAATCAGAAATTATTGTTGAAGAGGATTGTTCCCATGAGCCACATTTCCCAGCAAGGAAATTGAAGGTAAGTGAAGAATAAATCAAGACATGCATGAAATTTTTTTATGACACTAATGTTTTGGTTTCATATTGTTGTTGGAGATCTTTAGAGACAACTGAGGGGTTGGAAGGAAAATATCCCTTTGCATAATTGGAGGAAATTCAAAAAGTAGTGACAACCATGAAATTTAAATATATACACTTTATTTCCGACAAATACTATCTTCTTAGGATTGCTTATATGTAAGATAGTGCACTACAAGAAGAAGATGATGATGTTGACAGGCTCACTCATGAGATATATATCACACATTATTCTTTGAAGAGCACTCAAAGGGCACTTCAAGAATCAGAAATACATATTGGACAACTTTATAGGGAGATATAAATGATACACTCTTCCTCCTACACTTTGGAAAATCAATTGCACATGGCTGAATGCACACATGATCTAATGGAGGAGCCTCATATGAGGGTTAAGCATGAGGATATTTTAGATTTGCAAGTGCTTGAGGAGGAAGTTGTCATGGAGAATGTGGAACAAGTACTTCTCTTACATTAGGAGGATAGTTAGATACCCCTATGGGAAAGAGGCTTAGTGATGGAGGAGGAAAATGAGGATTCTCTATATGGACCATCCAACAGAGGGGTATATGCATCCATGGATTCAATGGATAGATGTATGATAGGGATGGATACACATTGGGGCTAGAGCATACCAGTCTGTTCGGGTACACAGGGTATTCCCAAAAGACCGAACACCTTGAGCAACCGCTTCACACAAATAGATCACAGATCAACACATCGATGTTTGTCACGTGGTTAAAACCCTCGAGAGGAAAACAGTCCATGGCCCCAGCCAAATAGCTACTTGGAGCAATTTATTATGCAAAAGAAAGAAAGTTATATGAGCTTCTCATAATCGATCAACTAGCCGAGGACCTTCTATGCTCTTTAAATAGAGATCATAGACCAATCAGGTGTTAAGCCACGGATCAATGGTAGGTATGATCAAAGAGAAGTTGAACCGTCAGATCACTCTATGTCTAGAACATATCATGACCGTTGGATTAGGATATTTACAAATGCATACTAAAGAAACACACTTTTACCTAACGGATATATTACACAAGTTGATCTTAACTAACTCCTAAGTGTCTAAATATCTTAACATCCCCCCTTAACAACAACTTGGGATAGGATTGAAGGATTTACAAAAGTGACACTATTAGGAGAAGGAAGGAGGCATGAGAGCCTATCCCCCCTTAAGGACACATTCATGAACTCCTAACATAGATAGAAGTTTAGAAAACTTTGCTATGTAAGAGACTTGGTGAAGATGTCTGTAACTTGATCATCTGTAGGGCAATAGAGCATTTCAAGAACACGATCATGAACAAGTTTTCTGATGAAGTGCATGTGTAGCTCAATGTGTTTTGCTGCGTTGATGTAGAACTGGATCTTTGGAAAGCTTGATGGCACTTTGATTGTCACACCAAAGTGGAGTAGGCTGCTGCTACTCGAATCCAAACTCTGAAAGGATCTGTCAAGCCATAAAGCTTCCTGACTGGCATTAACTATGGCTCAATATTCTGCTTCTGCTAAAGAAAGAGTAAGAGCTTGTTATTTCTTACAAGCCCAAGTGACAGGTCCAGATCCCAAACTGAAAACATAACCTTCAGTAGACTTTGGATCATCAGGATCGTCGTCCCAATCTGAATCAGTGAAACCAACCAACAAAGGTTTCCCCCGTGTACTGTAATGAATCCCAAACTGAATTGTACCTCGAATATATTGAAGTATTCTTTTTGCTACTTTCCAGTGAATTTCATGAGGAGTTTGCATATAATGGGCAACATGACCAATGACAAAGGAAAGGTTAGGACGGGAATGAGTCAAGTATAAAAGACTACCAACAAGCTAACAATACAAGGTGGCATCTACTTCAGGGGAAGTACGAGTGGTAGAAAGTTTGACTCCAGACTGGAAGGGAGAAGGGGCTGGTTTACAATCTTCCATGTGGAAGTGACGAAGAAGGTCACAAGCATACTTAGACTAGGAAAGAAAGATTCCTTCTTTGGTTTGCAAGACTTGGAGACCAAGAAAATAATGCAAATGTCCTAAGTCAGACATTTCAAAATTTTTCTTAAGATTGGATTTCACATGGGTTATAAATTTAGGGTCACTACCAGTTAGGATAAGATCATCAACATAAAGAACAAGTATGATGAGATGGTTTCCTAATTTCTTGGTATAGACATTAGGGTCAGAATGGCATCTAGAAAAACCAGTGTCAAGGAGAAAGCTATCCATTTTGGCATACCAAGCTCTAGGAGCTTGCTTAAGGCCATATAAGGATTTCTTAAGGAGACAAACAAGGCTAGAGTTATTCTGAACATATCCAGGAGGTTGTTCCATGTAAATTTCCTCATGTAAATCACCGTGTAAGAAGGAAAACTTAACATCTATTTGATGGACTTCCCAGTTATGTAAGGCTACAAGGGAAAGAACAAGGCGGATGGAGTTCATTTTTGCTACAGGGGCAAAGGTTTCATTGTAGTTAATCTCTTCAACTTGGGAAAAACCTTTGGAAACTAACCTTGCCTTAAGTCTTTCAACACTTCCATCGGATGCATACTTAGTTCTGTAGACCCATTTACATCTGACAAGTTTTCTTCCTTTTGGAATAGGAACAAGATCCCAAGTATCGTTCGCCATTAAGGAACGATATTCTTCATCCATAGTTGCATCCCAATCTGGATTTTTTGAAGCTTCTACAAAACTTTCTTGATCATGATTCTCAAAAAATTGAGCCAAAAGAGAAGAGGCTCGCTGAAACTGAGAACATGTTCAACGTTGATCTCTAGGATCACTGGCAAGATCACCAGCTACTTCACATGTTGAACGGACCCATCGAGGAGGCATCGGTGCTGGTGCAATGTGAGGAACATGAGCAGGCGGAGGTGGATTTTCATCCTCATTGTCATCATCAAAAACTGGAGTTGGAAACCTGTCAAGGAAGTTGGAAGAAGAATAAGAAGAAGGCACAATCGTCGAATCAGGCTCACAGGCCAAAGATGGCACACCCGCCAAGTTAGGCTCACAGGCCAAGAGATTTTCATCAAATTTAACATCTCTTCTAATGATTATATCATGTGAATGGGGCTAAAGAAGTCTATAACCTTTTACATCTTCTGAATATCCAACAAATATGCACTTTTCACTTTTAGGCTGCAATGCTTTCCATTTTTCATCCGAAATGTGAGCCCATGCTTCACAACCAAACACACAAAAGTGACTTACATCCGGTTTAATTTTAATCCATGCTTCTTCCGGTGTTATACCTTGTAAAAATTTAGTGGATGTGCGATTAACTATGTAATTTGCACAATTTATGGCCTCAGCCCAATATTGAAGACTTAGTCCCTTAGATTGGATCATACAATTAGCCATTTCTTTTAAAGTGTGGTTCTTCTGTTCAGCTACACCATTTTGTTGTGGTGTATATGGAACAGTGTGTTGTTGTTGGATTCCTTGTTCAGTGAAAAAAGTAGTGAACTTGTTGTTAACATATTCTCCTCCATTATCAGATCTTAACTTAATAATTGGATGACCATATTGTTTTTCAACAAGGGCCTTGTAGGCCAAGAACATGTTAATACTTCGCTCTTAATTTTTAGGAAGTAAACCCAAGTGCGTCTAGAGTAGTCATCAATGAAAGTTAAGAAATATTTGAAACCAGAAAAGGAAGCAGATGGAAGAGGGCCACACAAGTCACTATGCACAAGCTCTAAGGGAACCGAGGCGTGCCAAGAGGCACGTTTGTCAAAATTGTCTCGATGATGTTTTCCAAGTACACAACAGGAAAAAACACCATCCTTGCAAGATACCATCGGAAGACCAGTCACCATATTGAATTTACATAGTTGTTGCAATGAACGATAATTTAAGTGACCAAATCGCTCATGCCAAAGTTTGCTCAAGTTATCACTATGAGCGACAAAAACTGAAGGAAAAGGTGATGACCCAAAGTTGTTAAATTTGTACAACCTGGTAATATCATCAACAGTTCCACTAGCAAGGACATTTTGAGGATTTTTAAAATCCTTGATTACGACTTGGTGAGGTGTAAACGTCACAGTTTTACCTTCGCCTGAATGAGTAATTTGATAGACTGATAACAAATTGTAGGCAATTTTTGGAACACATAGTACATCACTGAAATGACCATTTTCTACCGGAACTGTTCTAGATCCTACAACACTTAGAGATCTATCATCACCAACAAATATTTGTTTGTTGTTACATTCATGCAAAGTAGAAAATATGGCTTGATCCTTAGCCATATGATAAGATGCTCCAGAATCAATGAGCCATTCAATTGAAGTAGAAGAAGAAGATGCAGTATAAGAGTAACCAGAAGCATAAAGTGCATGTCCATGAGAGGTAGATTCTGAAGATGAATCTAGGCTGATGTGGTGCTTCTTCATTGCTGCTTCTAAGGATGCCATCTTCTTAAAACACTTAGATTCATCATGATTATCTTTCCCACAAAAATTGCAATGACGCTCAGTCTTATTTCCTTTTTGCTTGGATCCTTTGTCATTTTTTAAAGAAGGAGCTGATTGATAGGGTTTGGGACCCTTGTTGTTTGGCTTATTATTGCGAAAATTCTGTTTCTTGGGAGGTTTGGTGATCTGTCGGATCTCAACTTGAGTGCATTAAAAGTTTAAAAAAAAAATGCGTTTACCAATTTGCTTAATTCATGAAACAACATTAACAAAAATTAAATGCTTAAACATAAATGAAAAGCAAAACTGATAACCAGATGTGGGAAAAAAACACAGAATCAGAGAGTCACAAATAGAATTTGATAACGGAGTTCACCCCCTTCACTGGGCTACGTCTCTGGGTCCCTCTCCAATGGGTACCGATCCAATTAATCTTTTTAAAATGGTACAAAAATGGTTCTAGAATCAACTTCAGCAACTGTAAACAAAATGCTGTACAAAGTATTCAAGACCTCTCTTCTGGAAATTACAATTAGGCTTCAAAAGGCAAAGAAAGCTAAAATTATAACAGAGAATGTCGAATTCCATAGCAACAGCATCTGGACACTTCACAGCAAAACTCTCGGTGCTTCTTTTCTTTTATCTCTGCAAGCTTCTCATAACAGAAAAGCGATGCTCGGTGCTCTAAACAAGCTGAACCCCCCCACCCTTCACTGCAGCCAGAATCATCTATTTAAGCATTCAGGGGGAGGATAAGTATCGGGTCCGACTCGTCTGCTACCTGTCTTTTCATATTCCATATGCTATCTTTTAATTTCCGTCGAAATGTTTCAACTAGCTGTACGTTACATTCATTTTTGTTCTGCCAAATGTGGCAGTGGTTCCCAACGAATCCATCTAATACCATGTATGGTATTGCTAGCCCGCCACATAATGGATATCCGTCACATTTTAGAGCTATTCCAAATGTTATATCCGATGTCGTAGCATATAACTAAACTCCACAAATGTCGCAGCATATGTGACCGCGCACCCTCATCCAACCGCCAGAATAGTGCCATTTAACCGTGCAAAAGACCGCTAGAGGGTATACACTTGACCGCGCGAGATTTTCATGAACCATTCGAGGTTCCACTTGACGGTGTGCAAGACTACTAGAACGTTGCCACTAACTGCATGAGCATGTTATAAACCATTTTATATTACCTCTTGACGGTGCACAAATCGCCAGATGCCAAGTCTTAACCGTAAGACTTGACCGTTTGAACCATAAGATGTTATGTCGAACCGTGCACCATGCGATGTTATGTCGAACCACGCACCATGCAATCTTATGTCGAACCACACACCATGTTTAGCATATGAGTTAAAAACATATGTTATGTTCTTTGAACCATAGATTAATAACCATTGTACTATATTGGATCAGTGTAATTTTTGAAGATGAATAATCCACCGGATCATTCCTCCCCATTGGAGAGCTTTTGGACCACCAAAATCCTAAGTCACTCTGCAAGTAAGTGAGGGTACAACTCCCTCACTTTTCCAATCTCCATCCATATTGCTTTGCTAGGATGCATGCCTTTAAGCCCCACTCGAAGGTACTCAACATTCCCCCTTTGTGAAGTCCTTACATTTCTGTCAAGAATAACATCATCCTGCAACTCTTTCATGTATTCAGGTGCCATATCATCAACTGAAGGAATTTTTATGTTAGTTTCCTCATCCATGATCATAGGAGGCTCATACAATTTAAGATTCTCAACATTGACAACTGAATAGATTTGCATGTATGGAGGTAAATTCAAGCGAAAAGCATTAGTACCGATCTTTTCCAAGATCTCAAAAGGACCATACCTGATAGGCTTAAGCTTTTTACCTTCACCTTTCATTCTTTCTTTGGTGATATGTAACCAAACTCTGTCACCAACCTGAAATTGATGATCAACTCAATGCTTGTCATGCCTGGCTTTGTACTTTGTTTGGCTCTTCTCCAACTATTCCTGAACTGTCTGCTGCACCGCTTGGATTCTCTAAATGAATCTTAGAGATTTATCTGCATCATGATGTCCATCCACTGCATCTTTTCCAAAAGAGAAGTCCATCGGTGTTTTTGGTAGATAACCAAAACAAGTTTCAAAAGGAGATCTTTTCGTGGAAGAATGAACTGCATGATTGTAAGCATGTTGTATATACTGCAACTGCTCATCCCAAAGTTTAGGATGTTTACTGTAATATCCTCTGAACAGCTGAACCACTGTTATGTTTACTACCTCTGTTTTTCCATCGGTCTGTGGATGAAAAGCTGTACTTTTCTTAAGTTTAGTATCCATAAGATTCCATAAAGTTGACCAGAATTCTCCCAAGAACTAGGAATCCCGATCATATACAATAGACATGGGTAGCCCAAAATGTACCCAAATATTCTGAAAGAATAGATGAGCTGTTTGTTTAGCAGTGAGTTTGTTACATGGCATTAAGATACACATTTTGCTGAATCTGTCCACAACAACATATAGGTAATCATGCCCTTTTTTAGACATAGGTAGTCCTCCTACAAATTCCATAGAAATGCTTTCCCAGGGACGAGAAGAAACTGGAAGAGGTGTGTACAAACCCAATTTCCTATTGCTAGGCTTACTCGTTGCACACATAACACATCCTCGTATGTATTTAGCTACAGTTTCTTACATCTGAGGCCAATAACAATGATTCTGCAATACTGTCAACGTTTTACTTACACCAAAATGTCCTGCAATCAATGAACTATGTGCTTCTCGGATCACATGCACTCTCTCTTTCTCTGGAATATAGAGTTTACCGAGATGATACAAGAGTTGATTATGCACATAATATTTCTCTTCCTATTTACCATGTATCAGTGATGCATATACGTTCTTAAAATCTTTATCTTCTGCATACTGTTCAATGTAACTTTCATGTGTTAATGAACTGTTCTGAAGAATGATTGAAGCATTTGTAGGCGGCCTCGATAACATGTCTGCTATCTTATTATGAATTCCCTTTTTGTATTTAATTACGAGATGAAACTGTTGCAAGAATCCCATCCATCTTAAATGCCTACTTTGATGTACTTTAGTTTGAGATTGCAGATATTGAAGTGGCCGATGATCACTATGTATGACTGTTTCTTTTCCCATGATATAATGTTTCCACTTCTTCACACTCTGTACTAAAGCATACAACTCTTTGTCATAAGTCGGATAGTTACTTACCGTAGTAGAGAATGTTTCTGAATGGTAACATACTAGCTTCCTCCCTTGCATCAAAATGGCTCCCATGGCAAACCCGCTGGCATCTGTTTCGATCTCAAATGGCTGTTGCAAATCTGGCAACGTTAGAACTGGTGTTGTGCTAATCCTTTCCTTCAATGTGTCGAAGGCCCTCTGATGCTTGCCTCCCCACTGGAAAATTTCTTTAACGCTTGTCAACGCATGTAATAGGGCAACAATGGAATAAAACCCAGAAATGAATTTCCTCCAATACTGAACTGCACCCAAAAAACTTCTGATTTCAATAACGGTGTTAGGCCATGGCCAGTTTACAATGACAGCAACGTTAGCTGGGTCCACTCGCAGGTGGCCTCCACCAATAATATGGCCCAGATATACTAAAGAAGTTTTTGCAAACTCACATTTAGACATTTTTACATAAAGCTTCTCCTTCCTCAGTACATCTAAAACGTTCTTCACATGTACAATGTGTTCCTCCCAGGTTTTCCTAAACACCAGGATATCATCCAGATATACAATTACAAAATCATCAATGAATGGACAAAAGACATTATTCATGACCCGCATGAAAGTAGCAGGTGCGTTACAGAGCCCGAAAGGCATCACAAGCCATTCATACAAACCCTGTTTTGTTTTAAACGTTGTTTTCCGGGCATCATTTTCAGCAACACGGATTTGATGATACCCACTACGCAACTCCAATTTTGTAAAGTAAGTTGCATGTTTCAACTGATCAAGCAAACCATCAATGCGAGGAAGAGGATACATGTTTTTAATGGTGATTTTGTTAAGGGCCCTATAGTCGATGCACATCCTCCAAGACCCATCCTTCTTTGGAACCAATATGATAGGAGAGCCACAAGGAGAAGTACTTGGCCGGATGACCCCCTTCTCAATCAGCTCCTGAACCTGCTTCTTGATTTCCTCATTCTGCATTATAGACATCCAGTACATGGCTATGTTCGGGAGTGGCACATCCTAATGCAAATGTATCTCATGCTGAATTTCTCTCTTTGGTGGTAACCCTTTCGGATCTTGAAATAAATCATCATACTCAGAAATAATTTCAATCAGTTCATATTTATGTTTAGGATCACATCCTTCAAAAAATTTAGAGATCTCATCATTTTTCACCTTAACCATCATTAACACAAAATTCTTACTAGCATTTACCAGCCTCTTCATTTTTCCTGCAGAGACTATTGCTAGATTTGTTTTTGTCTTATGTGCTCATACAATATATTCCACACCATCTTTAAAAAGATGATACTTATTCTGCTCTCTATAAAAGACTGCTTTCCGGTCATACAAATATGGACTCCCAAGTACAATTCCACAAATGTCAAGTGGTACTACATCCAATTCTACCTCATCCATGAAATTTCCAGTAATTGCAAACTTTAATACACATTTTTTTGTAACTTGCAATTGTGTATCATTAGTAACCTAACCAAGAGGATAGGGTTTTTCATGAGGCATAGTAACTAAATGCAATTTCTTAACCACTTCTTCTGATATTAGATTTACTTGTGAACCACTATCAAACAATGTATCAATCTTTGTGTGATTTGCAATGACATGAACATGAAACAATGCACTTCTATTTTTATCATTTTGCTTAGAAGTAGATGGCAGATTTGTACTTGCACTAGAACTTGATTTTGCATCAATGGGAAGTGAGATACTTTTATTCTTACCCTGGATTTCGATAGCTGTAACCTTTGTTTCATCACCTGAGCCGGATCCCAAGTCTTGAATAACTGCTGCAGTAGCTTTTGCTTTGCCTTTATCTTTGTTTCCTCCGTAATTCTTTGGCCTTAACTCTGGATGAAGTTTCCAACACTTAGAGACATCATGTCTCTTCTGACAATGCGAACATGTAGGCTTTTCACCTTCTTTCTTAACAGTAGCCATCTTATTTTTTCCCTTATCTTTACCTTTCGATTTGCTATCAAATTTAAATGATTTCTTCACAAAATTATCATTAGCATGCTTACCCCTAGATTCTAAATGTGTAGCTTGAACACATACATCATCCAAATTACTGGGGTTAAACATCAACAAAGTATGTCTCAAATAAGAATGCATGCCACCAATGTACTTAAGAAGAGTTTCCTGTGTATCTAATGAAACATTCAATGTAATAGCCCTCTTTCTGAATTCATGAGTATAGTCTTGAATATTTTGTCATTTAGCTTGTCTAAACATTTGCCAACTCATGGTTAATTGTTGAATATGTCCTAAAGGATAAAATTGCTTCCTTAATACTTCAATGAATTCATTCCAAACTGAAATAATTTTACCGTTCTTTCGAAGATCTTGTTGAATCTTGCTCTCCCACCAAGTAAGATCCATACCACTCATTCTCAAAGTGGCCAATTGAATCCTGGAAGGGTCATCAGTAATGACCTGCACCCTACAATATACTTCAAGCTGCTTGATCCAATTGTCTAACTTTTCAGCATCTAAATCTCCATTATAAATTGGTAATTCAAATTTTACATCCAATTTGAAATAAGGCATATTAGGATTTGCATTATTTGAATGAGAAGTATGAGAAGAAGAGAAAGTTGGATTAGTATCAGGAGGATCACCATCACCTCCTACTCTTTTACCCTTTTCTTCCTTCGTCACTTCGGCATCTTTGGATGAAGATCCTTCTTCCTTTTTGCACGCTCATCGAGAAGAATTTCCATCATGGCTTTCATACTGATAAAAGCCTCCAAAAACTTAGTTTCAGAAATAACAGGTTTTTCCCGTTCTGTATGTCCTTCTTCTTCCCCTCATGGAGAAGACATGGTTCTTGAGAATGTTCTCCTGGAGCCAATCTCAGGATCTCCTTCAATTAATTCTCCTTCACCAAGCTTTAACCTAGACCTGGTAAGCATTCACAAACTTGCACAAGCAGTTAACCTGCTCTGATACCATAATATGATCCGTTGAATCTCAACTTGAGTGCATTAAAAGTTTTAAAAAAAAATGTGTTTACCAGTTTGCTTAATTCATGAAACAACATTAACAGAAATTAAATGTGTAAACATAAATGAAAAGCAAAACTGATAACCAGATGTGGGAAAAAAACACAGAATCAGAGAGTTAAAAACAGAAGTTGATAACGGAGTTCACCCCCTTCACTGGGCTACGTCTCCGGGTCCCTCTCCAATGGGTACTAATCCAATTAATCTTTTTAAAATGGTACAAAAATGGTTCTGGAATCAACTTCAGCAACTGTAAATATAATGTTGTACAAAGTCTTCAAGACCTCTCTTCTAGAAATTACAATTAGCCTTCAAAAGGCAAAGAAAGCTAAAATTATAACAGAGAATGTCAACTTCCACAGCAACAGCATCTGGACACTTCACAGCAAAACTCTCGGTGCTTCTTTTCTTTTATCTCTGCAAGCTTCTCATAACAGAAAAGCGATGCTCGGTGCTCTAAACAAACTGAACCCCCCCCTTCACTGCAGCCAGAATCGTCTATTTAAGCGTTCAAGGGGAGGATAAGTATCGGGTTCGACTCATCTGCTACCCGTCTTTTCATATTCCATATGCTATCTTTTAATTTATGTCGAAACGTTTCAACTAGCTGTACGTTACATTCATTTCTGTTCCGCCAAATGTGGCAACGGTTCCCAACGGTTCCATCTAATACCATGTATGGTATTGCTAGCCCGCCACACAATGGATATCCGTCACATTTTAGAGTTGTTCCAAATGTTATATCCATTGTCGCAGCATATAAATAAAATCCACAAATGTCGCAGCATACGTGACCGCACACCCTCATCCAACCGCCAGAATAGTTCCATTTAACCATGCACAAGACCGCTAGAGGGTATACGCTTGACCACGCGGGCTTTTCACAAACCATTCGAGGTTCCACTTGACGATGCGCAAGATCGCCATAACGTTGCCACTAACTACATGAGCATGTTACAAACCATTTTATATTACCTCTTGACGGTGCACAAATCGCCACATGCCAAGTCTTAACCGTAAGACTTGACCGTTCGAACCATGAGATGTTATGTCGAACCGCACACCATGCGATGTTATGTCGAACCACGCACCATGAGATGTTATGTCGAACTGCGCACCATGTTTAGCATATGAGTTAAAAACATATGTTATGTTCTTTGAACCATAGATTAATAACCATTGTACCATATTGGATCAGTGTAATTTTTGAAGATGAATAATCCACGGGATCATTTGGACTTTTCTTTCTGTTGGGACAATAAGGCTTTCCCAGATGTATTTGCATTGTTAATTATTCTAAGATGAATGAGCTTATCTTGCTCTCTAATTAAGGAATCAAAAAAAGATTCAAGACTAGGCTCTTGATAGCTAGTTGCAGTCAATGATACTTTCATGGAGTAGAATGTAGATACAAAATCAGAACATGCAGGGCCAAGTTTGAAAAGAATATGATAAATACATTGTTTGTCTTCTTTTTTAATCTTGCATTCTACACATAAGAGTCTGAGAGTTTTATACGTAGATAAATAGTCTTGAATGCATGAAAAATCATTTGGATTCAAGGAAATCAACTCATTCTCAAGTTGATGACCCCGAATTTCATTATGTTTACCAAACACAGATTCCAACTTTACCCAAGCTAAATCAGGTTTATCAATTCCAGATATGTGGAATCGTAAATTAGTAGAAATTGACATCCCAATCAATCCACGAGCTTCATCACATATATTTGCCCATTTAATTTTTGTATCATCATCAGTGGGTTTTCTTCATTTCCCTGAGGTTATCCTGAAAGGTCCCATACTTCACAGAACATCCTCCATACGAGATTTCCATGAGAAATAGTTAGAACTTATAAGTATAATATCACAAGAGATGGCCATACTATAAAATAATGGTTGAAAGAATAGAAAATAACTATCTATATGCAAAGAGCTCAAAAAAATATGCAATTTTAAAAAAAATGGCACTGAAAACTGATTCTAGATGATGAAGTTATGCTTGATCAAAGAAAATGTTGAAGATGTCCTCAATAGTGACGTGAGAGATATTAACTAGACCAACTAAAAAAAGAACTCCCTCTCTTCCCAAGATCAACTTTTGACAATCATTTTACAATAAAGTTGCTTTAAAGTGAATCACTTTTGTAGAATAAGTGAGGTTCACTTTTACAATAATGTTACTTTTAAATAGTGCGGCAATAAATTAAAAGACTTAAGTGACTCACATTTTATTTTATTTTATTTATGTGAGATGCACTTTTACAATAAAGTAACTTGAAAATAGAAATTGTATGCACTAAAAAGTAGCTTAATAAGACTTGAACTCAAGACCTATTAAGGAATAAAACAACTTTGGACCAAGTGAGCTAAGTTTAAAAGGTACGTAAAAGAATGGAAAGAGGAAAGGTTTTTTTTTTTTTTTTACTTTTCTCTCTCGTTCTGCATGCTTGCCTTTTTTTCTGCAAATCACAAAAAAAAAAAATTCCATAAAAAGGGGTTAGATCTTGGTTAGCTTACCCAGAAAGTCTATGTTTTCAAGTTTTCTCGTTGTTTCTGATTTGCTATGATCACACAAGGTGTACGGCAAAGAGCATACGTAGCCGAGAAGACAAGAAAAAAAAAATTCATTTATGTTTCTGATTCCCCGCGATCGAGCAAGGTGCACGGCAAAGAGCATACACAGCCATGGAAGGCATAGTCCGAGACTAAAACAGTATAGATCTAGTAATAAAGCTGATAAAATATGAAATATTTAAAAAAAATAAAACAAATCCGTCATTGTAACATTATACCTTCACATTTGCCAAAATGGGTGTTTCTGGAACAAATGGAAACGGTTTTCGGTGAAACGAACACTATTTCCCAATGGAAACGGTGCTCCGAACACAATGGAACAGTTCCCATAGGCCACAAATGCACAAAAAATCTAGAATTAGAAACCCTTTCAAATTTTTGGCAACACCGGTTCCAGATCTTGATCAAAACTGAAAGCGGCTCTTCATAAATGCTCTGATACCATGTTCGGGTACATAGGGTATTCCCAAAAGATTGAACACCATGAGCAACTACTATCATAGATCAATACACCGATGTTTTTCATGTGGTTAAAACCCTCGAGAGGGAAACAGTCCACGGCCCCAGCCAAATAGCTACTTGGAGCAATTTATTATGCAAAAGAAAGAAAGTTACATGAGCTTCTCATAATCGATCAACTAGCCAAGGACCCTCTATGCTCTTTAAATAGAGATCATAGACCAATCAGCTGCTAAGCCATGGATCAATGGTAGGTATGATCTAAGATAAGTTGAACTGTCGGATCACTCTTTATCTAGAACATATCGTGACCGTCGGATTAGAATATTTACAAATGCATACTAAAGAAACACACTTTTACCTAACAGATATATTACATAAGTTGATCTTAACTAACTCCTAAGTGTCTAAATATCCTAACATAATCAATGTTAAATATCATGAGTAGCATTAGAGGCATCTGTAGTTGGTGTTTGATGCCTTCATTTATAATGGAATGACATGGAAGTTTCACCTGATTCAATTGGATGGGACAAGTGATATTGAGATGAGCCATACTTCTAGTTTGCATGTTGCACAAGAGGAACTTCATGTTCTATTGGAGAGACTCACATAGGGTCGAATCAACATTGGGAGTGATGAAATTCCAATTTGGTGGTGGGATCCTAGAATCCTTCATAGTGATGAATTGTTCTAGATGAAAACAATGATTGGAGGGTGCAATACAAACAATGGGACCCTAGTATTACTTGGTTTGGGTGTGTTATCACAATTCTTGTAGTTTCCCCGTAAAGTGATCCTATTCAGGATGGAGCAAGGGAAAGGAAACTAAAGTTGTGACTTATAATAGTTAATACCTATGAAATTACTCATATGTCACACCAGCCAAATCTATCGACACTTTAGACTTAGTGGAGAAGTGAGTCTAGGGGGCATACATATGGTCAAGATAACCCTAAAAATGATGAATTAAGGTAGATAATTGAAGGTATATTGATTCCATATCTTATTCTAATGGTTAATTAGAGATTTGATCGATTATTAAGAGAAATTGTGTGCCTATGTAAAAAGCCCACATTTTCCCAAGGGTTTTAAGTATGAAAATTAGATCTAGGGGAAAAGAGGTGAAATCAAATGAAATTAGGTACTATTATGAATTTATAGATGAGTGATATGACGATTGAAAGTGATTCTGTGTTAGGATATTTAGACACTTGGGAGTTAGTTAAGATTGTTGGAATATATTAAACCCACTCACAACTTAGGATAAAATAATTAATCATTATTTGATTAATTATTCACCCACTAGCTTAATTAGTTGGCATCCACTTTCACCTTAAAGTCAATACATGCCATCTATATCCTAGGAATGATTTATTTCTGATTCTGGGTTGATCCAGAATTAGTATACAGGACTTTATAGCAGATTCTGCTCTTTTCTGCTTTTTCTGCATTTTCCTACTTTTCTATAAAAGTTAGTCAACTAGGAAATTGGGAGCTTTTGTTTCCAACCCATCCTCCATTAGTTTTTCTCCATTTTCTAGGATTAGCATGTTATTTCCATCTCCTTGACAACTCACTCATGCTTTTTCCAACTCATGAGGTCCTTGATAGATTTAGCAAGTGCTTTATCCACCTATGGGGGTTTGCTATATTTTGGTAAGTCAGCCTTTTTGAGCTTTATGAGTTGTTTCCATACAATTCGACTTTCCCATGAGGGAAGAACTATTTATGTACACTATTATTCATAATTATTCAATGGAAGGATACACACCAATATTCATCTCTTCATTCATGTGATTCAGTCTCTTTTCTTCTCTCTATTTTTCCTATGTATGCTTGTGAGAATTCTTAGTAGCAAGGTCTATTTCAT
>LPNX011125656.1:614522-665794 GCA_001517045.1 Pseudotsuga menziesii | reverse complement strand
AAGATGAAGCATGGAGCGAACCTAGCATCTCCTCTTGTTCTCTTTCTCAAGATTTCTTGGCCTCTACATTCTCTGATGAATTTGATCATGATGAAGAAGTTACTGATACAGTTCATGTTGCTGCTGCCCTCTTTCATTCGAATGCTTCCTCCTTCAATGAAGAAGCAAATATTGAAGAGCCATCTTTTTCTGTGTCTCTTGAAGGTGATTTTTCTTCTTGTGATACTATTGATGAAAAGAAGTAACATATGGAGCTGCTGCTGATATTTATTATGATCCTATAACCCATTCATTGTTCTCTCAATCTCCTATCTTAGATTCTGATATCTATGTGCCAGATTCTTTACACCTCTTGCATACCTCTCTCATTGATGGTGCGCAAACCAGTGACTTACATGATGTTTGCTTAGCCACATCAAGCCTTATTTGTGTCATACCACTTACCTTAATTGATCTCATGTGCTTCATCATATCCTCCTTTGTTCTTGGCATCAATACTCAGAGCCTTCTTGAAGATTGTGAACATCTCATTATTTCCTCCTTTCATACAGAGGATTCATTACCAGTGTATTGCCATGAGTCTATTGATATGCTTATATGTGATCCTTTAGATTTTGATTCAGAAGCATATTTGTAGGTTGATACACATATAATACCACCATCCATACCATCTACCATACCTCTGAATAATCCAAAGACTATACAAATCCCAAGCTCACTAGTTCATTCCTCATTGGTCTCTTATGCAGTGATATTTAACTTACATGGTTTGAAGTCTTTCATAACTTTCAGTGGATGGTTATGCATGTCCTTAGTCATATATGGACTGATATTAAACATGTTTGGATTTGTTCTAAATACTTATGGTTCAGATCTTATGCCCATCCATCATTCAGATTTTTACACCTATCAGTTTTCCCCAGTTGTTCATAATTTTCCTAGTCTAGCCCTATATCCTCATGGAGCCACTGAAGCCTTTGTCTTTGCTGTTCCATATGTTAATATTTCTGATATATCAGAGTTTTATCAGCCTCATATCAAATCTATACAGGTGCTACATCAGATTGGAAGATTGACATGTGATTCACATCACAATTTTGCAGCTATTCAGGGAATTGGGTGTGAAATAAATTGTCTTAATTTTTGTACTGTTTGGAAAGGAGTATGCACAGATCTCTTTTCCATTTCAGATTATGTTTGTAGATCAGAGTTTGACAGTAGAAAGAAGCATTCAGATAATGCTCCTACTTCATCAGTTGATGAAATACAAGGAGTCTTTCATCTTCCTTCTTGCAGGTTCTACACTCCAGCGCATGATCATGGAGTTCATGATTTCTTCAACAAGTCTTTCATCCAGAAGCAGTTCAGTCAGCTCATTAAAGTGAATATGAAGATATGTTGAAGACATATTATTTCAAATTTTGTGCCTTGTCCTATCTTGAGGGAGGATCTTTCCCATGTGGTTTTTCCTCTTTCCTCACTTTTCTGGACATAATAATTGTTAAAGGGTGACCATAGCCTTGTTGCTGGGCCCTATATGCATCCATATTTTTTGTCATACCATCATAAAATCAGACTTATAGGGGGGTGTTGGAATATATTAAACCTACTCACAACTTAGGATAAAATAATTAATCATTATTTGATTAATTATTCACCCACTAGCTTAATTAGTTGGCATCCACTTGCACCTTAAAGTCAATATGTGCCATCTATATCCTAGGAATGATTTATTTCTGATTCTAGGTTGATCCAGAATTAGTATACAGGACTTTATAGCAGATTCTACTTTTTTCTGTTTTTTCTGCTTTTTCCTGCTTTTCTATAAAAGCTAGTCAACTAGGAAACTGGGAGCTTTTGTTTCCAACTCATCCTCCATTAGTTTTTCTCCATTTTCTAGGATTAGCATGTTATTTCCATCTCCTTGACAACTCACTCATGCTTTTTCCAACTCGTGAGGTCCTTGATAGATTTAGCAAGTTCTTTATCCACCTATGGGGGTTTGCTATATTTTGGTAAGTCAGTCTTTTTGAGCTTTATGAGTTGTTTCCATACAATTCGACTTTCCCATGAGGGAAGAAATATTTATGTACACTATTATTCATAATTATTAAATGGAAGGATACACACCAATATTAATCTCTTCATTTATGTGATTCGGTCTCTTTTCTTCTCTCTATTTTTCCTGTGTATGCTTGTGAGAATTCTTAGTAGCAAGATCTATTTCCTGTGCTTCTTCTTAGCATCATTGCACATAGCATTGATCTATTATTTCTACAAAGATCAACTTGTGTAATATATCTGTTAGGTAAAAGTGTGTTTCTTTAGTATGCATTAGTATGCATTTGTAAATATTCTAATACGATGGTCACGATATGTTCTAGACATAGAGTTATCCGACTGTTCAACTTCTCTTATATCATACCTACCATTGATCCATGGCTTAACACCCGATTGGTATATGAGCTCTATTTAAAGAGCATAGAGGGTCCTTGGCTAGTTGATCGATTATGAGAAGCTCATGTAACTTTCTTTCTTTTGCATAATAAATTGCTCCAAGTAGTTATTTGGTTGGGGCCGTGGATTGTTTCCCTTTCAAGGGTTTTAATCACGTGACAAACATCGGTGTGTTGATCTATGATCTATTTATGTGAAGTGGTTGCTCAAGGTGTTCGATCTTTTGGGAGTACCATGTTAACCTGAACATGGTATCCGATCTTTTTATGAAGACTCGCTTTCAGTTTTGATCTAGATCTGGAACCGGTGTTGTTGAAAATTTGAAAGGGTTTTTGGTTCTAGATTTTCTATGTTTTTTTGGCCTGTGGGAGATGTTCCATTGCGTTCAGAGTGCTTTTTCCATTGGGAAATAGTTTTTGTTTCACCAAAAACCGTTTCCATTTGTTCCAGAAACACCCATTTCGGCAAATCTGAAGGTATAATGTTATAGTGACTGATTATTTTTTTTAATCTCTCGTATCTTATCAGTTTTATTATTAGATATTTTTTTTGTTTTAGTCTCGGACTGTTACCTTTCCTGACTGTGTATTCTCTTAGTTGTGCACCTTGAGTGATCGCGACGAATCAGAAACAGTAAGGGAAAGTTTTTTTTTCCTTATAGTCTCGGCTACGTATGCTCTTTGTCGTGCACCTTGTGCGATCACGACAAATTAGAAACATCGAAAAAACTTAAAAACGTAGACCTTTCGGGTAAGCTAACCAAGATCTAACTCCATTGTGTGGAAAAAGTTTTTTTTGTTTTTGTTTTTCGTTTTTTTATGATCTGCAGGGAAAAAAGGCAAGCACGGAGAACGAGAAAGAAGAGTTTAAAAATAAAATAAAAACCCTTCCTCTTTCCATTCTTTTATGTACCTTTTAAACTTAGTTCACTTGGTCCAAAGTTGCTTTATTTCTTAATAGGTCTTGAGTTCAAGTCTTATTAAGCTATTTTTTAGTGCGTAAAAGTGCATCTCACATAAATAAAATAAAATAAAAAGTGAGTCACTTAAGTCTTTTAATTTATTGCCGCACTATTTAAAAGTAACATTATTGTAAAAGTGAACCTCACTTATTCTACAAAAGTGATTCACTTCAAAGCAACTTTATTGTAAAGTGATTGTCAAAGGTTGATATTGGGAAGAGGGGGGTTCTTTGTTTTAGTTGGTCAAGTTAATATCTGCCACGTCACTATTGGGGACATCTTCAACATTTTCTTTGATCAAGCATAACTTCATCATCCAGAATCAGTTTCCAGTGCCGTTTTTTTTTAAACCGCATATTTTTTTGATCTCTTTGCAACCACATAGTTAGTTTCTATTTTTTCAGCCATTAGTTTACAGTATGGACGCCCCTTGTGATAGTATACTTACAAGTTCTAACTATTTCTCATGGAAATCTCATATGGAGGATGTTCTACGAAGTAGGGGACTTTTCAGGACAACCTCAGGGAAAGAAACATAACCCACTATTGATGATAAGAAAATTAAATGGGAAAATAGATGTGATGAAGCTCGTGGATTGATTGGGATATCAATCTCTACTAATTTGCGATTCCACATATCTGGAATTGATGAACCTAATAAAGCTTGGGAAAATTTGGAATCTGTGTTTGGTAAACACAATGAAATTCGGGGTCATCAACTTGAGAATGCGTTTCTTTCCTTGAATCCAAATTATTTTTCATGCATTCAAGACTATTTATCTAAGTATAAAACTCTTAGACTCTTATGTGCAGAATGCAAGATTAAGAAAGAAGACAAACAATGTATTTATCATATTCTTTCCAAACTTGGACCTGCATATTCTATTTTTATATCTACATTCTACTCCATGAAATAATCATTGATTGCAGTTAGCTATCAAGAGCCTAGTCTTGAATCCTTTTGTGATTCCTTAATTAGAGAGCAAGATAAGTTCATTCATCTTGGAATAATTAACAATGCAGATACATCTGGGAAAGCCTTATTGTCCCAACAGAAACAAAAGTCCAAGCCTCCCAAGAAACATAATTTTTGCAATAATAAGCCAAATAACAAGGGTCCCAAACTCTCTTAGTCAGCTCCTTCTTTAAAAAATGACAAAGGATCCAAGCAAAAAGAAAACAAGACTGAGCATCATTGCAATTTTTGTGGGAAAGATAATCATGATGAATCTAAGTGTTTCAAGAAGATGGCAGCCTTGGAAGCAGCAATGAAGAAGCACCACATCAGCATAGATTCGTATTCAAAATCTAACTCTCATGGACATGCACTTTGTGCTTCTGGTTACTCTTATACTGCATCTTCTTCTTTTACTTCAAATGAATGGCTTATTGATTCTGGAGCATTTTATCATATGGCTAAGGATCAAGCCATATTTTCTACTATGCATGAATGTCACACCAAAAAATATTTGTTGTTGATGATAGATCTCTAAGTGTTGTAGGATCTGGAATAGTTCCAGTAGAAAATGGTCATTTTAGTGATGTACTATGTGTTTCAAAAATTTCCTGCAATTTGTTATCAGTCTATCAAATTACTCATTCAGGTGAAGGTAAAACTGTGACGTTTACACCTCACCAAGTTGTAATCAAGGATTTTAAAAATCCTCAAAATATCCTAGCTACTAGAACTGTTAATGATATTACCAGGTTGTACAAATTTAACAACTTTGGGTCATCACCTTTTCCTTCAGTTTTTGCTATTCATAGTGATAACTTGAGCAAACTTTGGCATGAGCGATTTGGTCACTTAAATTGTAGCTCATTACAACAACTGTGTAAAGACAATATGGTGACTGGTCTTCCAATGGTATCTTGCAAGGATGGTGTTTGTTCCAGTTGTGTACTCGAAAAACATCATCGGGACAGTTTTGACAAACATGCCTCTTGGCACGCCTCGATTCCTTTAGAGCTTGTGCATAGTGACTTGTGTGGTCCTCTTCCATATGCATCATTTTCTGGTTTCAAATATTTCTTAACTTTCATTGATGACTACTGTAGATGCACTTGGGTTTACTTCCTAAACTTAAGAGCGAAGTATTTAACATGTTCTTGACCTACAAGGCCCTTGTTGAAAAACAATCTGGTCATCAAATTATTAAGTTAAGATATGACAATGGAGGAGAATATGTTAACAACAAATTCACTACTTTCTGCACTGAATAAGGAATCCAACAACAACACAATGTTTCATATACACCACAACAAAATGGTGTAGCTGAACGGAAGAACCACACTTCAAAAGAAATGGCTAATTGTATGATCCAATCTAAGGGACTAAGTCTTCAATATTCAGGATGAGGCCATAAATTGTACAAATTACATAGTTAATCACACACCCACTAAAGTTTTACAAGGTATAACACCTGAAGAAGCATGGAGTAAAATTAAACCAGATGTAAGTCACTTTCGTGTGTTTGGTTGTGAAGCATGGGCTCACATTCCGGATGAAAAACGGAAAGCATTGCAGCCTAAAAGTGAAAAGTGCATATTTGTTGGATATTCAGAAGATGTAAAAGGTCATAGACTTCTTCAGCCCCATTCACATGATATAATCATTAGAAGAGATGTTAAATTTGATGAAAATCTCTTGGCCTACGAGCCTGATTCGACAATTGTGCCTTCTTCTTCGTATTCTTCTTCTTCTTCTTCCAAATTCCTTGACAGGTTTCCAACTCCAGTTTTTGATGATGAAAGTGAGGATGAAAATCCACCTCTGCCTGCTCATTTTCCTCCAATTGCACCAGCACCAATGCCTCCTCGATGGGTCCATTCAACATGTGAAGCAGCTAGTGATCTTGACGGTGATCCTAGAGAACAACGTCGAACACGTTCTCAGTTTTAGTGAGCCTCTTCCCTTTTGGGTCAAATTTCTGAGAATCACGATCCAGAAACTTTTGCAGAAGCTTCAGGAAATCTAGATTGGGATGCAGCTATGGATGAAGAATATCGTTCCTTAATGGCGAACGATACTTGGGATCTTGTTCCTCTTCCAAAAGGAAGAAAACTTGTCAGATGTAAATGGTTCTACAAAACTAAGTATGCATCAGATGGAAGTGTTGAAAAACTTAAGGCAAGGTTAGTTTCCAAAGGTTTTTCCCAAGTTGAAGGGATTGAATACGATGAAACCTTTGCCCCTGTAGCAAAAATGAACTCCATCCGCCTTATTATTTCCCTTGCAGCCTTACATAACTGGGAATTCCGTCAAATGGATGTCAAGTCTGCCTTCTTACATGGTGATTTATATGAGAAAACTTACATGGAACAACCTCCTGGATATGTTCAGAATAACTCTAGCCTTGTTTGTCTCCTTAAAAAATCCTTATATGGCCTTAAGCAAGCTCCTAGAGCTTGGTATGCAAAAATGGATAGCTTTCTCCTTGACACTGGTTTTTCTAGATTCCATTCTGACCCCAATGTCTATACCAAGAAAGTAGGAAACCATCTCATCATACTTGTTCTTTATGTTGATGATCTTATCCTTACTAGTAGTGACCCTAAACTTATAACCCATGTGAAATCCAGTCTTAAGCAAAATTTTGAAATGTCAGACTAAGGACATTTGCATTATTTTCTTGGTCTCCAAGTCTTGCAAACCAAAGAAGGAATCTTTCTTTCCCAGTCTAAGTATGCTTGTGACCTTCTTTGTCACTTCCACATGGAAGATTGTAAACCAGCCCCTTCTCCCTTCCAGTCTGGAGTCAAACTTTTTGCCACTTGTACTTCCCCTGGAGTAGATGCCACCTTGTATCGTCAGCTTGTTGGTAGTGTTTTATACTTGACTCATTCCCTTCCTAACCTTTCCTTTGTCGTTGGTCGTGTTGCCCATTATATGCAAACTCCTCATGAAAGTCACTAGAAAGCAGCAAAAAGAATACTTCGATATATTCGAGGTACAATTCAGTTTGGGATTCATTACAGTACAGGAGGGAAACCTTTGTTGGTTGGTTTCACTAATTCAGATTGGGCCAGCAATCCTGATGATCGAAAGTCTACTATAGGTTATGTTTTCAGTTTGGGATCTAGATCTGTCACTTGGGCTTGTAAGAAACAACAAGCTCTTGCTCTTTCTTCAGCAGAAGCATAATATCAAGCCACAGTTAATGCTAGTCGGGAAGCTTTATGGCTTTGACAGATCCTTTCAGAGTTTGGATTCAAGTAGCAGCAGCCTACTCCACTTTGGTGCGACAATCAAAGTGCCATCAATCTTGCCAATGATCTAGTTCTACATCAGCGCAGCAAACACATTGAGCTACACATGCACTTCATCAGGAATCTTATTCATGATAGTGTTATTGAAGTTCTCTATTTCCCTACAGATGATCAAGTTACAGAAATCTTCACCAAGTCTCTTACAGAAGTGAAGTTTTCTAAACTTCGGTCTATGTTAGGAGTTCAGGAATGTGTCCTTAAGGGGGGATAGGCTCTAATGCCTCCTTCCATCTCATAATAGTGTCACTTTTGTAAATCCTTCAATCCTATCCCAAGTTATTCTTAAGGGGGGATGTTAGGATATTTAGACACTTAGGAGTTAGTTAAGATCAACTTGTGTAATATATTCGTTAGGTAAAAGTGTGTTTCTTTAGTATGCATTAGTATGCATTTGTAAATATTCTAATCCGACGATCACGATATGTTCTAGACATAGAGTGATCCGACGGTTCAACTTCTCTTAGATCATACCTACCATTGATCCGTGGTTTAACACCTGATTGTTCTATGAGCTCTATTTAAAGAGCATAGAGGGTCCTTAGCTAGTTGATCGATTATGAGAAGCTCATGTAAGTTTCTTTCTTTTGCATAATAAATTGCTCCAAGTAGCTATTTGGCTGGGGCTGTTGATTGTTTCCCGCTCGAGGGTTTTAACCACGTGACAAACATTGGTGTGTTGATCTATGATCTATTTGTGTGAAGCGGTTTCTCAAGGTGTTCGGTCTTTTGGGAGTACCCTGTTAACCTGAACATTCTGGCAATACCCAGATCAAGGTTTGGGCTAAAAGAGGGTTTTCGCCAAGGAGGGTGATTTTCCCTAAAAGAGTCTAGTGTTGTAGAAGGGAAAATGGAGTCTAATTATTTTGAAAATTGATATCTATGGGTTTTAGGTGATTTCCAAATTGGGTTTTTAATTATAAACACAGCCACAACCTAGAACTAGGTGAAACTAAAAACTAGGGTTTTATTTGTTTTTATTATGCCCGGGAAAGGAAATACTGAAAAATAAATCATAGAATAAATGTAACTTATCAGGAAATGAGAGATGTCATGATATGTTTTCCCTTGTCCAACATTTTCAACTTGGAATATCAATTTTATCCCTGGTTGAAGATCTACTTTTCCAAGTGTGTCCTCTTTCCAAAGACAAATAAACACAATAAGTAAAAAATAAAATCGTGATTTATTTGAATCCAACAGAAAATAAATTATTGCGTAATAAATTAAAAGGAAACACAAATCGAATGCTAAGCAAAATCGACAAGTAAAATTCCCTGAAGCAATTTGTAGAGAGAGAGAGAGAGAGAGGAGACACTCTGAGTTTCCCTCTAGAAAAGACTCCTCCTGCAAAGTTAGATCACACCAAATATATGCCAAGAAAATAAAATATAAACATCCAGTTCCCAGAGAGATGGATAAACATAAGAGTCACAAACTTCTCTAATATTTCACAAGTAAGCCAAAATATCTTCTATTATTTCTAGCAAGATACAAATTCCCAATGGGATACAATGAGGGGGGTCTCTTCTTTATATATATTTTTAGAGACACAAACCATGTCTTACTTTTTTATCCAATGGTTGAGATTAGAACATATTAACAGTGGATATTGCATCTTTTATTTTTACATGGATTGATACAATTGAGGGGGTGAATTACTTCATAAAGCCCATTTTTACATCATGATAAATCATTATGTTTGCAATTTTAATACTTAGAGGACATGGAGGGATCATTAAGGGGTCCCCACTTACATATTTTTAAAGACACAACTTGATTTACTCACTTTTATTTTGGCCACTCTAATCAAATTCATCCCATGGGGGATGTCCTCCCTAAACAAGCCAATAAAATAATATAGGCCCCCAAGCTGAGTGAAACTGGTGTAAAATGATCTAGAAATCCATCATACATCATCAAAAATAATTCCCAATCCATTTTTGTGACTTCCCTATTCAAATCGATTTCCTTGAGCAATTTCATGGATCAATTTTTGTAGGTACAAACTCCCAAAACAAATAAAATGATCATAACACTTTGTCGAATTCATACTGGGAAAAACTAACCAAAAAAATGAATCTGTAAACCTGGTATGATGGTATTGGTGACTACTCATACCCATTGGTCCACTGAAATTCCTAGGAGAACAAAAAATATCACTATCTCATAACAAAAATAATGGCCAGAATTAATAAAAAAATATGGATCTCAATAATTGTGACCATCTGATGAAAAATGAGACTACAGTATTAGTCCTAGACATGTCTAGAGAAAATATACCCAATGTTTACTTTTTTAGTTACTTCCTTCAGAACCATGTTGGACTCACTTAACTAGGTTGACCTGGTCAAAAGTACCCAAAATGAAGGTGGAGAAATAATCTGGATGATCATGAGTACATAATGGACAGATGAAGTTCATATGATTATGTTAATATACAAACTTAAACATTTATAGCATGAAAATGGTACAAAAATATAATCATGCATCATACTTAAATCAGAGTAACCATTTATTCTTTTACAAATCCCCTTAAATATGCTCTCTTACAAAACTTAGGCAATCAACTATGATGGGTGAGGTGATGAAACCAAGAATAAAAGGTAAAGGGAACGACTTGATGACTTTAACATAGTGATTATTCATTCTTAAGTAATTAAGGTATCCACTTGAAATCATAATGAACATAATACATTAGGGAATGGGAGTGTCTCAGACATGGACGAGTTGATTTGAAAAGTTCCCACTCGACTTTAACATATGTCTATTGCTCACATCCAAGATAAAATCAAGCTCCATGAGGTTCTTTTCTAGGACCCTTGAGTTGAGCAGATAAGAAATTTTAGTGAAGAGATCCCAAGGGAAACTTATAATTTTTTGTCCCTTACTCCATCTCACATCCCAACCCGTAAGATCCACGAGGAATTAATCATTGCACTTTTCAACAATTTTTGTAGAGGAAAGTGTTCCTATGGCTGGGGTCTAAGAGGCCATCAATGCAATCGAGTTGAAAGATAGATGTGCAATGTTATACAAGCATATATAACCAATATTTAGAGATAAGTAGGGTCCATACCTAATTAACTGAATGTTGGTCCAAGATTTATCTATCCCTTCTCCTCCTCCTCTTCTCCAGGAGACCTGCAAAACAAGTTATACCTTCTTCAAACCAAATAGACTATATGAAAGGGGATTATGTTCAGTAAAACATGGAACCCTAAACTAATATACATCATCATATAATCAAAAGAGATATTCAAACACACATTGAACAATGATCTGTGAAGAAGAAGGGCAACACATCTTTATTAATCATGAAAGAAGTACAAGTATACCCTCTCTTCAAGCTAGGCACCTCTTGAAACCTTGATCTAGTTCTACTGCTTCTCTTCTCCAAGGAACTCAACCTCCAAGCGACACAACACAAGGATATAGATTCTAGGAAAAAAGTGGGGGGAATGAGAGTCCCACTTCCTCCAGCATAACAATGCAAAAGTTCAAGTCCCCTCTCATGGACCTCTCTCCATTTATTTATACATTTCTGAAGAGATAGGGTCGAATAGGGGTCAGTTACAAATTCCCAATTCAGTTCCATAACCTCCCAAACCACCCCTAAATCAATATTTTTGATATTTTTATCATTTTTTACCACTACAGGATGTAACCTCGGGTATCATGAAGGAATATTCATGAGTCTAAAGGTAACTCACGGGTACCATGAAGGCAAAGTCACGAATAGTTCTAATATGATCATTTTTAGGGTACTTCTGGGCATTTCCAAGATTTGGAGTCTTCTGCAAAGTTGTTCATGACTTGAATACATTTCCAATGGTTTAGAGAAGAGGACAAAAAAAATTAAATAAATCTAGGTATGTCTCCTCCAAGTTAGGTATTTTTCTAATGACTTTTCTAAAGTGTCGTCATGTGACGAAATCATGGGAAAGTGGTCACAGGAAGAGAGTGTGTCATTTTAGGCTAATTAATATGCAATAATTTACTTATATATAGGGGGGAAAAAAGATAATTTCACATATTACATATATTTACAAAAGTACAAACTAGGCCTGTAGGCCTTTCTGTCCAATATGATGTGTGGCACTTCGTTTTGAAAGCCTTTCCTTGGAGGCCTTGTCTTGAAACATATACTAATAGATTTTTTTTTAAATGAAACTATTAAATTCTTCTTTTTTTTGGGAAATATATCAATTGGGATTTAGCCTAAACAACCAGAGTTACATGGATTCTAAGCTCACTTATCCCAGTTACAATCTCAATTGTCATTCCAGAAACTGTTAAATTCTTCTTTTTTTGGGGAAATATATCAATTGGGATTTAGCCTAAACAACCAGAGTTACATGGATTCTAAGCTCACTTATCCCAGTTACAATCTCAATTGTCATTGGAAGAAAACTAGTTACGGAATACATATAACCAAAGAAGCTTCAACGTTCTTTCTATAAACTCTGTGTGTCAATATGCATCCCTCATTAGATTTTACATTGGCTTCCTTATTCAAAATATGAAGAAAATGAAAAAAATGCAGTAGAAGAAAAGTTATGCAATAACCCCCTCAGTCGATGGAGAGAATTATTGAGTGTTAGATTATTAAAATAATCCTCAAAATTTAGGATATTTATTAAAATTTATGAATCACCGAATACTTGGAGGGTAGTGGTTCCATGGTTTTGTGCAATCTAGCATACTTTTTACAACCCAAGAATTTCTGTCTAATTATTAGTATTCTATCCTAATCCCCAACTGAAACTATCTTTAGTTAATCCATAATGAGAATAAATCATCCCACCTGCACCTGAGATTCTTGGATTTCCTTTTGAGGTGCCATTAAAGAAAATCGTTACTTTTCCTTGTTTCCTCCACCATACTTGGAAATCTGCTTCGGTCATTCGTATTTTCCAAGCAGGGTTATAAATTGGATGAGATAACTTTTTATTCCTGTCATGTATCTATAGTCATCCCAAACAACTTATTTCTTCTAATGTAAGTGAGATGTCTGACTCAAAGGAGTAATTCTCCAATGCTTCAATTAAAAGAGCCTTGGCTTTGGCCACAACAGACAAAGGAGAATGCTCAGAATTGTTGAATATCAAATCATTTCTTACCAGCCATAGCTTCTAGCAAATAAATTTGGTAATGGAGAGCCATACCTAATTCCACAGACTCTTACTACTCATCATCCTTGGATATCTTGTTTTCCAAGTGGAGAAAAGAGTAATTACAAAAATCTGAGCAGGAACAATTGTATGGAGTCCCTGAAGCATTAACGCCCAAACTGATTGGGAAAAAACATAGTCCACAAATAGATGATCCAAATTTTCACAAGATTGACGGCACATGATACACCTATGGGGACCTAAAATTCCACGTTTGACTAAATTGTCACCTGTCAAAACTCTTTTCTGCACGAGCACCCACGTGAAGAAATTTACATTGGGTAGCCCGTGAGAAAACCAAACTTGCTTCCAAATTGATTAGTTTAGTATATGGGGGTGAGCTAGTTGTAATGCAGCAAATCCATACACCAAGGTGTAGAAACCAAACCTCCCCTAGCTCCATTGATCAACAACTTGAATATTAACGGGAGCCATCCCCTTCAGCGAGTCCAGCAGCAAGTGTTTTTGGTGAAGGAGATGAATTAGGAGTGATGGGAAAACCCACGTCGTCTAGTCCCCATTGATATCCCAAGAGGATATATCAAATAGCCTTAGCAATCCTTGCTACGTGGACCACTCATGGATAGGTATTAATTCAAATATTTTTTCAAGGGGTTGATTGCCAATTATTTTATCAGACCAAAGCAGAGTTTTTTTGCCATTACAAGGAACACGACTTAGTTGTCTTTGGAAAAAATAAAAACCTTACCATAGAGATTCCATAGCATAGTAACTTTAGGAATGTTGTTAATATGGAGGTTTCTCAGTGAAGAACCATTAATATATTTTTTTCGAAGAAGTTGACTTACAGGATGAGAGCTGTTGGAATATAGCTTCCAAAGAATCTTACCACCTAAAGCAAAATTGTCCATACCTAGATCTCGAATGTTAAGTCCACCATCCAACATTGGTCTTTTCATGATATCTCATTTTACTAAATGAATTTTTTTGGGGTTTCCTTTTCCACCCTGCCACAAAANTTGTCCATACCTAGATCTCGAATGTTAAGTCCACCATCCAACATTGGTCTTTTCATGATATCTCATTTTACTAAATGAATTTTTTTGGGGTTTCCTTTTCCCCCCTGCCACAAAAAGTCTCTAAATAGTTTCGAAACCTGCTCCATGATTTCCTTTGGAGCAAGGAGGAACAAAACCTGGTAAATAGGAAATGAAGAAAGTATTTATTTAATGAGTATTAACTTGTCAGCATTATTCAACCAATTCCCTCCCCATACTATTGTCTTAGCTTTGATCTTATTTATAACTTCATTCTAGAGTGAAGATCTGTTTAGCCTCAATGTTAATGGAAAATTCGAGATAGTTGATTTTATCCCAAGTAGAAAACCCAGAAAAACCCAAAAATTGATCAATTCGAAGGATGGTTTGTTCATTAGTGTTCCATCTGTATACATAGATTTTTCTTTTGTTGATCCATGCTCTTGAGATACTACAAAATATCTGAAGAATCTTATGAAAGGCCCTAGCAATTATCAAAGAAGCTCCTCCCAGAAGTAGGGAATCATCAGCAAACAAAACATGGTTGATTGGATCAATTCCTTTCGTCGATCGGATGCCCAAAATTACCCACACATTTCTTTCAGCAGTAAATTTCCCACTCAAATATTTTTCCATCAAAATATACATAAAAGGGTATAGCAAGAATCCTTACCTTATCCCCCTAGTTTCCTAAAAATATGAGGCAGGTCTCCCATTTACAAGTGAGGCTATCCATGGTTTATCAGTACAGGCTTTGATCAAATTACCAAATGTTGGATTGAACCCAAAAGAAGGTAAAACTTTATAAACATAAGAGAGTTTTACTCGTTCAAATGAATTTGACATGTCCAGTTCGATGAGCATCCCTTTCTCCTTCCTCTGGAAACTAGAATGAATGGCTTCCTCTACAAGTATTACATTGTCCAAAATATGTCTCCCTTTGATGAAACAGCCTTGGGTGGGAGAAATAATCTTATCGAACAAAGGTTTTATTCTGTTTGCAAGAAGTTTCGAGAGGATTTTGTAGGACACATTACATAAATAAATAGGACTAAATCTATCAAAGGTAGTTGGATTAACTTCTTTGGGGATTAAGGCAAGAAAGGTGCAATTGGTGCTTCCTCCCACTTTGGCCTTTTGCTATAAGGCTTTGAACATTCTTAATAAATTAGTATTAATGATGTTCCAATAGACTCTGTAGAAGTGAAAAGAAAATCCATCCGGGCCTGGAGCTTTGTTGGATTTCGTAGCCCACACAACATTGTTGATTTCCTCCTTATAAAAGGGCTTCATTAGATTTAGATTATTCTCCTCACTAACAAGAGAAGGCATATGAGAAATAAATTCATAAGTGAGCTCCTCGTTTCCAGTCCCAACCTCTGTGAAAAGGTGCTGAAAGTAAATATTAGCTGCTTCTTTAACTTGGACAAATCCTTTTGAAACATTCCCATCTACTGAGCTGATCTCAGAAATATAATTTCGAGAGAGACGGGCTATGTACTAACAATGGAAAAAATTTGTGTTACGATCTCCAGAAAGTAGCCACAGACTTCGCGACTTAAGCCTCCAATATTCTTCTTCATGTCTGGAGGATATAAAGGAGATAAATTGGGCTGCTTGCTCCTTCTCCAAATCTTGTGGAGTTATTTCACTCTCCAATTCCAGGTGTAAATTTGCTAGTTGTTGCACAGCCACTTTTCTCAATGCAGTGCGAGTATTGGACAGAGATTTAACCCACTCTTTCAAGGCTAATTTCGTTTCTTTTAGTTTCTTATCCCATACATATCTAGGCGATCCAATGACTGAAGTGTCCCAAGACTTAGTTACAACTGCAAACAATCCATCCTACTCATTCCACTAAGGGTTGAAGCGAAATGGAATTGGGCCCAAATTTTCTTCCTCATCCAGCTGCAAAAAGGACGGGTTTGTGGTCTGAGGTAAGTTTCGGAAGGATTTTAGTAGAAACTAATTTATTATCCATTAAAAATGAAATCTGTACCAAAAACTAATCTAAACAGGATGAAATGTGAGCAGCTCTAGTTCTATTATTGGTCCACGTGTATAGTCCCTTCTTGGGTTTGAAATCGATGAGATCCCACTACTGTATCAAAACCTCAACGTAAAGTAGCAATTGATCACAACTGGTGTACCTCCTCTTTTTTCCTTTGAGTTGAAAACAAGATTTATATCTTCAACGATAATGATATTTGAAGGAGAGGTGGATTCCATAAAATCGTAGATCGTATTCTAGCACTCTTTCTTCTCAATCAGATGGACAGAAACGCAGAGGTTAAACAGGGTGATATAAGACTTATTTAATTTATCACAAAGCTTAGTAATAATCCAATGTTGTGTTTGAAAAGAACTTACCAGCTCAAACATATCCTCCGACCAAACCGTGATAATCCCTCCAGAGGAGCCCCTTGCACCAATAGCCTTTCCTGAATTTAATTGCCATTTAGTACGAATTAGATCAAGAAGAGTTCCCCTTCATTTTTTGTTTCTTCAAAATATCTTTAATAGCTTCATGTTTCATAGAGTTCCCCAAACCTCTGAAATTCCAAGAAAATATCAGCATCATCTATTGGGGATGGAAGTCAAAAGACCTCCCTTAGGTGGCCTTGCTCTGTTATTCCATCCAATTGACATTTCTAGAGTGGTTTGGCTTCCCTGCATTTTTTGTCTCTCTGCTTCTTCCTCTCTTTCCTCCATGAGATTTTTCCTCCTGCCTTTTTTGAGGGTCTTTTGAATGTCTCATATTCTGATGAGCTAGATGATTGTGGAGGTTTCTTCCTTGTCATATCAGCATAAGAAGGAGAACCTCTAGTTGGGGAGTCCAGCTGACCTAGAAGAATTCCTTCATTAACTTCCTCAATATCTATAAAGAGAGGTTGTTGATGCCTAACTTTGGTAGAGATAGGAGGATCATCTAAAGTGCTAAGGGTTTCAAAAGTGTTAAATGATGCTTCTGCCCAAGAAGAGGTTGCAATCCCTTCCACCTGGGGCTGATCTGAAATGTGCGCATTGGAACCTAATGGAGCCCCTATATCTTTAGATTTCTTGGTTTTCTTTAACAAATCCTGCTTTTGAACCTTTGTCCATTGATCTCCTTTTGGATTATCTATTTCATCCTTAGCCTTCTTTTTGAAATGCCTCACAAAATGTCCATATTCATGGTAGTTCCTGCACTTAAATGGCAACTGTTCATAGTCCATTTCTTGCACATGTGACCTATCTACTACTATTAAATTGATGACTTTAGGGAGTCCTATTTCGATATCAACCTCCACACAAATTATTGCACAAGAGAACTAATCCTTCCTATCTGCTTTGTCAATATATTTTCCAAGAGTATTCCTGATTGATTCTAGTGATTTGGGGCTCCAGCAATGCAAGGGGAGATGAGGTAGACGAACCCATATTGGGATGGCCGAAGCGACATATTGATCAGGGTCAAATTTATACATCTATTTATTTAGTTACAGTCCCTGAGGGCCCATGAAGTATGGCCCATTCCTGAAGATGAGGTTCTTGTCTTCACTGCTTTCAAAGAGGAAGATGAAATAACCCTTCCCAACCAAATGACTGTTAATTCCTTTCGAGACTAGCAGTCAGCAATTCCTCTACACCCATGATTCAATGGCTCTTGGAGATGGACATAATCTAGTGAAATGACCTATAAGGCCTCATTCTATAAGGCCGCCTATTTCCATAGTATCCTACAGTAAGCATTCAGTCTCAGCTTCACAATAGAAATTTGTCAAGAAACAGGATGCCGGAAGAGAAACAGTTGGAAAAGCATCCTGTTTCGTGACAAATTTCTATTTTGAAGCTGAGACAAAATGCTTACTGCAGGATGCTATTAGATTCTTGAAAGAGGAGAGCTCGGAGGAAAGTGTATGGGGAATCTTAGAGCCCCCTCCTATTTCCATAACAAATTGACAGTTCAAACCATCCCTGCAAGTGACACACCACCAAACAAAGCATCCAGGACTCAACAACAATTCCCAAATCGAAAGAACTTGCAAAAAACAAAACGCAGCCATGAAGGACTCAGACTCCAGAATTCGATCAAACTATTTTGATCTAACCAGAGTTGAGGGCTTCACCAGTTCTTCTTTGAGTGAAAAATATTTGCCTCAAAGCTAATTGAATCTGAAGGTACAAAAGAATGGTGAAATCTTCTTGAAGCTACACTGCAACTCCAGATTCTAGAAACTGCAAACAAATAGTTGCAGCTCTCGATTCACGATCCATTGTTCCTATAAAATAAACACTACAGCTTGCACCCAAGCTCATGATATCAAATCAAATCCACCAGCGAGGAAGAACCAGGGACGAAGGCACAACCCAGATCCAATGAAATATTTTGAAATCTTCATAGAGCCAAAAAAAGGAAGAACTTCTTTTTCTAGACATAGAGTTTTTAGTACTAATAGAATTTAACTATGCACAATTAAAATATAAAAATTTATTAATAAATTAGATATAATTTTACGATCAAATTTAAATACATGTGCATTCTCCTCACCGGACTTCCTCTGTGCATCCAAATTTTCATAGGATTTGACAAGTTATTTCCATACTTTTAGCAATACATCCACAGGCCTTTTTTTGAGCCTTAGATCGGGACATATTTTTTTATCTTCTTTGTTTGCTACATCTAAATTACTTGAAATTGTGAAACATTTGGAGTTTGACCTTTCTTACGGACCAACCCACACCAAATTTAGTCTCCATGTCTTGAATTACAAGTTTCTGAAGGTGCATCGGTATATTTGAGAATGATAAATGGAGATGGTCTTTGAATAGTCAAAGGCGTGATTCCTTCAACTTATTCACAAAGACTTTGCCAACATCTAATCCATGGATTTCACGTGAAATAGTCATATTATATCCATAAATTTTAGCTACCAATGGAAGATTCATAACATGACATGGTGAAAGAAGAGTTATGTACCCTAGGAGTGGCTTAGATGTTCGAAGACTCTAATTCTTGTTCCAAATTCTTAGAAATTATAGTTAATGGTCTTCTTCTTAATTTTCAGCTCAATCCTAGAGTGATTGGGGAATCAATTGATTCCTTTGGTGTGTGTTCATGTGCTTGCAATGTTTCAATGATTTTAGATGATTTGTTTTCTATGTATCTTCCAAGCATTGCCAATTCCACATCATAAATTATATTCATTGAATCAACACCCAATATTGAAGCCAAGGCCTCTTTCTCCTAGAAAGATAAAATAAATTTTTCCTTTTAAAATTTGGAAGAAAAAATGAAAAATATAGAAAATATAAGACCAAATTGCACAAATTAAGTATCTATAAATTCAAATGACTTACCTCATTATTCCCACTCACATCTCCCTTTCCTTTGTTAAACATCTTGAGGTTGGGACACCAAATCCTATAAGTGGAGGTGAACTATGGAAAATATTTTATCTAGTTCATGAAGGAAAGCTAGGGAAAATTGTGTTCGTCATGTCCGTGGATGCTAGGGAGAATCATGTCCATCCTATTCATGGAGGCTAGGAAAATTCTTTTCCATGGATGCCACAAGGGGGAACCAATGGTGGGTGGGAAGGAAGGAGACAATGCACGAAGTATGTAGACATTGTTGGGTGTGAAGGAGATGGCAAGTCGAGCCAGAGCCAACATAAGCAATTCGAGTTGAGCTCACGTATCACCTGGAGCCATAGTGGTGGAAGGTGGTGTATGCTTGGATCGATTGATAGGAAAGGTGGTGGATACATTTTTATGAATATTGTTTTGGCCTGGTGCATATGTTTCAATGAAAATTGCTTTGCCCGATGGGATTTTTTTAGTTTAATACAATAGTTAGTACTAAAGTCAGCGAAAAGTGCACTAGATTTAGCGTCGACTTATGGCCCAAAATGTAATCTAATTGGGACACCAAATTCAGTGAAAACAATGCCTACTTTAGCACAATCAGGTTTAAAAATAGTACAATGGTTAAATTACCACATACTTTCCATATATACCTTTACACATTATCTTGATATGCTCATAGGGGTATTAAAAATCCTCTTTGTGCTTTTGGAATCTTGTTATTTTCCTTCTTCTACACCTATATAGGGATATGTTGTTGTTATCTTGATTCCAAAATTGAATACTTCTTGCTTAATCCTAGGCACCTTCATATAGTTTGTCCTCTCATACCTTTGATTTTTCAACTGCTCAATCTCAAGGTAAATTAATCTCTTTATCACTTGATTTCAACTTCATTGCTTAAGTTGATTATATCATCAAAGGAATTTCAATCAATTAATCTTAAGTTGTTTATTTACTATTATCACTTGGTTGTTGTTTCCCTAGTCAAAGTTGAACTAGTCATATAAGCGTGCCTAGAGTTAAAGTATATAACTATTATATTGTCATAAAAGGCTAGTGTATAAGAGCGGTAGGTTTGTGGTGTACATGTATTTATAATCTTGATTTATTTCAGTAACAAAAGTAAGGGTCGTTACCCAATTATTGGATTGACTGTGTGTGTGTTTGTTATGAGTGAGGGGTCTTATGATGTAGAGGAATATTGACTCCACAAGGGTTTGTAACCCTAAGGGCCCTTATGATGTAGAGGAATATAGATCTTTCCATGAGCATCCCACAGTGACAGTAGGCTTTGACATCTAGCTGCACAAAGAAAACATGGAGTACCATATGGTTGACGAGTTGGATTACTTGGTGGATCCACTAGAGGGTTAACATATTTCCCAATCTACCATAGATCTACCTCCGCTGGAACCTGTTAGCACATCAAAGACACCCGGCTCCCGATTTCTGGAAGGAGTGACAGTTGGGACTGGTCAGTCTAGTGAGAAGATGGAAATGGATGCCAGGGGTTATGATTTACCCAAAACTATTGTAGAGGGGGCATATTCTCCATCGTTGTCAGTTAGGCCTCTAGCTCCATAATAAGGAAGAACTCCGTTCACACTTTTCAAACCTCTATAATAGACAAACCTAGGGTTTTTACCAAAAAATAACGCCGTAGCAACACAGGTGTGTTTTCAGGAGGAGACCTAGATTGAACGAGATTTAGGTTTAGGGTCGTATCTGGTTGATTTCAAATGGTCGTTCTCGGAGGCTTTAGGTCATTCCTCATTTCCCAAGGAAAACCTTAAGGATTTATCTGCTCAAAGTTTGGATGGTTTCATTTCCTCATTATTGCAACCATCAGATTAGGAAGGTATGAACACTTCGAAAAAGGAGGGTTTAGGGGCCGAATTTGTTGACTCTTTGCAAAATCGGTGCTCAGCTGAGGGACAGACCCAAAAATGAAAGAAGAGAAAGTTATTAAGAAACACAAAAGAACCCTTAATTTTCGGTCAAAACATTTTTGTAGCACAATCGTTGGAGATGGTAGAAACGACCATGGTGGGGAGAGCCAAAGAGAACTATCCTAGGAGGGAGGATCTAGAAAACTGGGTAATGGAAAATTGGACAGGGCTCTTGGCATACAAACTAGAAATAGTGGTTCTCTCAAGAGGATGGTTCATTTTCAAATTAAAGATTAGGTAGGATGCCGACATAATCCTTAAGAAGCACTGGAATCTAGGAAGCATTCCAATATTGTACAAAATTTGGACACCCATGTTCGATGTGGACACGAAAAAATTTGATGTGATTCCAGTTTGGGTTAGATTGTTGGAGTTACCATGGTAGTTTTGGAACTATGACTCTTTTAGAGATATTGGGAATGCACTAGGAGCATTCATCTATTTGGATATGACATTCACCCAGACCAGAAGAATGTCAATGGCAAGAATTTTGGTCTCCCTAAACATCAGATCGGGGATCACATAGGAGTTAAACTTTATTTGGGGCTCAGAAAACCGTAGGAATAAACTGGACTACAAAGTGGTGCCTTTTAGATGCCATAGATTCCAAAATTATGGGAACATGGAAAAAACTTGTCAACTTACTTTCAACAAGGCACCTGAGAGATCAAGAAAAAGAATGGTTGGAAAATACGGACTGGATCTGGATGAAGGGCGGTAATTGAAAGTCGGAGTGAAGGTACCCCATATGGGGGGAAGATAAAAGAGGTTCCATGAGGTCAACACACCAGAGAACCTTTCCATAGAACATAGAAGGACTCCATTGCAACCCTGTATTGAAGTGCTTTACCATGGACTGAAACCGTAGGGGTACCATGATTAATTTATAGACAACGGAGCAAGGAATGAACAAGCTTCTCACATAAAGAAATTAAAATCTCTTCTTCCTCTGAGTAAGAAAAAATATATTCTTATTCCTATCCATGCTCTAGAATATTCCTTAAATTATTTAAATTTTTATAATAAAGATTCCTCTACCTCACAGACCCATATTATCGATAACCCCAGACACTTCATACCTTTGGCTCAAAATGATCCCCTACAAAACTCTGCAAAGAAAAATAACAAAAGAGAATCACCTCCCTCCCTGGGTCTAACCTTTTGAAGGTTCCACATTTCCACCCATGAGAATCGTCCCATTCGATTCCACCTTTGATCCAAGGATATCCCTGACTTATCGGTTCTACCCACACAAAGCCAAGGATTGGGAAAAAACCTTCTGACTACCATTAAAGGGAAAGGAAGGGGTAGGCTTTCACATCTCTCCATTGCACAACACAAAGATTTACAAGACTTAGAGAAGGGAAAACATAAATATATTTTAGGGGTGCTTAGAGCAGCAAGAGCCTCTGGAAGGGTTTCTCAATGAAGCTCCGATCACTAAACAACGTGGGTTTGGAAAGTAAACCTAAGAAACTTTCCCTAAAGAGGTTGACCAACTTAAATCAATTAGACATCTTCTTGCTACAAGAAACCATGGGCATGGAGGAGGAGGTCACAAGTTTTTTGAAAAAAAATCTCCAATCACTACGATTTTTTTGCAATTAGGACTAGAGGACACTCGGGGGACCTTTCCATGGGATGGAATCCATATGTGGTAAGAGTAAAAAACACTTGGGGTTTTGATTCAGGGATAGGGGTTGAAATATACCATGCGGTTATAAATATCTCTTATAGCATTTTAAATATATATGTGGTGTGTACAATGATAGCTTCTCTTACTAGAATAAGTTGAGACAAAAGTATTTTTTCAAAAATGAAAACTTGATTTTGGGTGGATATCTAAACTTCACCTTGGGTTACCATGAAACTTGGGGCCCAAACTCGAGAATCGGTCCTCTAGGATATTGTTTTGATCTCCTTCTACAAGAATATAATCTCACTAATATTCTACCATCTAAGATGAAACCTACATGGTCAAATAAGAGAACGGGAGAAGGCAGAGTAGCAAAGATACTGGATTGCTTCTCAATCAATGAAGGTCTAGTTGAGCACAATATGAATATCAGACAATGGGTGGAGACAGGGGGAGAATCCGATCATTCATCAATCTGCTTGGAAATCCTTGGAAACTATGCAAAACCCCCAAGTCCCTTCAAACTGTGTGTTGCTTAGTTAAAGGAGGAGGAGGTTACAAATATTATCAAAGATAATTGGATCCCCTACCAGCCAAAAGTAGGGAACTATGTAGTGCCACATTTTGTAAATAATATTTCCCGGGTAAAAAGGAAAATCAAGGAGTGGGATTTTAAGAAAAAATAAAAGGATGAGCAGGATTTGCAATTAGTAGAAAAGGGATTTTCACATTTTAAGGACTCTGTTATAGCCTGTTTTTGCTTCTCATTTTAAAGCATTTGCTTGTTTTTTGAAACATAGTTTTGCTTGTTTTTTGAAACATAGTTTTGTTCATTTTTAAGTTTGGATTTTAGGTTACTTTAAATCTTTTCTTTGACTTTTATGTTTGCATTTAGGTGACTTCACAGGTTTTTCCAATTTTGGCTTTACTTAGCAAAATTTATAGTTTTCAGGGGCTTGTAGGATGTTTATATGAATTGAAGGTTCTAAAAAATATCATAAAGTTTTATTTTAAGCCATTTAACCAAAGTTAACCCTTTGCTGTGAGTTTATTTTGAAAATTATTGAAATGGGTATTCTTGTAGCGCAAGCCCAAAAAAGTTACACACGTGCACTACAAGAAAATCAAGCTATCTGAAAATCATGATTTTTGGCTCAAAGTTTTTGAAATTTGCACATAGGAGAGGTCATTCACACTTGTTAATGAGTTTGATACGTGTTTTTGGCTAGAGTGATCATTGTGACAAGTGTTAACAATTCAGGCAAGGAATCATTAGGGTAAGTTGCAGTGGTCTAGAAGTTATGATATAGAGTAGTGGACCATTGATAATTATCCATGATGAGAAAAATTCACCTTGAGTT
This sequence comes from Pseudotsuga menziesii, assembly GCA_001517045.1. Classification (NCBI taxonomy): domain Eukaryota; kingdom Viridiplantae; phylum Streptophyta; class Pinopsida; order Pinales; family Pinaceae; genus Pseudotsuga; species Pseudotsuga menziesii. Next base: position 641,643 of record LPNX011125656.1, on the reverse strand, counting down.
ACGCATCTCCTGAAGCGCACGAAGATCATACGAGGTCGTGGCAGAGTTTTGGCAATTTGTAATCAAGGCTTGAAGAAGGTCGGTAATTTAGGGTTTTGAAGGGTGACTGTGTAACACTATCGTGGCGGCCAAAGAAGGATTTGAGATGGAAATTGGACACCTAGCAGATAGGAAAACGTATTTCTAGCAGTTGAATCCACTATTCTGGCAGGTATGAGGCGAATTACTAGCATATTCCATGTATTTAGGTTTACATTGACAGAAGATTAATTATGGAGTTAAACTAAGAATGCTAGTATATAAACCCAATTATTGCTCAATGTCGATTTTTCTATGTCAATAGAGTTAAGGTTCCTATCAGTTTTAGTGATAAAATCTAGTTCAGGGGTTTAGTTTCTCAATATATCATTGTCTGTTAAAATTGCTAAGATTTTAATAGAGTTAAAGTCCTTGACTAAAGGGAGCAATTTTAAAGTTCAGTTATCTAAAATGAAGAAGAGTGGGAAAACAAACAGAGCTGAACCCTCAGATATGTCTTGGGTTCAAGCTTTCCAAGACTATGCAAGATTGTTTTAAGAAGCAGGATAGTTAAGCGTTTTTTAGAATATTGATGGGTATCACCCAGAGGTCTCATATAAGTGTGCTCAGTGTTTGGATAAAGATATTGTTACTTTTGACACCTTAAAGATTGAGTTGACCAGAGAACTAATAGCAGAGGCCACAGGGATCCCAGATGAAGGCGAATATTGGTTCAAAAAAGTACCTTTTACCTTTGATACATAGAATTACTTGCTTCCAGATGTGGTTGTAGACTGGGGTAAAGGAGTACATATCCAGAAATTCAAACCAGAATGGAGAGAGCGCATAAAAATTATGCAAATTTATATCACTTGTGAAGGAAGATTTGCATTTGTTTTTAAGTATCATTTCATATTTTTGCAGCATCTTAAACATGAAGCAAAGATGAATCTTCCTTTATTCTTCCTTAAAAGTCTACAAAAGATATCTAGTAGGGTAAAGGAGCATCAAGACCATACTAAACAGTCTATATTTCATCATGGTCTAATAAAGCTAATCATAAGTACTGTGCTTCGAAAGAAGAAGAAAAATGTGGGATTATTTTCTATTTTGGTTTGGATTTCAAACAGAGAAGGAAGACCAAGCTCAGAAAAGACAGTTGAATAAAGGTTATAATTTGGTCAAGAAACTAAAAAAGAGAGTCACGATCGTGATCAAAGAGGATAATGTATCAGAAAAATCTATGACCCAAAGAGATGAAATCTTGAATATTAACAGCAGACTAATATTGAGGAAAATGAAATATCAAAGGCAGGAATGAAGGATTTTGAGCCTGTGGAAGATAGTTTTCATGTAGAAGTAAACCAGGAAGTAAAGGAAAATGTGAAAGAACAGGAACAAGTTCCTATGATAGTACAGTCAAAAGAGGAGGAAAATTCATTGTTTGATGAAACTAAGGTTGACACTGAACAGGATGTATAGAAATAGTTTGAAGAAGGGGTAATGTCGTGAGGGATAAAAAGAAAGGTAGTTTAGCTAGCTTCTATCAAACATCAAGGAAAAACTTTAAGCATGTTAGGGGAAATTGGGGTAGGTTGGAGGCCTAAAACTATACCTAATAATAAGCTCAGATTGAATATGAAAAAATTGTTAAACCCTAAACTAGCTCAAAAGAAAATTACAATAATTGAAGACTCTTCATCTCAAGAAGAGTTAGAAGACAATGAAGATCTAAATGTAAAGGAGATGAAGGGTAAGAAACAAATCATTTCAGAAGACAAGTTAGCTTTCACTGAAACCAAAATTTTAGAGATGTTTAAGGAAGTTCTAAAGAAGGTAATATTAGACCATCATCAAGATGATTCAAAGAAGCAGCATTCAGTTATATCAAGTCTTTGTGCAGAGAAAGGAAGGGTTGCAGAGCCATCGTCCCAATGCAGTGTTGAAGTCAATGAATATTTAGGAGTCCCTGTGGCTATGGCAGAGCAACTGGAAGAAGATGAAGAGATTTTTAAGAAGTTGAAAATCCCTTGGATGCAAAAAGAAATGCATCCAGTATCAGAAGGGAAGTGCATTGATTCTAAGAATGAGAATTTGCAGAGGAGTATTAAACAGTACAAATACCAGATTGAGTACCTGCATGAAACAAATGAGGGATTAGTGACTGCTAACAGAAGATTGAGAGAATATTTAGAGGAGTTAAATAGCCACTATCAAGAATTAATTGCAGTTTCTAAGGAGGCTTTGAAAAGGAAAAGACAGACACAAAGTCTGTATCCAGAATTGAAGCAAACCATTCAAGACCTAACACAGCAAAATCAGGAGCTTTCAAAAAGAGTTGAAGACCTAGAAGCTGATCATCAGGAATAAAGAAAGAAGACTCAAGCTTTAAAAGGGATAGCTCTTTTGGCAGAGGCTACTAAGGACTTGTTAAGTGCTTTAAGAATAGTGGTTATTAGTTAGTTTTTGAAAAAGTTAGTTAAATTTGTATGACTATATACTAATTGAGTAATTCGGTAGTATGACCTAAAAGTAATTTTTTCAGTTATGTAACTATCTTTGAGAAACCAAGATAAAAGTAAGGCTGGAAAAAGATAGGGGGTTCGAATTTTTGTACAAGGGGAGGCTATCAAGCTACTGTTTTATGGAACTAAGTGTCAAAAACTCTTATGTATTTGGAATGACTGATTATGAAATATATGCAAACTATAAGCCCTGTTTATCCTATCTGTTGGTTTCATTTCTGATTTGTTTAATCACTCAGTTGATATATTCATTTCTTATTTGAGGTTATTATTCATGAAATGCTTGTTAACTTTGGATGAAATTTAGTGTTGTGATTATTTGATCTAGGAGGATCCAAGAAGACAAAATTTTTGAAGTCCTCCAATCTCAGCAAAACCAGCACCAAATTGAAGGGCTCGTTGAGACTATTCCAACGACGTTTGTTTCACCTCAAACGGACTCTGTATGAGTAAGTTATCGCGTTCTGTTGTATTGATGAAACGGGGAAATTTTGAGATGATTCCAATGACGTTTGTTTCACCTCAAACGGACTCCGTATGAGTAAGTTATCGCGTTCTGTTGTATTGATGAAACATGGAAATTTGGCAAAATGGGGGTGCCACGTGGCACCACTGACAGGGTGACACATGGCAGTACGGACCAATCACAAGGTGACATGTGGCAGTATGGATCCGAGCTGGCATACTACTGACTGGGCGTACGGATGGTGATGTGGCAGTATGGGCAGTGACTTGGTGGTTGACTAGGACGCTGACTAGGCGTGAGGTGGACGAATATCGAGCTGGCATACTGCTGACTGGGCGTACGGATGGTGATGTGGCAGTATGGGCTTGGTGGTTGACTGGGACGCTGACTAGGCGTGAGGTGGACGAATCCCAGGCCACCACGTGGCAGCATTATATTGGCCAATATGTCTAAGGCAAAAATTATGGCCTCCACGGGGTTCGACCCCATGACCTCCCTTGTATAAGCGCTCCACCTTCACCACATGGGCTACATATGTTTCTTGGTATGTGTGGTTAAGACCATTTATTTGAACTTGGAAAAGTTTATATGGCGCACAAAGGGGAGGCCGAGGCAAGCCCCAACCCATGGTTTTTAATGCGGAGTTTGTTACAAATCCAACCAATCACATGGAGCTCGCGCCTTAACTTGTATTCCACATGGAGGAGCCACCACGTGCTGTTTAAAAAAATACTTTGTTATGGTTTTTAAAATGGGGATGGTTACAAAAAGTGGACAGATCATATGCCACCCATCCAACGCGCCTTAACATGTGTATCAAATGGAGGAGGCGCCCTTACCACATGTGCTTTTGTTAAAACTTTGGTTAAGGGCTTAAAGTGGTTCAAAAATATTAAAACATGTGCATTTATAACCATAAGGGGAGTGCCACCACATAACAAACTTTGGGATAAGTTTAAAGGTGGGTTTATATGGTTTTAACCATATGCCATCTTAAAAGGGTATTTTTTGAGTATCTTTGTTTATTAGTTAATAAAGAGCCCAACCACATGTTAACCCACTTGGAAGTTTGTAACCACGTGCCTATTTAGGCAAAATTGTTGTAAATTGAGAAACCATAAGGATCATGTGAGAGGAGTCCATACAAGCCTATATAAACTCTCTCATTTGCCATTGTCAGTCATGCTTTGGAGTGGAGACTTTGTAGCTAAAGGAGAGAAGGGAGATTGCGTAACTCTGCAAGAGGAAGGTACGAGTGTTTATACTCATTTTACACCGTCTTCAGGCTTCAGAGTTGCTGGAAGCAGTCTTGTTGTGTTTTGGGCAGCGGTTCTCTTCTTGAACATTGTTGCCAAGGTATCATTGTATCATTGCCATGTATTTTGCCTTATGCTGAGATTATAGATCGGCCCTCCTATTGAGAAGCAGGCCCGGAGACGTAGTCCATCCTGGACGAACTCCATTATCAACTTGTTGTCTTTATGTGCGTATTGTCTATGTTCTTTAGTTCTCTTCTTATGGATTTGTGAGCTTCATTCATGCTCTTTATGCAATTCATGTTAACGACATAGAGTAGCAAAGATCTTGTTTTCGGATCATTATTGTTTCTGGTTTATATTTTATATATTATGCATCTCTGTCCTTCTTTGTGCATGATTTAGTGTTTGCCTTAGCCTTGTGAAGTTTTTACCCTCTTGTTTACAAACTGCACAACCAAAACCCTTAAAAAGCCTATTTTACTTAATTTTTTTTATGAGACTGTGTTGGCTTTTTCTTTTGTAGTATGAGAACAATTTCTACCACTAACATATTTGGTGTCATTGTCGGGGATGAAGCTAAAATCCTACTTTCCCTAGGATACTCATCATTTAACTGGTTTTGAGAGGTGGACTTAAATCAGCAAATTTTTAAAAAGACTACATTTCACCAAATATTTCACAGTGGCTACTAAACAAGTTGGAACAAGAAGTAGACCTAGTTCACCTTTACAACTGGGTGTCTCAGACCCAGAGTAGATTCTGAAAATAGCTAGGAAAATCAAAAGGTCTCAGTCATCTCCAGCCTTATGTAACCCTGATCAACTAGACTTATCATCACCTTTTTCTATTTTAAAGGAAGAGGAACAAGATTCATCCTGGTTGAAACCTACAATACCTGTTAGTTATTTTTATATTTTTACTGATCCCCAATATTTCAAGAAAGCAAAGACCTTATCTCCTAGAAAAATCCCTTTATTTCACCTCAAAGTTGGTAAGACTCCTTTTTAGCCAAGTCCCAGTCAAGTTTTTCCTTCATCTAAACTAGTCAACCTAAATATGGCAGCCCAAAATCAACCATTAGACATGATGGATCGGATGGTGGGAGCTAGGTATGCACCTCTAATTTTACCTCAACCCTGGAATGCTCTCCCTGGTGGAGATTACCAAAAATACTTATCTAGGTTTAATGGACAAGGTGAGACCACAGCTGAGGAGCATTGGGATGCATTTCTCAGCTATGCAGATAATTAGAATATCGAGGTAAAAGATGTGTGGATGAGGATGTTCGTACAGAGTCTAGATGGAGAGGTCAGAAGATGGTTCAGAGAGTTACCAGCAAACTCTATTACTATAATAGAAGAGCTTTAGGATCTTTTCATGAGACAATGGGGTGATACTAAGGATCACACATATTACATTACAGAGTTTGGAGCTCTAAGAAGGAAGAAAGATGAAACTATAGCTGATTTCTCTAAGAGGTTCAATAAAATGTATGGCGGAATCCCTGCAGAGATTAAACCTTCTGAAAATTCTGCAAAACTCACTTATGCTAATGCTTTTGATCATGAGTTTTCCCTACTCTTGAGAGAAAGAAGACCTATTACTTTACTTAACATGCAAGAGTCAGCATTAGAAGTGGATTCTAATATAATTGCTTCTAATAGACTGAAGGGAAACTCAGCTCAACAAATTTATAACAGAAAGGGTAAGAAAGAGGCAGCTCTAGTGGTTTCAACATCCCACTCTGCAGAAGGTAAAATTGATGAGATGGTAAAACTAGTGAAAATCCTAACAGCAAAACTAAATAAACTGGAATTAGAGAAAAATTCAAATTAACATGTTCAAGACGGAGACAGAAACCCTAATAATCCAAATCAATTCTGAAGACAGTTTGCACCTCATTTCATTCCCAGAGAGAGAAGAAATAACGATATACAACGAGAAAGGAGAGAAGATGAGGATCAAAAGGTGCCACCCCCACTTCAGAATAATGTTACTAATGAAGGAGAAATAGAAGAAGAAGAGTTTTTTGAGGATCCAGATCAAGATATGAATTATTGTGGAGAACAGTTGACTGAAGGTTTTGTGACTGAGGAGGATTTTTTAAACTCAGAATATTATGATGTAGATGTTTTTGAAACAGAAAATTATTTAAATCTTGAGGTAACTGCTGATATATATTAGACTGATCCAAAGAAAACCCTAAGCTTAAGATCAGGGCCAAAACAGGTCGTTCAAAATCCTAGAAAGAAGATAATTCTTCTTCCTAAACAACAGTCTGATCCAGTATTAGCAAAGAAACAGAATCAGGATAAACAAAAGAAGGTTATTCAAGTTGAGGAAGTGAATAAAAGTATGCATAATTTTAATCTTGAAAATGAATTGTGCAAAATTAAAATCCCCATGCCATTTACTGAGTCTATAAAGAATCCTTCTTACAAAAAATTAGTCTTCAAAATGATTGGTTCACCAAACAGTCAAGTACCCTTTGACACAGTAAATTTTCAAGAGGAAAATCCTAAAAATTTTATTGGATCAGCTTTGGCAGAAAAAACTGAAAATGATGCAAGTGCATCTCCTCCTTTTTACATCACATTAACCATTCATGAGCAGATGATACATAATTGCCTTTTGGATTCAGGAGCATCTCATAATCTAATGCCAAACGTAGTCATGGAGGCTTTAGGGTTAAGCATAACAAAACCTTATCATGAATTGTATGCTTTCGATTCTTGAGCTGTAAAATGTTTAGGAGTGATAAAGGATATGGTAGTTACTTTAGCTCAGCTACCAATGAAAAGTGTGATTATAGCTGTAGTAGTGGTGGATATCATGCCTAAGTTTGGAATGCTTCTCTCTAGATATTGGGCCAATAAGGTAGGCGGAACTCTACAAATGGACTTAACATATGCAACCATTCCTGTCTTTGGAGGTGAAAATAGAAGGTTGTATAGACAGTTACAATTTTCTTATATTGTGACTGATGACAAGAATCCTACAAATCATCCATTGTATGTTGTTGAAAAGGATTTGGGTACTTGTATGTTGCACTTTAGTGATGATAATGATGTTGCTGGCATATTACAGGTTGAAAAAGAAAAATCAGTCAAATTCACTAGGGAACAGGAGGATGAGCTTCGGCAAATGTATTTTGATGGATCATAATCTAAAGAAGGTGTTGGAGCAAGAGTTGTTCTGATATCTCCTGGTGTTGAAGCGGTAATATTAATGTATGAGTTGGAATTTATTACCACTAATAATACAGCAGAGTATGAGGCTCTGTTGTTAGGTTTGAGAGCTGCAAAATATTTAGGTATTCAGCAAATATCTGTGTATGGCCACTCCGAGTTGGTTGTTCAGCAAGTAAGGAATAACTATCAAGTAAAGCAAGATTTGCTGAAAGTGTACAGGAATGAAGTATGGGATATGATAGACAATTTCTTTGTGGCTTTTAATATCACTTATATTCCTAGGGATCATAACCAAACTGCTGATTCTCTTTCCCTGGCAGCCAAACATTTCAGGATTCCTAAGACAACACAGCTGAAGTATCCTATTGAAGCTAGGTACAGACCTTCTGTGCCTGATAATATAAAGTAATGGAGAGTTTTTGAAGATGATTTCGACATAAAAATGTTTTAGAGCTCACAAGTGATATTTCTAATTCCTTAATTGTCCAAGAACATGATGATGAAATTGAACATTTAGAGGGTGTTGCAGAAAATGAGATTGCAGGTCACAACATCATTCTGTTGAAAAGTAATTTTATTCCTAAGGGTCTGGTGCCTTTGGAGAGGATTCTTTCAAAGCATGACACCCCTTTAAAACCAGTTATGCAGTCTTCAAAAGAAAATGTAATGGATTGTAATATTGGCACCAAGGACCATCCCAGAATAGTGAAGGTTTGAAAGGTACTCACAACATAGCAAAGAAACAGGTACATCAAGTTATTAAAAGAGCATGTTGATGTTTTTTCTTGGTCATACAAGGATTTGAAGACATATGATACTAGTATTATACACCATAAAGTACCTTTGAAACCAAATGTTAAACCTTTCAGACAGAAATTAAGGAGAATCAATCCTGCTTTGTTTCCCATTAAAAAAAGGAGGTAAAAAAATTGTTAGATGCTAAGATTATTGTTCCCCTTCGATATTCTTCATGGGTAGCAAATCTAGTACCTATTAGAAAAAAGAATGGTGAAATCAGATTGTGTGTTGATTTTTGAAATTTGAATAGGTCTTCACTGAAGGATAATTACCCTTTGCCAAAGATTGAACAAATATTGCAGAAGGTGGTTGGTGCACAAAGAATTTCAATCGTAGATTGTTTTTCAGGGTATAACCAAATTGCAATGCACCCTGATGATAGGGAAAAGAAATCTTTTACTACTCCTTGGGGTACTTTCATGTACGACAAAATGCCTTTTGGATTAATGAATATTGGATCTACCTTTCAAAGAGATATGGACATAGCCTTTGTGGGAGAGAGGGATAAGTTTGTAGTGATCTATTTAGATGATATTACAGCCTTCTCACAATCTGATGATGAGCACTTAAAACACTTAAAACAAACTTTCCTGAAATGCAGAAATATGGTTTCTCTCTCAATCCCAAAAAGTCACATTCTGTTGTACAAGAAGGTAAGTTGTTGGGTCATTTAGTTTCAGCTGATGGCATAAGGATAGATCTAGAAAGGGTAAAATCTATTCTGAAAATTAGTTTACCAAGGATTAAGAAGGATGTGCAATCTTTTATTGGAAAAATAAATTTTTTCCGTTGGTTCATACCAAATTTTGCTGAAACCATCAAACAAATTATAGCCATGTTGAAGAAGGATCAGGAAGTTAAGTGGACTGCAGAATCTAAAAATTCATTTGAAAAGATTAAGATAGCTCTTATGGAAGCACCAGTACTAGTAAGTCCTGATTTTACAAAGAAATTTTGACTTTTTCTTTTGCATCAGAGAATACTTTAGCTGTTGTTTTATTACAGAAGAATAAGGATGGACTTGAACAGCCAATTGCATTTTTCAGCAAGACCCTCAGAGACTCAGAGCTGAAGTACAACACTTTAGAGAAGCAAGCTTACTCATTGGTAAAGGCATTAAAGTTTTTCAGAATTTATGTTCTACATTCCAAAGTCATTGCTTATGTTCCTAATATTTCCATTAAGGATGTTTTGACTCAACCTGATAGTGAGGGGAAAAGGGGGAAATGCATTGCAAAAATAATGGAATATGATGTGGACATTAAGCCTACAAATATAGTAAAGGGACAAGGTTTGGATAAATTGTTAGCTGATTCAAATTGTCAAGATTTAGGTCTACATCTCATGGCAGAACAGCTAGCACACGAAGAATTGCAAACAAAGCAAGAGAAGGAAAGAATTATGGACCACTATGCAGAATCCACATGGTATACAGATATTGTACACTTTCTCTTGTATTTACAATGTCCAGAACATCTAGACAAGAAAGCTGCTGGGTCATTGAAGTTAAAAACCACTAAATATTGTTTGATAGAACATCAGCTATTTTGGAAAGATCCAGGGGGTATTTTGCTTAGATGTTTGGATAAGCCAGAAATTGAAGTAATCTCTGAATCACATGAAGGTGCTTGTGGGGGACATAAGTATTGGAAGGAAATAGCTTATAAATTTTTGAGAGTCAGATACTATTGGCCTTCTTTGATCTCCGATGTATATCAGCGGGTAAGAGCATGTATCCCTTGTCAAAACTTTGCTGGCAAGCAAAAGTTGGTGTCTTTACCATTAAAGTCTATTGCAGTAAATGCCCCTTTTCAGCAGTGGGGTTTGGACTTCATAGGGGAGATAAATCCTTCTTCTTCAGGGCAGCATAAATGGATTTTGACAACTACAGATTTATTCACTAAATGGGTAGAAGCTATCCCCACAAGAAATGCAACAGACAGGGTAATCATAGATTTTATTCAGGAAAATATTCTTGGCAGATTTGGATGTCGCAAGAAGTTATTAACTGATCATGCTCAAGATTTTAAGTCCAAATCTATGGTAGAATTTTGTGAAAAGAATGGGATTGTTTTAAAACATTCAACACCTTATTATCCTCAAGGAAATGGATTAGTTGAGTCAACTAATAAGAGTATTATTCAAAGTATCAAAAAGTTATTGAAGCAGAATAAACGATCATGGGACTCAATGTTAAAATATGCATTGGGGGCAGACAGAATAACAATTAAAAAGGCAATTGTAACTTCTCCTTTTCAATTGGTATATGGTACTGATGTAGTGTTTCCTATTATACTTGGTATTCCAGTGATGAAATTTCTTCAAGATAGTCAAGAAGAACCCAGTGATATTCAAAGAAGAATTTATGCACTAATAGAATTACAGTAGAAACGTGAAATAGTAGAGGAAAAAGCTCATCTATACAGGAAAAACATCAAAGAAAGGATTGATAGAAAGATCAAGGAGAACACATTTTCAAATGGAGATATGGTTTTGAGATGGGAAGCTAGAAAAGAGCAGAAAGGAAAGCATGGCAAGTTTGATAATCTATGGTTTGGTCCTTTCATAGTATCAAAGATTCTGGAGAATAATGCTTTTGTGTTACAGACTTTGGATGGTGAGGAATTGTCTAATCCAGTTAATGGATGTTTCCTCAAACATTTTTACAGCTTTTGAGGTAGATATTGGATTTTCATTGTATATATCGGTGTGAAGAAAAGAATAAAGACTACATGACCCAATGGATTTTTGCAGAAGTAGCAGGCAGTTGTAGTTACAGCATAAAAGGCATTGATCTACAGATTCTTGAAGCCTCACAGGGAGGACTTCATCCCGCAGCAGGAGCTAGATATTATAGCCTATTTTTGCTTCTCATTTTAAAGCATTTGCTTGTTTTTTGAAACATAGTTTAGTTCATTTTTAAGTTTGGATTTTAGGTTACTTTAAATCTTTTCTTTGATTTTTATGTTTGCATTTAGGTGACTTCATAGGTTTTTCTGATTTTGGCTTTACTTAGCAAAATTTATAGTTTTCAGGGGCTTGTAGGATGTTTATATGAATTAAAGGTTCTAAAAAAATATCATAAAGTTTTATTTTAAGCCATTTAACCAAAGTTAACCCTTTGCTGTGAGTTTTATTTTGAAAATTATTGAAATAGGTATTCTTGTAGCGCAAGACCAAAAAAGTTACACACACACACTACAAGAAAATTACGCTATCTGAAAATCATGATTTTTGGCTCAAAGTTTTTGAAATTCGCGCATAGGAGATGTCATTCACACTTGTTAATGAGTTTGATACGTGTTTTTGTCCACAGTGATCATTGTGACAAGTGTTAACAATTCAGGCAAGGAATCATTTGGGTAAGTTGCGGTGGTCTGGAAGTTATGATACAGAGTAGTGGAACATTGATAATTATCCATGATGAGGAAAATTTTCTTTGAGTTATGCATCTCTTGAAGCGCATGAAGAGCATACGAGGTCGTGGCAGAGTTTTGGCAATTTGTAATCAAGGTTTGAAGAAGGTTGGTAATTTAGGGTTTTGAAGGGTGACTCTGTAACACTGTCGTGGCGGTCAAAGAAGGATTTGAGAATGAAATTGGCCACCTAGCAGACAGGAAAACGTATTTCTAGCAGCTGAATCCACTATTCTAGTAGGTATGAGGCGAATTACTAGCATATTCCATGTATTCAGGTTTACATTAACAAAAGATTATTTATGGAGTTAAACTAAGAATGCTAGTATATAAACCCAATTATTGCTCAATGTCGATTTTTCTCTGTCAATAGAGTTAAGTTTCCTATCAGTTTGAGTGATAAAATCTAGTTCATGGGTTTAGTTTCTCAATATATCATTGTCTGTTAAAATTGCTAAGATTTGAATAGAGTTAAAGTCCTTGACTAAAGGGAGCAATTTTAAATTTTAGTTATCTAAAATGAAGAGGAGTGGGAAAACAAACAGAGCTGAACCCTCAGATATGTCTTGGGTTCAAGCTTTCCCAAACTGTGCAAGATTGTTTTTAGAAGCAAGATGGTTAATATTTTGTTAGAAGATTGATGGGTATCACAGAGAGGTCTCATATAAGTTTGCTTAGTGTTTGGATAAAGATATTGTTACTTTTAACACCTTAAAGATTGAGTTGACCAGAGAAGTAATAGCAGAGGCCACAGGGATCCCAGATGAAGGCGAATATTGGTTCAAAAAAGTACCTTTTACCTTTGATGCACATAATTACTTGCTTCCAAAAGTGGTTGCAGACTAGGGTAAAGGAGTACATATCCAGAAATTCAAACTTGAATGGAGAAAGCCCATAAAAATTCTGCAAAGTTATATCACTTGTGAAGGAAGATTTGCATTTGTTTTTAAGTATCATTTCATATTTTTGCAGCATCTTAACCATGAAGCAAAGATGAATCTTCCTTTCTTCTTCCTTAAAAGTCTACAAAAGATATCTAGCAGAGTAAAGGAGCATCAATACCATACTAAACATTCTATATTTCATCATGGTCTAATAAAGCTAATCATAAGTACTGTTCTGTGAAAGAAGAAAAAAACATGGGATTTTTTTTTTTTTTGGTCTGGATTTCAAGCAGAGAAGAAAGACCAAGCTCAAAAAAGACAGTTGAATAAAGGTCATAATTTGGTCAAGAAACTGAAAAAGAGAGTCACAGTCGAGATCGAAGAGGATAATGTACCAGAAAAATCTATGACCCAAAGAGATGAAAATGTTGAAGATGAACAACAGACTAATATTGAGGAAAATGAAATATCAAAGGCAGGACTGAAGGATTTGGAGCTTGTGGAAGATAATTTTCATGTAGAAGTAAACTAGGAAGTAAAGGAAAATGTGAAAGAACAGGAACAAGTTCTTATGACAGTACAGTCAGAAGATGAGGAAAATTCATTGTTTGATGAAACTGGGGTTGACACTGAATAGGATGTACAGAAACAGTTTGAAGAAGGGGTAATGTCACGAGGGATAAAAAAGAAAGGTAGTTCGGCTAGCTTCTATCAAACATCAAGGAAAAACTTTAAGCATGTTTGGGGAAATTGGGGCAGGTTGGAGGCTTAAAACTAGACCTAAGAATAACCTCAGATTGAATATGAAAAAAAACATTAAACCCTAAACTAGCTCAAAAGAAAATTACAGTAATTGAAGACTCTTCATCTCAAGAAGAGTTAGAAGACAATGAAGATCTGAATGTAAAGGAGATGAAGGGTAAGAAACAAATTATTTCAGAAGATAAGTTAGCTTTTGCTGAAACCAAAATTTTAGAGATATTTAAAGAAGTTCGAAAGAAGGTAATCTTAGATCATCATCAAGATGATTCAAAGAACCATCATTTAGTTATATCAAGTCTTTGTGCAGAGAAAGGAAGGGTTGCAGAGCCATCATCCCAATGCAGTGTTGAAGTCAATGAATATTCATGAGTCCTTGTGGCTATGACAGAGCAGCTAGAAGAAGATGAAGATATTTTTAAGAAGTTGAAAATCCCTTAGATGACAAAAGAAATGCATCCAGTATCAGAAGAGTAGTGCATTGATTCTGAGAATGAGAATTTGCAGAGGAGTATTAAATAGTACAAGTATCAGATTGAGTACCTCCATGAAACAAATGAGCGATTAGTGACTGCTGATAGAAGGTTGAGAGAAGATTTAGAGGAGGCTAATAGCCACTATCAAGAATTAATTGCAGTTTCTAAGGAGGCTTTGAAAAGGAAAAGACAGACACAAAGTCTGTATGCAAAACTGAAGCAAACCATTCAAGACCTAACATAGCAAAATCAGGAGCTTTCAAAAAGAGTTGAAGACCTGGAAGTTGATCATCAGAAATCAAGAAAGAAGACTCAAGCTTTAGAAGGGATAGCCCTTTTGGCAAAGGCTGCTAAAGGCTTGTAGAGTGCTTTAATAATAGTGGTTATTAGTTAGTTTTTGAAAAAGTTAGTTCTATTTGTATGACTATATACTAATTGAGTAATTTGGTAGTATGACCTAAAAGTAGTTTTGTCAGTTATGTAACTGTCTTTGAGAAACCAAGATAAAAGTAAGGCTGGAAAAAGACTGGGGGTTCTAATTTTTGTACAAGGGGAGGCTATAAAGCTACTATTTTATGGAGCTAAGTGTCAAAAACTCTTATGTATTTTGAGTGACTGATTATGAAATATATGAAAACTATAAGCCCTATTTATCCTATCTGTTGATTTCATTTCTGATTTGTTTAATCACTCAGTTGATATATTCATTTCTTATTTGGGCTATTATATGAAATGCTTGTTAAATGTGGATGAAATTCAGTGCTGTGATTATTGTTTCTAGTTTATATTTTATATATTATGCATCTCAGTCCTTCTTTGTGCATGATTTAGTGTTTTCCTTAGTCTTGTGAAGTTTTTACCCTCTTGTTTATGAACTGCACAACCAAAACCCTAAAAAAACCTATTTTACTTAATTTTGTTTTATGAGATTGTGTTGGCTTGCTCTTTTGTAGTCTGAGAACAATTTATGGCACTAACATCTTTGGCATCGTTGCTGGGGATGAAGCTGAAAGCCTACTTTCCCTAGGATACTCATAATTTAACTGGTTTTGAAAGGTGGACTTAAACAAGAAAATTTTTAAAAAGACTACATTCCACCAAATATTTCACAGTGGCTACTAAAGGAGTTGGAGCAAGAAGTAGACCTAGTTCACCTTTACAACTGGGTGTCTCAGACACGGGGCAGATTCTCAAAACAGCTAGGAAAATCAAAAGGTCTCAGTCATCTCCATCCTTATGTAACCCTAATCAACTAGAATTATCATCACCTTTTTTTTGTTTTAAAGGAAGAGGAACAAGATTCATCCTGGTTGAAACCTGCAATCCATGTTAGTAATTTTCAGATTTTTACTAATCCTCAATCTTTCAGGAAAGAAAAGACCTTATCTCCTGGAAAAATATTTTTATTTCACCTCAAAGTTGGTAAGACTCCTTTTACTCCAAGTCCCAGTCAAGTTTTTCCTTTATCTAAACCAGTCAACCTAAAGATGGCAGCCCAAAATCAACCATTAGACATGATGGATCGGATGGTGGCAGCTTGGTATGCACCTCTAGTTTTACCTCAACCCTTGAATGCTCTCCCTGGTGGAGATTACCAAAATAACGTATCTAGGTTTAATGGACAAGGTGAGACCACAACTGAGGAGCATTGGGATGCATTTCTCAGCTATGCAGATAATTAGAATATTGAGGAAAAAGATGTGTGGATGATGATGTTCATACAGAGTCTAGATGGAGAGGTCATAAGATGGTTCAGAGAGTTACCAGCAAACTCTATTACTATAATAGAAGAGCTTCAAGATATTTTGATGAGACAATGGGGTGATACTAAGGATCACACATATTACATTACAGAGTTTGCAGATCTAAGAAGGAAGAAAGATGAAACTATAGCTGATTTCTCTAAGAGGTTCAATAAAATGTATGGCAAAATCCCTACAGAGATTAAACCTTCTAAAACTTCTGCAGAACTCACTTATGCTAATGCTTTTGATCATGATTTTTCCCTACTCTTGAGAGAAATAAGACCTATTACTTTACTTAACATGAAAGATTCAGCATTAGAAGTGGAGTCTAATATACTTGCTTCTAATAGATTGAAGGGAAACTCAGCTCAACAAGTTTATGATAGGAAGGGTAAGAAAGAGGCAGCTCCAGTGGTTTCAACATCCCACTCTATAGAAGGTAAAATTGATGAGATGGAAAAACTATTGAAAATCCTAACAACAAAACTAAATAAATTGGAATTAGAGAAAAATTCAAATAAACCTATTCAAGAAGGAGAAAGAAACCCTAATAATCCAAATCAATTCAGAAGATAGTTTGCACCTCGTTTCATTCCCAGAGAGAGAAGAAATAACGATATACAACGAGAAAGGAGAGAAGCCTAGGATCAAAAGGTGCCACCCACACTTCATAATAATGTTACTCATGAAGGAGAAATAGAAGAAGAAGAGTTTTTTGAGGAGTTTTTTGAGGATCCAGATCAAGATATGAATTATTTTGGAGAACAGTTGACTGAAGGTATTGTGACTGAGGAGGATTTTTTAAACTTAGAATATTATGATGCAAATGTTTTTGAAATGGAAAATGATTTAAATCTTGAGGTAACTGCTGATATATATCAGATTGATCCAAATAAAACCCTAAATTTAAGATTAGGGCCAAAACATGTGGTTCAAAATCCTAGAAAGAAGATAATTCTACCTCCTAAACAGCAGTCTGATCCAGTAATAGAAAAGAAACAGAATCAGGATAAACAAAATAAGGTTATTCAAGTTGAGGAAGTGAATAAAAGTATGCAGAATTTTAATCTTGAAAATGAATTGTGCAAAATTAAAATCCCCATGCCTTTCACTGAGTTGATAAAGAATCCTTCTTACAAAAATTCGGTCTTGAAAATGATTGGTTCAGTAAACAGTCAAGTACCCTCTGACACAGTAAATTTACAAGAGGAAAATCCTAAATTTTTTATTGGATCAGCTTTGGCAGAAAAAACTAAAAATGATGCAAGTGCATCTCCTCCTTTTACATCACATTTACCATTCATGAGCAGATGATACATAATTGTCATTTGGATTCAGGAGCATCTCATAATCTAATGCCAAAAGCAGTCATGGAGGCTTTAGGTTTAAGCATAACAAAACCTTATCATGACTTGTATGCTTTCGATTCTTGAGTTGTAAAATGTTTAGGAGTGATAAAGGATATGGTAGTTAGTTTAGCTCAGCTACCAATAAAAAGTGTGATTGTGGATGTAGTAGTGGCGGATATCACACCTAAGTTTGGAATGCTTCTCTATAGATCTTGGGCCAAGAAGGTAGGTGGAACTCTACAGATGGACTTAACATATGCAACCATTGCTGGCTTTGGAGGTGAAAACAGAAGGTTGTATAGAGAGTTACAATTTTCTTATATTGTGATTGATGACAAGAATCCTACAAATCATCCATTGTATGTTGTTGAAAAGGATTTGGGTACTTGTATGTTTTACTTTAGTGATGATAATGATGCTGCTGGTATATTACAGGTTGAAAAAGAAAAATCTGTCAAATGCACTAGGGAGTAGGAGGATGAACTTTGGCAAATGTATTTTGATGGATCATCATCTAAAGAAGGTGTTGGAGCAGGAGTTGTTTTGATATCTTATGGTGGTGAAGCGGTAAGATTAATGTATAAGTTGGAATTTATTACCACTAATAATACAACAGAGTATGAGGCTCTATTGTTAGGTTTGAGAGCTGCAAAAGATATAGGTATTCAGCAAATATCTATGTATGGAAACTCCGATTTGGTTATTCAGCAAGCAAGGAATAACTATCAAGTAAAGCAAGATTTGCTGAAAGTGTACAGGAATGAAGTATGGGATATGATAGACAATTTCTTTGCGGCTTTTAATATCACTTATATTCCTAGGGATCATAACCAAACTGTTGATTCTCTTATCCTAGCAGCCACATATTTTAGGATTCCTAAAACAACATAGCTGAAGTATCCTATTGAAGTTAGGTACAGACCTTTTGTGCCTGATAATATAAAACAATGGAGAGTTTTTGAAGATGATTTCGAGATAAAAAAGGTTTTTAGAGCTCACATGTGAGATTTCTAATTCCTTGATTGACCAAGCACATGATGATGAAATTGAACATTTAGAGTGTGTTGCAGAAAATGAGATTGTAGGTCACTAGATCATTGAGCTGAAAAGTAATTTTATTCCTAAGGGTTTGGTGCATTTGGAGAGGATTTTTTTGAAGGATGACACCCCTTTAAAACTAGCTATGTAGTATTTAGAAGAAAATCTAATGGATTGTAATATTGGCACCAAGGACCATCCCAGAATAGTGAAGGTCTCAAAGGAACTCACAACAGAGCAAATAAACAGGTACATCAAGTTATTAAAAGAGTATGTTGATGTTTTTGCTTGGTCATACGAGGATTTGAAGACATATGATACTAGTATTATACAGCATAAAGTACCTTTGAAACCAAATGTTAAACCTTTCAAACAGAAATTAAGGAGAATCAATCCTACTTTGTTTCCCATTATAGAAAAGGAGGTAAAAAAATTGTTAGATGCTAAGATTATTGTTCCCCTTCGATATTCTTCATGGGTAGAAAATCTAGTACCTATCAAAAAAAAGAATGGTGAAATCAGATTGTGTGTTGATTTTCAAAATTTGAATAGGTCTTCACTGAAGGATAATTACCCTTTGCCAAATATTGAACAAATATTGCAGAAGGTGGTTGGTGTACAAAAAAATTTCAATGGTAGATTGTTTTTCAGGGTATAACCAAATTGCAATGCACCCTGATGATAGGGAAAAGAAAGCTTTTACTACTCCTTGGGGTACTTTCATGTACGACAAAATGCCTTTTGGATTAATGAATGTTGGAGATACCTTTCAAATATCTATGGACATAGCCTTTGTGGGAGAGAGGGATAAGTTTGTAGTGATCTATTTAGATGATATTACAGTCTTCTCACAATCTGATGATGAGCACTCAAAACACTTAAAACAAACTTTCTTGAAATGTAGAAATATGGTTTGTCTCTCAATCCCAAAAAGTCACATTTTGCTGTACAAGAAGGTAAGTTGTTGGGTCATTTAGTTTCAGTTGATGGCATAAGGATAGATCCAGAAAGGGTAAAATCTATTCTAAAAATGAGTTTACCAGGGAGCAAGAAGGATGTGCAATCTTTTATTGGAAAAATAAAATTTTTGCGTTGGTTCATACCAAATTTTTTTGAAACCATTAAACAGATTACAGCCATGTTGAAGAAGGATCAGGAAGTTAAGTGGACTGCAAAATCTAAAAATTCATTTGAAAATATTAAGATAGCTCTTACGGAACCACCAATACTAGTAAGTCCTGATTTTACAAAGTAATTTTTTACTTTTTCTTTTGCAAGAGAGGATACTTTAGTTGTTGTTTTATTACATAAGAATAAGGATGGACTTGAACAGCCAATTGCATTTTTCAGCAAGACCCTTAGAGACTCAGAGCTGAAGTACAGCACTTTACAGAAGCAAGCTTACTCATTGGTAAAGGCATTAAAGTTTTTCATAATTTATGTTCTACATTCCAAAGTCATTGATTATGTTCCTAATGCTGCCATTAAGGCTGTTTTGACTCAACCTGATAGAGAGGGAAAAAGGGGGAAATGAATTGCAAAAATAATGGAATATGATGTGGAAATTAAGCCTACAAATCTAGTAAAGGAAAAAGGTTTGGATAAATTGTTAGGTGATTCAAATTGTCAAGCTTTAGGACTACATCTCATGGCAGAACAGCCAACACAAGAAGAATTACAAGCAGAGCAAGAGAAGGAAAGAATTATGAACCACTATGCAGGATCCACATGGTATGCAGATATTGTACACTTTCTCTTGTATTTACAATGTCCAGAACATCTAGACAAGAAAGCTGCTAGCTCATTGAAGTTGAAAACTACTAAATATTGTTTGATAGAAGAGTAGCTGTTTTGGAAAGATCCAGGGGGTATTTTTCTTAGATGTTTGGATAAGCCAGAAATTGAAGAAGTAATCTCTGAATCACATGAAGGTGCTTGTGGGGGACATAAGTATTGCAAGGCAACAGCTTATAAAATTTTGAGAGTCGGATACTATTGGCCTTCTGTAATCTCTGATGTATATCACTAGGTAGGAGCATGTATCCCTTGTCAAAAGTTTGCTGGCAAGCAAAAGTTGGTGTCTTTACCATTAAAGTCTATTGCAGTAAATGCCCCTTTTCAGCATTGGGGTTTGGACTTTAAAGGGGAGATAAATCCTTCTTCTTTAGGGCAGCAGAAATGGATTTTGACAGCTACAAATTTCTTCACTAAATGGGTAGAAGCTATCCCCACAAGAAATGCAACAGACAGGGTAATCATAGATTTTATTCAGGAAAATATTCTTACCAAATTTGGATGTCCCAAGAAGTTATTGACTGATAATGCTCAATATTTTAAGTCCAAAGCTATGGTGGCATTTTGTGAAAAGAATGGGATTGTTTTGAAACACTCAACACCTTATTATCCTCAGGGAAATGGGTTAGCTGAGTCAACTAATAAGAGTATTATTCAGAGTATCAAGAAGTTATTGAAGCAGAATAAACGATCATGGGACTCAATGTTAAAATATGCATTATGGGCAGACAGAATAACAATTAAAAGGGCAATTGGAACTTCTCTTTTTCAATTGGTATATGGTAATGATATAGTGTTTCCTGTTCAACTTGGTATTGCAGTGATGAAATTTCTTCAAGATAGTCAAGAAGAACCTAGTGATACTCAAAGAAGAATTTATGCACTAATAGAATTACAGCAGAAACATGAAATAGTAGAGGAAAAATCTCAGCTATACAGGACAAAGATAAAAGAAAGGTTTGATAGAAAGATCCAGGAGAACACCTTTTCAAATGGAGATATGGTTTTGAGATGGGATGCTAGAAAAGAGAAGAAAGGAAAGCATGGCATGTTTGATAATCTATGGTTTGTTCCTTTCATAGTATCAAATATTCTAGAGAATAATACTTTTGTGTTACAGACTTTGGATGGTGAGGAATTGTCTAATCCAGTTAATGGACGTTTCCTCAAACATTTTTATAGATTTTGAGGTAGATATTGGATTTTCATTGTATATACCGGTGTGAAGAAAAGAATAAAGACTCCATGATCCAATGGAATTTTTGCAGAAGTAGCAGGCAGGTGCAGTTACATCACAGAAGGCACTTATCTACAAGTTCTTGAATCCTCACAGGGAGGACTTCATCCCACAGCAGGAGCCAGATGTTATAGCCTCTTTTTGCTTCTCATTTTAAAGCATTTGCTTGTTTTTTGAAACATAGTTTTGTTCATTTTTAAGTTTGGATTTTAGGTTACTTTAAATCTTTTATTTGATTTTTATGTTTGCATTTAGGTGACTTCATAGGTTTTTCTGATTTTGGCTTTATTTAGCAAAATTTATAGTTTTGCCTTTGATGTACAGAATTACTTGCTTCCATATGTGGTTGCAGACTGGGGTAAAGGAGTACATATCTAGAAATTCAAACTTGAATGGAGAGAGCCCATAAAAATTCTGCAAAGTTATATCACTTGTGAAGGAAGATTTGCATTTGTTTTTAAGTATCATTTCATATTTTTGTAGCATCTTAACCATGAAGCAAAGATGAAACTTCCTTTCTTCTTCCTTAAAAGTCTACAAAAGATATCTAGCATGGCAAAGGAGCATCAATACCATATTAAGCAGTCTATATTTCATCATTGTCTAATAAAGCTAATCATAAGTACTGTGCTTCGAAAGAAGAAAAAAACATGGGATTATTTTCTATTTTGTTCTGGATTTCAAACAGAGAAGAAAGACCAAGCTCAAAAAAGACAGTTGAATAAAGGTCATATTTTGGTCAAGAAACTGAAAAAGAGAGTCACAGTCGAGATCGAAGAGGATAATGTACCAAAAAAATCTATGACCCAAAGAGATGAAAATGTTGAATATGAACAACAAACTAATATTGAGGAAAATGAAATATCAAAGGCAGGAATGAAGGATTTGGAGCCTATGGAAGATAGTTTTCATGTAGAAGTAAACCAGGAAGTAAAGGAAAATGTGAAAGAATAGGAACAAGTTCCTATGACAGTACAGTCAGAAGATGAGGAAAAATCATTGTTTGATGAAACTAGGGTTGACACTGAACAGGATGTACAGAAACAGTCTGAAGAAGGGGTAATGTCACGAGGGATAAAAAGAAAGGTAGTTCAGCTAGCCTCTATCAAACATCAAGGAAAAACTTTAAGCATGTTAGGGGAAATTGGGGCAGGTTGGAGGCCTAAAACTAGACCTAAGAATAAGCTCTGATTCAATATGAAAAAAATGTTAAACCTTAAACTAGCTCAAAATAAAATTGCAGTAATTGCAGACTCTCCATCTCAAGAAGAGTTAGAAGACAATGAAGATCTGAATGTAAAGGAGATGAAGGGTAAGAAACAAATTATTTCAGAAGACAAGTTAGCTTTCACTGAAACCAAAATTTTAGAGATATTTAAGGAAGTCTGAAAGAAGGTAATCTTAGACCATCATCAAGATGATTCAAAGAAGAAGCATTCAGTTATATCATGTCTTTGTGCAGAGAAAGGAAGGGTTGTAGATCCATCATCCCAATGCGGTTTTGAGGTCAATGAATATTCAAGAGTCCCTATGGCTATGACAGAGCAGTTGGAAGAAGATGAAGATATTTTTAAGAAGTTGAAAATCCCTTGGATGCTAGAAGAAATGCATCCAGTATCAAAAGGAAGTGTATTGATGCTGAGAATGAGAATTTGCAGAGGAGTATTAAACAGTACAAATATCAGATTGAGTACTTGCATGAAACAAATGAAGGATTAGTGACTGCTAACAGAAGATTGAGAGAATATTTAGAGGAGGTAAATAGCCACTATCAAGAATTAATTGTAGTTTATAAGGAGGCTTTGAAAAGGAAAAGACAGACACAAAGTCTGTATGCAGAATTGAATCAAACCATTCAAGACCTAACATAGAAAAATCAAGAGCATTCAAAATGAGTTGAAAACCTGGAAGTTGATCATCAGAAAGCAAGAAAGAAGACTCAAGCTTTAGAAGGGATTGCTCTTTTGGCAGAGGCTACTAAGGACTTGTAAAGTGATTTAAGAATAGTGGTTATTAGTTAGTTTTTTAAAAAGTTTGTTAAATTTGTATGACTATATACTAATTGAGTAATTCGGTAGTATGACCTAAAAGTAGTTTTTTCAGTTATGTAACTGTCTTTGAGAAACCGAGATAAAAGTAAGGTTGGAAAAAGACCGGGGGTAAAGTATTTTTTTCAGTTATGTAACTGTCTTTGAGAAACCGAGATAAAAGTAAGGTTGGAAAAAGACTGGGGGTTCGAATTTTTGTACAAGGGGAGGCTATCAAGCTACCATTTTATGGAGCTAAGTGTTAAAAACTCTTATGTATTTTGAATGACTGATTATGAAATATATGAAAACTATAAGCCCTATTTAGCCTATTAGTTGGTTTCATTTCTGATTTGTTTAATCACTCAATTGATATATTCATTTCTTGTTTGAGGTTATTATTCGTGAAATGCTTGTTAACTGTGGATGAAATTCAGTGCTGTGATTATTGTTTCTGGTTTATATTTTATATATTATGCATCTAAGACCTTCTTTGTGCATGATTTAGTGTTTGTCTTAGCCTTGTGAAGTTTTTACCCTCTTGTTTACAAACTGCACAACCAAAACCCTAAAAAAACCTATTTTACTTAATTTTGTTTTATGATATTGTGTTGGCTTGTTATTTTGTAGTTTGAGAACAATTTTTGGCACTAACAAACTCTAAAGGAAGGGGTTACCTCTCCTAGGAAACAAATACTCAACAATAAAATCTGGAAAACAAAAGAAGGAAACTTCTTATGGAACAAGAGGAAGTTTGGCACTTAAAGAGTGGAGTGATATGGCTAGAAAGTGGGGATGACAATACAAAAATTTTCAAGCTTATGAAAAGGGGAGGAAATCTTAGAAAACCATTTGGGAACTAAAAAATAAAAACTATGAGTCCACTACTTATTTTAAGGGGCTTGCAACCTTTGGCATCTCACATTTTAAAGTCCTCTACAAATACAACAATATGGTAAATTTGGTTGCGATCATTCGAATCACTCAATTTTTTCCTAGGTTAATAACCCCATAGAATAACCAAGAGCTCATGGAATACGTTTCAGAGGATGAGCTCAAGGAAACGATTCACAATTTCCAAAAAGACAAAATTCCTAGACCGAATGACTAGACTATTGAGTTTTTCTTGGCTCATTATGAGGTTATTGGATCTGGTCTATTGCATTTGGTGGAAGAATCTCAGAAGGGAGGGATCATGCATCCTCCCTTAAATGCCACCTTCATTTATTTGATCCCAAAAATAGATCAACCATCACTTTGGATGACTACAAGTCAATCTCGTTGTGCAATATTACTTTCAAGGTGGTGGCAAAGATCATTGCTAGGAGGTTAAAAAAGGTACTATCAAAGGTTATCTCTCAGGAACAATTTATCTTTCTGTAAGGCAGGCAGGTTCATGAAGCCATCGGTGTCACTCAAGAAGGCCTTCATTCACAAAAAATTATAGGTACCAAAGGAGAGATCCTCAAGATTGATGTTTCAAAAGAATTCGACAGGTTAAGCTGGTTCTATCTAAGAATGTTATTGACACACTTGGGATTTGACTATAATTTCATCAAATGGATTATCAGTTGAATTAAAACCACATCCTTCATGGTTTTAATCAATGGAATTGATACTTCTTTTTGGGGGGTCAAAAGAGGCCTTCGGAAGGGTTTCCCTCTCTCCCCACTCCTATTTTTGTTGGTGGAAGAAGGTCTAAGTAGATCCATTTAGCATGTAAGAAGACAGGGATCCTTCAATGGTATTAGCATCTCTCACAATCTCAGGCTCACTTACCTCTTATTTGTGGATGACATTATCATCTTTTGTGATGGATCAATGTGGGATGTTGAAAAACTTGACAACATTCTGAACCTCTTCAAAATAGAAACTGATATCATTATAAATGATCATAAGTCAACTCCACCTCATTTCTTTTAGAAGAAATTGAAGCTCAAACGTACTCCGCTCTTTTCCCATTTGTAATAAAATTACTTGATGATGGTCTCAAATATTTAGGTTTCCAACTAAATCCCAATGATTACAAAAAGAGTGGATTGGGGTGGCTACTCACTAAGTTAGAGAAAATATAAAGAGTTTGGAGCCATCATTGGTTATCCATAGAGAGCATATTGGTCCTCATCAAATCATTTTTAGAATCAATTATGGTATATTGGATGTCTTTTGCGTGGATTTCTAAGGGAATTTCGGATAAAGTTAGGAAAAACTTGTTTTAGGTTCTTATGGTCGGGCAACTATGACTCTTTTGTCTCTGGCTGGGTCAATTGGGAAAGCCTAGAAAAACCAAAATCTCAAGGAGGATGTGGTTTAAAACACATCCATCTGTTTGAAAAATCGCTTGCAGCAAATTCATGATAGAGAATCCTAACCACTGAAAATATTTGGATTGTTGTCGTGAATCAGAAATACATTGCACCTGATACTATCACAAACTGGGTTAGAAATCCATCAAAAAACAAAGTGGGAGTTTCGATCATGTGTAAAGTCATCCTCCATTCTCTCCCATTAATAGAAAGTGGTTTGTCTTGGAAAGTGGGAAATGGTTCTCAGGTTCGTATCAACTAAGATCCTTGGTTAGGCTACTAAAAAAGACATATTATTCCTCCACATCTCATACAGGTCCTTCATGAGCAGGGATACTATCACCTAAACCAAATTGTGGATTAAAATTACTCATCATTATGGCATCATGGGTGGAAACGTGAGGGGGGTTTGGGCTTACCTAAGTTACCTCATGAGCTGGGAAATATTTGGAAGGAATATATCCTAGCTCTTAGAAGCACTCATGTTAGAACATTTGACAGGTTGGACTAACTTATATGGTCCCCTTCTCCTCGTGGCATATACTCTAAAATTGGGATACATTTTGTTATTCGCTTCCATGCAAGACGTTGATGAGAAATGGTGGTGGAAAAAGGTTTGGAAATCACATCGTCCATTAAAATAAAATTAAAAAAAATTGTGGTGTGTCCTAGCAAACAAAATCCCAATTTGGGACAAATCGAGAAGACGAAAAATTGAAGGACCAGGGTGGTGTGCACTGTGTAGGTAGATTGAGGAAACAACCCAATGTATTTGTATTCACTTCACTTTCACCACAAAAAATTGGGTCAAGATAAACATGCTTTTAAATCAATATTGGAATGGAGTGGATCCGTAGTCACAAGAGGCCTGGAAATATTGGATTAACTCTCAGGTGACTAGGAGATATCGATCACTTCCTCTTATCACAATATAGGGAATTTAGCTGGTGAGAAACAAGGCAGGTTTTCAGGACAAGCCATCAATTCTTGAATGTGTTGCTCACACCAGTACATATGTTTTAAACTATTTTCCACAAGAAAAGAACCCCATGGCTCCTTGTATTATATCTGAGGAGGTAATAAATAGAAAACTCCCATGGGCCTACTTTGATGGGGCTTCAAATAATGAGATCTGTGGGAGGGGTGCAATTCTACATTTATCTAAAAAGAACTCATTCAAATTACAAATGGGTCTTGACCACGGATCAAACAACTATGCAGAACTATGTGCATTAAAACTCTTGCTCTATTATGCAAGAGAAAAAACATGCAATCATTTACAAATCTTTGGTGATTCTATGATCGTTATAAATTGGATAGACAAAGTTCAATCTATCACAGTGTTTTTATTAATTATGCTATGGCAGAAACATGGAGACTTCTGGAGGAGTATGACTATTTCTCTTGTCGACATGTTTATAGGGAACATAATATTGCAATTGACCAACTCTCAAATCTTGTACTAACCCTCCCTCTTAGATAATGGAAGATCACAGAGCAAAACAACAAAGTTTTCCATGAATACTATCATAGGCCTTTTATAGAGGGATTGGAATAGAACATATTAAACTGCAATCTTTTTGGCTTTACAGATAATATTTATATGCACATGGTTATATCTTGCCTATGGGGTTCTGTAGGGGAACTCAGACAACTTTATTTTTTGTGGATGACACAGGGATATTTAGACCATTTTCCACTGAACTTATATTTTTTTTGTCAAAGAAGCTGAAAAGATAGCTACAGCAAAAGGATCATAGCAACCTTTCTGCAATATGTAATTTGATTACACTTTAATTAAATTACATTTTTTTCTTTGGGAAAAAATACATA
>LPNX011125656.1:463099-613673 GCA_001517045.1 Pseudotsuga menziesii | reverse complement strand
TATATATATATATGTATGTATGTATGTATGTATGTATGTATGTATGTATGTATGTATGTATGTATGTATGTATATACATATACATACATCTATATATACACACACACACACACACACATACATACATATGTATGTATTTTTTCTAAGGAAAAAAAAGGTAAATTTAATTAAAGTGTAATCAAATTACATATTGCAGAAAGGCTACTATGAGCCTTTTCCTATAGTTAGCTTTTCAGGTTCTCTGGAAAAAAATATGTAAGTTCAATTCTAAATGGTCTAAAGATCTCTGTATCATCCACAAAAAATAAAGTTGTCTGAGTTTCCGAACAAAACCCCAGAGGTGAGATACAACCAAGTGCATATAAATATTATCCGTAAAACCAAAAAGATTACAGTTTTATATGCTTTGTTCCAATCCCTCTATAAAAGGCCAATGATAGTATTTGTGGAAAATTTTGTTGTTTTGATCTGTGATCTTCCATTTTCCAAGAGGGAGGGTTAGTCCAAGATTTGAGAGTTGGTCAGTTGTAGTATTTTGTTCCCTGTAAACATGTCGACAAGAGAAAGAGTCAAACTCTTCCAGAAGTCTCTGTGTTTCTGCCATAATAGAATTAAGAAAAACACTATGACAAGCTTGAACTTTATTTATCCAATTTATAATGATCATAGAATCACCAAATATTTGTAAATGAGTGCATGTCTTTTCTATTTCAAAGCAGAGAAAGAGTTTTAAAGCACAGAGTTTTGCATAGTTGTGTGTATGTGTATATATATTGTTTCAAGGAATTATACAACCGGTGCAGACACCGCTTGTTCCTCTACCCTGTATGATGCAAGTGTAGAACAAAAGAAACATAGCATCATATCATTTCCCTAGATAATCAATTTAATCAACATGAAACTAAACACATACCTTGGATCTGAGTGTTCTTTGTCCTTGTTCCAAAATTCCTTCTTGCAATCTTCAGTAACTGCAAAAGAGATCAAAAGACAAAAGCACGAGATGAGATCATCATGGAAAATTAATCATCTATGTTAGTGATCAAGGAGTCTAACCATTTAACTGATATTAACACACGTTAAATATGTGAAAGGGTAACACTTTTGTATTAATAATAAAAGAGAGTAAAGTTACAACCATAAAGCCTTGATGTTGCTAGCTTTATCCTCCACAAAAGATCTACAATCCATCACACTTACAACAATCTCTTCACACATAAGCTCACTCTATTTTTCCTCTAAACCAAATCTCTGTCCAATAGCATAAGGGTGCTTTATTTTGGCCTCCTTCACTCACTCCATGAAGGCTCCATTTATAGGCCAGATTTTATGAGATTCACTTAGGAAATGGATAGGAGGTGATCCCAACAGGTGATGAAGGTGAATTCCACCTCTCCCTAGGTAGTAGGAACCAACTCCACAGATGCTTTTGCAAGGAATCTTCTAGAATATTCTTTTAGGTCCACAGGCGCACTTGGCTTAAGGTGAAACAGCGCCAGTGCTTTTTGTTCACAAAGGAAGAGCGTCGATGCTGCCTATTGCCAATAGACAAATAAGAGCCGATACTTTTTTCTCCACGGGACAGTGCATGCTCTGTCATAACTGAGAAAAGGCGTCGATCAACCTAAGGGTGGAAAAAAATTACCAAAGGAATCCCATGCTAGGATTTCTGAAGGGTCATCAAGAACTAGTGGATTTTTTAGGTGCAACATAATTCCCCCCAAAGTATGAGGCTAGAAGGAAGTGATAGGTGAAATACTTTTCTAGACATTAATCCAGTATCAGAGGCAATGAGAGATGAGCCCACAACTGACATAATACCAATAACTGACTTTTCTAACTCAACCATGGCTACGAACCAATACACTGTAGATCCATGATGATGACCATGTCGTGGCTACTAACAATACATTGTAGATCCATGAAACACTGATGTAGGAGGCGGAACATACAAAGTAGATCCATGTTATTTGACCTCAAACATTGAACACAACCACCAAAAATACAATGTGGATCCATTTCAAGACTCCAAATAATACTCCATCGCAAGCTGAGGATAGGAAATTCTGTTGATTATGCCTAACTGCTCAGGGTCTTCATTCCAATCCATAATCGATATGATTCTAGCCATTCGAATAAATGTCTTGATGTTGAACATGGAAGAAACCACTTGATTACCATTCATTGATGTATACTGTTAACAAATGCGAGGGAAATCACCATTAATGTCAATGATTCCAAAGGTATCTTAGTACATTCTTCCAAGTGTGAATAGATGTTTTGAATTCGAACACTTGATAGAATATTTCAATTAGAAGTCATTGATGAAAACCCATTACTGAAAGTGAGGAAACCTACCATTGAGACATGTAGGATTCAAGGTACCTGACTAGGTTTCTAAGTCTAATTCCTGGATGATGAGCTGAAGTCAACAGGAATAGACTCATCAAAGGAGGTCCATGATGTTTCCCCCATCATCGACACAAAACATGGAACAAGAGTTGATTTTAAGTGGTGGAACTGACTTAGACATGACCTAACTTTATGGATAGGTAAAGTGACTGATGATTTGTTTTTCGGAAGAGACATCCTTTGAACAAATTGCAGCATGACAAGTGACTTGGTAGCATTGACTATATGAGACTGAAACCAGGTGTAATTGAAGGAATATGACGAAGCATTATTTGAATTGACTCAAAGGAGTCAGGTGACTCATGAAAGTGGATCGACTCAGAGAGAGGATGAATACCCAGTTGTTCTAATATGAAAATTTAGATAGGTGCCATGTTCAAAGGTGGACTGTAAAATGCCATAAATACAAATGAAAATCATTCCCCTGTCCCTTAATTTCCCCATCTTGAAGGATGAGTGCCTCTTTTTATTTTTATGAGTTCAAAGAGGGTAACAAACACTCGTTATAGATCATCAAGCGATGAGTCCATTCTCACATGTTTTACAAACCTAAGAAAGAAGGGGTTCATTCCCCGATAGGGTCCTTCATCGTTTGGTTTCATGAGTCCGATGAAAGTAAACTCAGTATATTTCATGGTTAGAGAGTCTGAACGAAAACACAATGAGACTCCAAAAAGGTCTTTTTCGTCAATTTAGTCCCTAAGGCTCGAAAAATTATAAAATAATTCCCCAGAGAACTCTTTTGGCTGATATCAACCAGAGTATTCATTTTTCATAAATAGGCCTAATTGATCCGAAAAAGAGATAAACTACTACCGACGATTCGATCGTTCTGATACTTTTACAGGTGTGAACGTAAGAAGTTCGCTTGGAAATCTTTTTGTGTTTTTAAGGAGACTAAAAAAGAGTTGTAAATATAAATCTATAACGGGTTCTCTTTTTCATAAGCCAGTTTTTACGAGTCTGAAAAAGAAAAAAAAAGTGGACTCAATACTCTTTTACTGATTGTTTAATGAACATGTGAAAAGTGTAAAAGACGCTCGGTACTTTTTCATTTCTACTCTAAGCATGAAAAAGACAAAAAGAGCTTAAATCATAGCCGTTAACTGTTGTTGTAATCTCACAGATCACATAAGGTTACCAATAATACATACTAAAACATACATAAATATAAGACAGAGACAAGAGACAAGAACAGATAGGATAACAGATTATATTATTACAATGAGTTCATACAAGGCAGAGAACTAAACTGAGTTCTCATTTGGCTCAACAGCCTAATATATACAATTTACAAACAGTTACAAAATAACTACCTGTCGGTTCAGTGAACCAACACGACTTTTAGTTAGCTAACCTAATCTTCTAGTTTAGTCGGTCGACCAACTTAGTCGGTTGATCGACTAAGTCGGCCCATCGACTTAGTCGGTTGATCGAATAAGTCAGTCCTTGTTTAAGTCGACTTATGTCGACTTGCTCCTTCTACATCTCTCCCACGAACAAAACGTTTCTTCGTCCCGAAGAAACAGGGAGGTACAAAAATATGTGTTTGTCAGACCCTTCCAAAATGCTATTGTGGTAGACTGTGCAGACGATGGTCGGTCTTTTCTGGACACAAACCTCAACAATGGCTGGTGCTGTGATGGTGAGGTTATGTTGAAAGTTCATCCAGCTCTGCAAAGATTTATGGATGCCAATAGTTAATGTAGTTAAGCTTGACAGGATCGACATCTTCTTCGAGAGGGGGACTTCCGCGATCTTCTCCATGTTGGGGCCCAAGGACTGGTTCTGCTCTTCTACTGTGTCGATCAGTCTTTTCATCTGGGGGTATATGATGTCAAATTTCTCTAAACTGGGAAGAGCTTGTTGCACCCACTGATGTGCTTCCTGTTCTAGCTACTGCAGTTTGTTGGTCTCCAGCACTATCTGTTCTTCTATTGTCTGCCTAAGTGCTGCTTCTGTCATCTTCTTGCTCTCCAAAGCCTGAATGCCTTGACGAGTCTGCCATATCTATTGATAGACCTACCCATAGTGCATAGGACAGTCTCTTGAGACTTCTTCGGTGACGACAGACTCCTTCATATGGTTTTGTAGCACTTTGTATGCCTCTGATAAGGCAGTGTGTTGTGCCAGTAGCAATTGTACAGTCTCTTCCTTCTGTTCTTCCTTACTCTCTTGGAGATGTGCCTGGATGGTCGACACCATGATTTCGAAAAGCTGATATGCTCTTTCAAGCGGTATATCTATGTCGACTTCAATAGGTCCTAGAATGACAGATTGGGCTAAAGTCCTGCACTTGCCAAGAAACTTGACCTGTTCTATATTTGTGTCTGTGAGTTCTTTAGTTTTTCTCTCATCCCTTGTCTTTGCTTCTTTGGCCAGGGTTTTGAGGATTTGGCCGACCTCTGTGTCGATCAAGGAACTTGCATCCCTTAAGTTGATCTGTAGGCTGGAAGTTTTTGGATGATGCGTTTTCTTCATCTTTTGTTTTTCTGCCTCTTTCTCCTGGATACCTGCAACAGTTGAGGGGGGGCCTGTGGTTTGCGGAATGGAAGTTGATGGTTTTTCTGGTTGGGGAGGCGGTAAGTGAACCTTTGATGGTCCATGATTTATAGGGGACGGTGTGGTTGCATGTGGTAATGAATGTATTAATGGCGGACTTGACGTTCCAGCTGCAATACGCGAGTGTGGAGTAATGGTGAATTGTATTCGGCGCTCGAGGTCATAAATGCATGATGGGACTTTCGAGGTCGTCGACCGGTGTCGATGCTGAGAATGGTCGACTAGACTGGTTGATGAAGATGGTCGAAGATGATGATGTTGGTGGTCGAAGTAATGATTTCCTGTCATGGTGTTGTGTGGGGTGTATTACATTGTTTATTTTTTTGAATTTTTAGCTTTTTATGGGTCTTCCTTTGACTCGACTATTATAAAGTAAGGCAAGGTCGCCGACCGACAGGTTTTTGTTTTTGATGTTGCGGTTGTGCCATGCTTTCTGTTGTTGCTTGTGAATTTCTTAGTGTTGTATAGCCATGAGTTTTTGTTCTTCCAGTTTGCTGAGTTGAAATAGTCGGTCCTTTCTTGCATGTTCGACATCGACATGTAGTAGTTGTGCAATAATAGGTGTCTATTGTCGGAAATGTAGGGGGATGACTGCTTCTTGTCCGTACACTAGTCGAAAGGGGGTTTGGTTGGTTGATAGTTTATAGGTCGTTCTATATGCCCATAAGACTGCAGGGATTTTCTCATCGCAGTCATCCTTGTCGATGCTGCATATTTTGGTTAACCCTTTTGTTAATGTTTTATTGAAAGCATCAATCGCACCATTCGACTGAGGATGATATGTTGTACTTCGTCGGTGGTCGATGTGGAATTGGTCGGTCAAGTGTTTGATAGTTTTGTTGATAAATTGTGTTCCTTGGTTGCTGATCAATGTTAGTGGGCATCTAAATCCAGTGATAATGTTTTCATAGATAACCTTAGCAGCTACCTCAATCGAACATGTATCGATGGGTTCAGTTTCGGCCCATTAAGTGACATATTCTACTGCAGTGATAATATATCTTGCTCCTGATGTTTTGGCTGGGATAGGAAATGGTCCTATGAAGTCTATAGCCCATATTTCAAATGTGAGACTAGGGTTTACTGATATTAGGGGCATTTCTACGCTCGGCAGGGGTCGACCAAGTCGTTGACATCTGTCACATCGACTGACAAAACTTTTGCAATCTCTGTGGAGTGTCGGCCACCATAATCCCGACTGTTGGATTTTCTTTGCAGTTGTGTTTGCTTGGAAATGTCCTCCTGCAGGTCCATCGTGTGCTTCATGCATGATTTGATCTCTCTCATGTGTGAGTACACACCTTCTGAGAATGTCGTCTAATCCCATTTTATATAAAAATCCATTGATGAGGCTGTAGGGTGCAGCCTTCATAGCTAAGATTTGTTTCTTCTTGGTATTCAGACCTTTTGGTGCCTGGCCAGTTTCTAAGAACTGAGCTATTTCTTCTAGTTCTTCTGGTACTGCTTCTATGCGAAATAAATGTGCATCCGGTAAGTCATCGTCAACTCCAGTCGGTTCCTCCCCTGTGTCTATGACGGATAGGTGGTCGGGCCCGACATTTAGGTTTCCTGGTCGGACCACGACTTCAAACTTGAATTCTTGAAAAAGAAGTAACCAGCGAAAAATTCTCCCATGATGAAGTGGTTTATTGACAAGGTACTTCAAGGCTTGATGTTCGGTATAAAATGTGAAG
Source organism: Pseudotsuga menziesii (assembly GCA_001517045.1). Lineage (NCBI taxonomy): Eukaryota > Viridiplantae > Streptophyta > Pinopsida > Pinales > Pinaceae > Pseudotsuga > Pseudotsuga menziesii. The sequence continues at coordinate 607,005 of LPNX011125656.1, read as the reverse complement.
GGGTTGGCTAAAATGTAATGTCGATACTTTGGGAGGGCAAAGACCATACCTAGGGCTTCCCTTTCGATGGTCGAATAGTTCCTTTCAGCTTTATTTAATTTACGACTGCTGTAAATTATGGGGTAGTCCATCCCATCATCCCCTGGTTGAGTGAGGATTGCTCCGATTGCTATTCCGGATGCATCAATATGCACATGAAATTTGGTTGACCATTTTGGAAATTTTAGAATGGGGGCTTCGACTAGTTTCCTTTTCAATTTTTCGAAAGAGATTTGGAATTCCTTTGTCCACTTAAAATCTTGATCTTCCTTTAGTAATTATTCTAGAGGGTAGGTCATATCTGAATAGTGTCTTATGAATTTTCTATAATAGCCTGTATGGCCAAGTAACACCCAAACTTATTTGGGGTTTATTGGTGGTTTCAGGTCAAGGATAATTTTAATCTTTGCAACGTCGACCTTGATACCATCTTTACAGACAATATGCCCTAAGAGTATGCCTATGGGAGTCATAAAGATACATTTTTTAATGTTCAGGGAGAGTTGAATCTGTCGACATCTCTCTAGCATAAGTCGGAGCCATTTGCAGTGATCTTTTAAGGTGGAGTATATTGTCCAATCGTCGAAGTATACTGCCATCGTCTTATATATGCATTCTTGGAATGTCTTGACAACAATTCGAGAAAACACTGTAGGTGCATTCTTTAACCCAAAAGGCATAACTCTGTAAGCAAAGGAGCCAAATTCACACACAAATGTTGTTTTCTTTTGATCTTCTTTTGCTATTGGGACTTGGTTATAGCCTAAGAATCCATCGGTAAATGAGTAGCATTCATGGCCTGCAACTTCATTTAAGATTTCATCAGCATAAGGGGTGGGGAATGGGTCTGTGAGTGTGACTTTGTTGAGCCCCCTAAAGTCGACATAAATCCTTAACCTTGTCGTGTCATGTTTCTTGGGTCGTACGACCATGGGGCTTTCCCATTCCGACTGGTCGATAGGGTAAATGATTCCCGCTACTAACATGTTGTCGAATTCCTTTTTAACTATCTCCTTATACTTGTGAGCTAGTTTAAAAGGCCTTTTCTTGACAGGTTGAACATCGGGTTTGGTATCAATTTTCATTTCTCCCATTTCTTGTACTAAGCCTTTTAAGTCTTTATAGTCCCTGGCAAAGACATCCTGGAATTCTCTAAGTAAGTTCACTATTTCGGTGATCTGTTGGTCCTTCTAGTAGTCACCGATCTTGGCTATTTTTGGTTGGTCGTCATTTTAGATGTCGGCCTCTTTAGTTTTCACTTTGGCATCCAGTCACTCAGGTGCTTTAGCTTCATTAATCAGCCGATTCCCTTCTTTGAACTGTGAGAATGTGGTAGGGAAATCGGCTGCAGTCATTCTGTCAAGATCTGGTTTGTCTGTGGTCTCGAATTTCAGGATTGAGTGGATAGGTTTGGTTGTTTCAATGTGGTAGAATTTCCATCTGAAGCTCTTGCCTTCTGTGTGTTCATTTTCTAAGTGTAAATGAGTCGACTGTGGTTTTGACTTAGTTTGTATATTGGTACAGCCCTTAATCTGTCGGTGGTCTGGGTAGGGTTGTTTTTCGGTCAGTTGGAGAAACTGTTTGATTTGCTGTGTTGTTTCAGCCAATTTTTCTTGTTGAGGTGTGAAGTTGAAGTATTTTATAAAAATTTCCCTTAGTTCATGCCAGAAGAAGGTTTCACCTCTAGCTTCCTCCATCTTATACCATTTATTGGGTAAGTCGGCTAGGGTTGAAGGAAACAAATGTGGCCAAGCTCGCTCATCCTTATATCCAAGTCTTCTCCACTCCGTTTCACAAGTCTTGATATGTTCTTCGGGGTTTTGACCTTGGGTAAAGATAGGGATTTGGGCTTGCTGGGTTAACTTCTTTCCACCAAACCTTTCGACAAAGTAAGTCGAAGCAGTTTTCCAGGTCTATAGTTTTGACTGATGGGTATCCCACCATCTAGCTGCTTGACCTGTAAACATTTCAACTAAGCTTTGGAGTCGGCCATGTTCTCCAATATTTTTAGATACCTGTTCAATGTGCATGACTGTGGATTTCCTCTCCTTATACCTGGGTAGTTGTGTAGTGTTTAAGTTGGTTGGTTGTAAGGTAGGGCGTTCCCTGACTTTCTTTTCAAATATTTTGGGGATAATTGATACTATGAAGCACTGTCGGGTGGGTTTCTTCTGTACTTTTTGTATAGTCCAGCACCCTCTTGCTTGTGTTTCATAATTTTCAATCTCCCAGTCATATAATTCAGCATCTAAATTATAACCAATTGAGTCTTGGTTACCTAATTTAATCTCTCCATAGATGTTTGGTTCTATATAGTCTGTATTGTTGTGGATCTGGTAAAGTTGTCTGATATCGACTTCCTCATCAATTAGTTCAGTCCAAGGCTCTCCTTGGGATGGATGAATGGGTACAATGACCTTTTGACCATTTCCTTTTAACTTGATTCGTTCCTTGTCTAAGGAGATGGATGCTTTCATCTTTCGTCCCCAAGGTCGACCGACTAGTGCTGGGAAAGAGCTAGATCCTTCTTTTGGGTAAATAATTTCAAAATCAACCTTAGTCGAGATTCCTTTGATGGTCGTGTTGACATCTTTCCAAACCCTAATGGGTTCAATGAGGCCTTGGTCGACAAGTTTCAGATAAATGCCTGACTCGTAGAGTCGAGGTCTTCCCATCTTTTCCCATGTATCCCGGGTCATGATATTTACTTGGGACCCGAAGTCGAGCACTACTTGTCGGACGTGGTAACCTTCAATTTCCAGGTCGACAAGTGGGTCGACATCGTTTTTGTCTTTTTGGTTTAGGTTGCAGATGTTTTTTGTTCATTTTCCAAGGTTGGTACCTTTTATTTCATGCAATAAGTCAATGAACTGAGCTACGGATTTGTCTATTTGAGCGAGTTGGACTAATTGATGTATTCTGTTAGGTCGATTGTTAACGATGTCTTCTTGTCGTGCAATGTCGTGAAATATGTGGGTTGCTTCTTGATATGTGTGTTTTTCCTTTATAGGGTCAGGATAACCATTTGTGTCTTTAATCTTACTGATTTGAGGATTATCAGGTCCTGTTTTTGTGCCTTGTCGAGTGATAATATGTAAATTTTTAGTAGTTATTACATCATGCTTTTGTACACAAGATAAGACATTAACATTTTTCTTCGTATTGATTTTCTCTAACATAGTAGGACAATCCTCCAACGAGTGATCGCCTACTCCACAGTGTGTATAAAATTTAAGATCAGTTATGTCCTTGTATAGATAGTCTGCGTACCGGTGACCTTCTTTGTAGCATGTGAAGCACTGGGTTGGTCGATGCGGACATATGTCGCGATTCCCAGGGAATCGACCTCTTCCTCCATAACCCTGGTGTCGATTATCGTACCTACGCTCATATCGTCGGTCGTCATATCTTTATCCATTCTGATCATTTGGTGGATGGTTTTGCTCATTATGTTGCGCCACTGCATTTGTTTGGTATACCGCGTGATAGTTATGTCGATTCTTTAGGTTTAACTGACAGTCGGCGGTGTTGTGACTTTTGGTTTCGTAGATGGTGCACCAAGAAGCTTTGTCGTTCTTCATATTAAATGGGAAGTCTGCTGTAGAGTGATCTCCGTGTTCCTGGCAAATATCGCAAAAGGCTTTGGTCTATACAAAGCGGACGTCTTGTCGGCTATACTCTTATCAACAGTTATCTTTCGAGTGGTCGTTTGTTGAGCACTTGGTGCACCAGATCTCCTGATTTTTGAGGCTGAGCTCCTTCAGAGACTTCTGTACATTCTCTAGCTGCTGTTCCAGTTGGTGGTCCATGGGGTATGCAGGTATATCTTCGTCCATCTCAACCTGCAGAGCTTTTTTTAGCGCATCCTCATATGTTTTGAACATTTCCAGACTAATATGTCGACGTACTTTTTGCGATAATCCTACAAGAAACCATTGAATTAGTAACTATTCATCAATAACGTAATCCAATTGGCTCAGTAAATCTTTCCATCGCTTGTTGTAGTCGCAGACAGATTCTCCTGGCTTTTGTGAAGTGGTTTTGAGCTTCTTTGCGGCCAGGTGCTTGGCGTCTGGTGTTTTAAAGAATGATAGGAATTGCACCTTAATCTCGGCTTTGGTTGCTCTGGGTTTCCTTTCCGAAAAGGTCATGTACCATGTCAAGGCCCTTTTCCTTAGGGCTCCTGCAAACTGTGCCTATTGTCGGTCTTCATCTGTAGCCTGGTTTTCTTACCATGCCGACTCGCAAACAAACCAATGTTGTCTGGGGTCTTCATCTCCCTCATAAAGAGGAATGTGAGTTGATCTATGACCCATGTCTGAATCACTTTCACTGCTCTCAGAAGTTGGCGGAGGTGGAGGTGTTGGTGAAAGTGGTGGGGATATTGATGTAGTCGTTCCTGCGGAATTCTGGTCAATGGGACTTGTATTCCCGTCGGTCGTCGAGTCTTCGTCGACTTGCAATCGGTTAATGTCAACTTCTGCTGTCGATGGTCCACTGCAAATTTGTGTTCGCAGGTCTGATTGTTCTATTTCTTCTAAAGCTATACTTGGCGGGGGGGCATTCCTTCATTAGTCGGTAAGAGCAAGTGGATACTTCGGAGGGAGGGTGTCGCTTGAAACGTCACCCAGTTTCCTTCCAGTGGCCGACGTATAATAAGGTGTCGACCAGTGTACATTTTGTCACCTAGTCAGATCCATATACTGAAGTCACCAGCTCACACTCGGAGGTCTTCTTCGACAATAGTCTGTATTCTAGTACGTGGATTCAATGGGGAAAGGGTCGTTCCTTCACTGGGGGCTCTTAGTTGGAGAGCTTCTGGATGCTCTATCCACACTTCTTCCTCCGTAGGGGATGCTTCTTGCTCGACGCCCTCTTCATGTCGGTCATGACCCGACTCTGGCAGATTCTCTTCCTTGTCGTTCTCCCTAGGGTTTTGTCCTCTGTGTAGCTCTAAGGCTCTTTCACATCTTGCTTCCCTTCTCTGGTATCTTTCGTCCCTTTCGATCTTCTGGATGCCTGACATACTTTCGTACAATACTAGTCTCTTGCGGTCCTCTTCGGTCAACTTTTCATTACTGGTGTCTACTATCTGGTCTGGGGTGACTAGGATCCACTATACTCTATTTCCGACACATGACCAGCTACCCCCCCATAGCCTACTCGACGCTTTTAGAAAGCCCAGATAGTTCTGTCTATTTGCTTAGGAAGTATTCCCACTCCCTTTCTGCAATGAATTTCTCCCACTTCCTCTGCTTCTCCGCCCAGTTAATGTTGGATGGTTGTTCATACAGTGGTGGACGAGGTTCAACAATGTGTCCTGCTCCCTTCTCGATCAAGAATTTGAACAGCAAGGTCGGTAGGGAACACAAAAATTATTTGGTGAAATCTGTGTAAAATTTCTCTTTGACAGTTTCCACTGAAGTTCTCTCTTCGACTGCTTGTTCCTCACAGAAATCGTCAGCGATTTTCTCAAACCACTCCGACAAATTTGTTCGGCCACCTCAGATCAGTTTTTCCAGCAATTGTTGTTCTTTAGTTGCGTCCGGCTTTCTCATCCAGAAGTTGCTTCAAGAGTTGGGGGCACTGATTCGACAAACTTTTCATGCGTCTCTGTGAAAAATCTTTCTTTTTCCTCAGCGACTGTTAATTTGTTCCTTCATGTGTAATTTTGCAGATAGTTTGCAATTTTACGTTCCCACCAGTCCTTAATCTCCTGCTCTGGTATCATATGTGAGCATCTATTTCAGTCATGTACTACCGGAAACGGAACCAATGTTGTAATCTCACAGATCACATAAGGTTACCAATAATACATACTAAAACATACATAAATATAAGACAGAGACAAGAGACAAGAACATATAGGATAACAGATTATATTATTACAATGAGTTCATACAAGGCAAAGAACTGAACTAAGTTCTCGTTTGGCTCAACAGCCTAATATATACAATTTACAAACAGTTACAAAATAACTACCTGTCGATTCGGTGAACCTACACGACTTTTAGTTAGCCGACCTAATATTCTAGTTTAGTCGGTCGACCGACTAAGTCGGCCCATCAACTTAGTCAGTTGATCGATTAAGTCGGTCCTTGTTCAAGTCAACTTATGTCGACTTGTTCCTTCTACAACTGTATAGATTTGACCTGGAAGCTTGAAAAACATATTAAGGCCAGCTTCATTATAAAAGTACATGGAAAAAATAGAAAAACCCAAAACATTAAAAGTAATTTTAGAATTAAAACAATTTTTTAATTAAATAATAATAAAAAAAGGTCCAAAATTACTATAAAAAGAGCCAATAGTAAAAGATTTTTACCATTTTGGAGAAAGTGGAGTTGGAGCAAAAGGAGCAAAACTTCATTTGGTGATTTTGGATGCTACGGTTCAACATTTCTCAAGCTACTTGAAACAAGTAAATACCAAGACCCTTCCCTTTCGTTTCCATGGTGAATTTTCTTGTTTTTGACCGAAATTTGGGGGATTTTGGGTTTTTTCCAAACTGGAAATGCACGTTGGGCGATGTTATTTTTATCTATTGGGGAGAGCAATGGTGGTCTATCATATTGGGACAAGGGCATCATATGCGCTCTATCCATAGCCGACAGAAGTGCCTAAGATCGACGCTCTATAGTTCTGGGACAAAGGCATCATAGGCACTCTGTCCGCAGCCAGCAGGAACATCGAGAGCTCTCTCTATGTAGAAGAAAAGCATCGCAGCTAGGTCACACCCAAAAACCATCATTTTCATTCATTAAAAAATGATTTGTATGCTTCCTTCACCTATGATGTGTGTTTTAATGTGTTTTTACAATGCCTTGCAGGTGCAAAAAGTATCCACACCATGGTAATATGGAAGGAACCATGGTAATATAGAGGCCCTTCTGAAATGTGGGTTACTTAAATACTTCAGGGTTCCAAGAATGAAATCTTATATACGTCTCTTGGAGTATATCATCAATATGTGGGACCCCGATCAACAACATTTTTTGTTCAGGACCTACACACTGAATATTGATATCGAGGACATATACTTTCTGACTGGGTTGTCTTGGAGAGAGAGACAAGTGGTTCTATCTATCCCACGGGGTGGTGATTTTTCCCTGGATGACCTAATTGACAGGTATTTTTCGTTAGGGACACATTCCCAATCCGGGAATCTCCCTATCAAATGGATAGTGGACCGTCCTTTAAGGACATTAGTTTATACCATCAGGAAAGTTGTCGGGACTAGATCCACCCACCTGACCACTAGGGCACATATGCTATATGCCCTAGAGTGTATGACACCTACAATCTTCAACTGGTGCGAGGTTATGCTAGTCAACCTAAAAGATCAACTGAACAAGAGCAGACGGGGGAAGCTCAAACAATTTGGCTATGGAGCTGTGATAGTATCCTTCATTCTACAGAGGGTGCCTCACATGAGGCCTTAGGTAGCCATGAGAAGGCTATATGTTGAGGATCCCAGGATGCTCAGATGGGTTTATTTCATGGTCCGTCACGGTGGCGAGGGTTCCAAGGTCATCTATGGATCAGTCTTCTTTTGTTGGTTGAGGAACCAATTAATTATGATCGAGGATTATTCCTATGAGGGGGCAAACTTCCATGAGGATCCAGAGATTCCACTACCAGAGGGAGAGGAGTGGGATGTCGAGGTAAGAAATACGTTATCAATTATGTTTTTAATTTTTCAATTTTATTTAATTTTCATCTTGTAATGCTAAGATAAGTGAAAATGATTAGTACAGACATTGGACCTGCTCGTCTAGCTGGAGTGTTGCCTATTGATAGGTGAGTAGTAGTTAGAGACATTGTGGTTCATCGCTCTTAGGTAGATGAGGAGCTCGAGGATATTGAGGAGAACCCGTAGTGTTTGACTATAGGAATTTTTTATGTCTCCACTGATGACCTACCCATGCACTACCAACGTCATACTGCAAGAGTCTTAGGATAGTTTTCTAGGCTACTCCGTAGAATGGCTCAAGTTGTTATGTGCTATCATGAGCACCATCATGATGACTAGTCTACAAAGAATTTCCACCTTTTTGTATACGTATTTACACTGAAATCTTCGAAGCTTCATTTTTTTCCTTGTATAAGTATATTTTTAACTATGACAGTCCTAGACTTTGGGGGATCTAAAAGCTCGATGCTTCAGCCCATTTTTGTATCTCAGCTTCACAGTTCATATATATATATATATATATATAACGAACTTTATTTATAGATGTGTGTGCAAAAAAAAGTGATGTGTGAATGTTTTCCTACTTATGAATTTAAATGCATGTTTTTTATGTTATAATGAACTTTAATTATGAGAAATGTACCAATCTAGGACAAAATTTGCCAGGGAATCCTCCTTAGCATTCAAATGTCTCGAAATATGTTGATACATGACTTGATCAAAAGACTTTTCTAAGAGCCTAACCCTTTGGAATGTATGAAGGAGTAGAGGGTTTCAGAGGGTGTAGACTCGGTTTAGTTGTTGAACAACTAATTATGAATCTAGGTAAACCCTAATTTCCCTTACATCGTTAGCTAGGGCTTCTGTCAACAATCCAATCACTGCATGATACTCTACGAGATTGTTGGTGGATGGACCTAAACAAACACCCCCTAAACTCACCAGATCACCTATAGGAGAGTACAATACCCAAGCCATCGATGCAAGATTTAGTGTGTAACGATTAACATCATTCATGAAACCAGTAAAATTGGTCATCTGTCCATTAGACTAGGACACACATAAGTAGGGTTTGTGGAAAAAACATATCTTATATCACAAAAAAAACACACTTTTCAAAACAAGACACACAACAATCTATAAATAGTATTTACAAAGAGCCTATGCTAGATGAACTAGGCATAGTATCTTTTAAGGTAGATCCCATTGTGGGGCTCTCCCAAGGGTATCCCGATATATTCCACTAACTCATATGCATCTTTTTCCAAAACACGACTGATAATGTAAGGCCCTTGCCACATAGATTCAAATTTACCTGCCCCCAGCTTATCATGTTTATGGTCATATGTCAAGACCAGATATCCTTCATTGAAAGAGTGAGGCTGAACAAATCTGTCATATTGGTATTTCATTTGTCATTTGTGTGCCTCATTAGCTAAAGCAGCATCACGGTGGATTTCATCAAGCTTATTCAAATACAGAAAACATTCTTCATCTATGGTGGTATTAGGAAAAAGTTCCGAAACGATATTTAGAGAAGGAATTTCTCATTCTATCGGGAGAGTAGCATCAAGTCCGTACAACAATTGAAATGGTGTGAAACCAATAGAGGTATTCACAGTAGTCCTGTAGGCCCAAATAGAAAATAGTTGCAAATTCCAATTTGATTTGTCTTTCCCTACCATTCGTTGAAACGTGCTTTTTAAAACTTTATTGATCGCTTCAACCTGGCCATTAGCCTTAGGGTAGTAAGGTGTAGAGTTATCATGTTGAAAACCTAATTTCGTACTCAATTCTGCCATCATCTTATTGTGGAAATGTGACCCATGATTGGTCATAATGGCCCTAGGAATATCAAACCTAGCGATGATATGGTTAAATAAGAACAACGCAACTGTTTATTTGTCTTCGGTGTATGTGGGAATATCCGTGTCCCATTTAGTAAAGTAGTCCACAACCACAATAATGTAGCCTTGCCCCCAGGTTGAGATAGGCCTACAATGCATGAAGTCTATGCCCCATTATGCAAAAGGGCCAACCGCTACAACAGGATGGAGCAGAGAAAGATGGGTGTGCTTCTTAGTGGTAAACATTTGGCAGGGTGAGCATTTCTTAACAGTTTCAATACAATCTTTGAAGATCGAAGGCCATAAATACCATGCATGCAAGATCCTCTAGGTAGTATCCAACCCAGAGAGGTGACCGCCACAACCTCTTGAGTGGAAATCATTCAAGATGATTCCAGCTTCTTGTTGAGTGAGACAACGTCGCAATATAGAATAGACACCATGGTGGTATTAGGTATCATTTAAAATGAGATAATACTTATCCTGGTGGTGAATACAACGACGTTCATTGTGAGTGGAATTGGGATGATATCATTGAGTTTAGAGATAGAGAATAAAGTATCCATACCAAGGGTCAGTCACGCTAATGAGAAAAAAAAAATCATCCAGTAATGAATCGATGGGCTCCTTTTCCTCAGTAACACAGGAAAGGTCACACATGAGATCTGCAAAAACAAGTGACTTCTTCGAAGTGGTTTTAGAAAATTCCAACTCAAAATCCTGGATGATAATGATCTTGCGTGAGTATTTTCCCCTAAGTACCTGACGATTGAAGACATAATACATAGGGCTGGCATCTGCATAGACTGTAGTTGTGTGGAGCAAGATGTAGTGATAAAAATTCTGGATCTAAATGACCATGCCCAGAGCGATTTTCTCCACATGCAAGTACCAGGTTTCAAAATAAAGGAGACTCTTACTAGCGTAGTAGATCACATGTTCTTAGTCATGTTCATCATTCTGAACCAGGACCATACCAATGGTTGACAAGGATGCAGCCACATATAGAAAATAATCCCTTGTATAATCAAGTGGTTGCAACACGGGTGCATGTGTGAGAGCATGCTTGATATTGTTAAACGCGTGTTGTGCTAAGTAATCCCAAACGAAAGGAGTGTCCTTTTTTAATAGCCGCATGAATCCATGTGTTTTTTTTGCATAGTTACAGATGAAACGATGTAAAAAAATTTCCTTCCCTTGCAAACTTTGAAGTTCTGTTACATTATTGGGAGAGGGTAGAGCCAAGATGGCTTCAATATTTAAAGGGTAAATACAGATACCATCCTTGAACAGGATGAATCCAAGTAGTTGATCAGTTCTAAAATATAAAACACATTTGTGTGGGTTCAAATGAATGTTGAAATGAGGACATCTAAGAAAAATAGTTCTCAGATGACCGACATGAAGATCCCACTGCTTGGAATGAGCAGGCAGGTCGTTGAGATAGGGCTCCACAACGTGTTTGATATCATGAAAATCATACGACATGGCACATTGAAATGTAGCACCAACATTTTTTAAACCAAATGGGAGTTTGAGGTAGGCGAAGGTCCCCCATGGACATATGAAATTTGTCTTATGTTGAACTGAAGGTAGAATTTCAATCTGATTATAGCTGGAGAAGCCATCCATGAATGAGAAGATGACACTTTTGGCATAGTTATTGATAATTTGATTGATGTAGGGAGTAGGGAAGTTTTCTTTTGGACAACCCTGATTCAAATCCCTAAAATCGATACAAACCCTAATAGTACCCTGATTTTTGTTCACAGGGACTATGTTGGACACCCATTCAATCAAGGGCACAGGGTAAATGAAATCAACCCTAAGAAGTTTTTCAACTTCCTCTTTAATGGTTGTTGCTTTTCATGGATGTACTTGGTGTAATTTTTGGTGAATTGGCTGGCACCAGGGTATGTTTTAATCTCATGGACAATAATGGAGGGATCAATCCCTGGCATTTCTTCGTAATACCAAGAAAAGACATCTCTAAATTCCTTGAATAAGGTCGTATATGACTGAACCTATAACGGTGAATAATTTTGGCCTATCTGAATAATCTCTGAAACAACGGGTTTCACCGATATATCCACCGAACTGGTTTTGGTAATATTGCATAAATTACCCTCAAGTTCAACCCCGCAAATGAGGTTTGGGGACTGAGGGTCCATGACTATACCAGACGAAACCGCGGACGTGAATTGCTCTTCTTCCACATGGCAAGGGGGTATGAAAGAAGATCTCTGGTGATGATCTTTCCAAGGCATCTCCTCTAGGGACATAAATTCCATGATGGATTCATCAGAGGGAAATGTATGTGAAAGATAATCAAGAGATGGGAGGGTGTATAGCCAATATGGTAGGTGATATGTATCAGAGGCCACCAACAAATGGTCGTTGATGGTGGGGTTGTTAGTGGATTGAATGGAATTGTAGACTTCCTCAAAAGGAGTAAGTGATGCTAGTTCAGAAATAGACTTTCCTTTGTCTATGATATTGGTATAAATCATATTTATAGATGTGGTATGTGGGGTAGGAGGAGGATTTGATAAAGGAAAGACTCCCATGAGAGAAGAGTCTTTGATGAGGCCTACTTTGATGTTCTGAAACTGCAGGGTAGTCATAAGTTAAACGTTGTTCACATAATTTCTAATAACATTAGGTGTGATAAAATCTAATTGATCTATGGTAACAATCCTTCCTTGGAGTGGGAACTGGACAATCCGAAAGATAGACGATGCTACAACTTCCATAGTATAGAACTAGTTGCGACCTAGGAGTAGGTTGTAATCCAAAGGAGCATCAACGACTTCAATATGAATGGAAACTGATTTTCCCTCGAGTTCTACCTAGAGAGAGGGAATTAATCCATATGGTTGAAATCCACGACCATCAAAGGAATTGAGTGTAGTAGGTGAAAGATTAATCTCAGTAGAACCAATGGCTCTCCAGCAAGACAGTTACATGAATGAAGTAGAGGCTCCCTCATCCAATACAGTGCGATAGATGTTCTTTCCAGTAATATTTATGGTTAACTAGAAAGCCAACTGATGTAATATCCTGGGTTTAAAGTCATCCATTTTGAAAGCAATGATGTTACTATTTTCAGGATCCATAGCTCCAATTGCTGCTATCAAAAATTTTCTTTGTGTGGGACAAGTTTGGAGTACTTCTAGGGCCAACATAGTGCATGGTACCTAGGCCAAATTTCTACAATGTTATAGTATTGTGCAGCACGTGCATTAGGATTGATAACGGACTTACGAAGTGTACTCTTGGGTGGTCAAAAAATTGCATCAAGCAAAGGTTTTTTGATGTGAAGACCATTACTTGGAGGGGGGTGGAAGCTGAAGGTTTTTCAGATGGAACCTCATCAAGTTTATTCTCTAGAGGGGGTCACAACTATGTGATATTATATTTAGGTTAATCATTTCACTTGACATCATTTTTACCTCACCAATGAATGAAGAAGGCCCATGCAAATATTGATGGTCAATCAATTGTTGTTGGGTGGGAAAATGGTCCGTAAGAACTGCCGGGGTGGGTGACTTTTTCAAAAACTTGTTAACTTCCTCTCGACGAGGACACTCTTTGGTGAAATGATCACCTCCATAGATTAGGAAGGGGTACTTTACCTTCCTTTTATTTTTGGAATCAGCATCAAGATTTGGAGGTCTATTACCTTCCCATTGATTATCAGATTTTTTTAATTTGTTTTTACCTTTCTTTTTTCCACCGGAAGATTCAGCGAATTGAACCGCATTTACCTCAATGGAAGCAAGAGGAGGGGGTGCAGTTTTAGGGGGTGGTGTTGGTTGGCTTACTGGTGTGGCGTGTTGGGTTTTCTTCTTAGTATATTTTATCGGTGTTTGATTTTGAATTGAACCAAGGATTCCATTTGTAGGTGGTTCAGTTGCAGGTCTCGATGGGTCTAATCTGGGACGGGGAGCATGAGGAATTAAATCATATAGAGTACTTAACTAGGAATAAACCAAGTCTAAGTACTGAGTGCGACTAATAGCTTTCTCCTCCATAACAGTGCCTCCCATTGCAACATCTCTAGCAATAGGGGGAAGTAAATATTTTGTAAACCAATCAGCAAGTAGTTGGTTAGGAATAGGGGCCTTGATTAACCTATGTCTTCTTCTCCATTCATGGATGTGATCAGAGATATGCATTGAAGTAGTTTGTCGATGTGAGGTTAACAGGTTTGTACCTATCTCATACCAGATTGGTAGTTTCAAATGAGTTAAAATTGCCATTTCTAAAGCATTAAAATCCCAGTAAGAGTGTTGTAGTACATCTATATACCGTTTTGCAGCAACGCTTGTGAGGGTTCTCTAAAATAAACGTAGACAGATTGAACCATCCATCAGAGAATTTGATGAACACCATAGATGAAAAGTCATCACATGGTTCTTAGGGTATTCACTGGGTTTTTCATCAAATTTTATTATATCTAAAGGTAACTTGACTGTAATGGCCGGCTAGGAGGTATCGTGATGTATAGGATTGTTAATCAATATGGAAAAATATGGAAAATCTAGTGTAGCTAGAAATGGAAATTGTTGATTGGTTTGAGGATATTAGTAATACTGGTATGGCATTTTTAGACCAGTAGGACCATAGGAATATTCATAAACAGGGATAGACGATTCCCCCACAACCGATTGATTTGGTGATTGGTTACTAGAAGGTCCACCAGATGGTGGGCCACTCGAGGGAGGTGGTCCTCCAGGTGGTGTTGGTGGGGGGGGCCTCTGAGAGGAGGTGGTGGTGGGGGTCCTCCAGATGGTGGACCTCCATAAGGTGGTCCTCCAGGTGGTGGTCCTTGAGATGGTGGACCTCCGTAAGGTGCTCCTATAGGTGGTGGTCCTCCATATCATGGGCCTCTGGGTTGTGGTCCTCCAGATGGTCCACTAGGTCCTTTAGATCCTCTAGGTCCTCTAGGTCCTCCCGGTCTTCCCAGTCCTCTCGAGGGTCCTCCAGGTGGTGGGCGTTCGAGAGGACCACCATATCCTCCTGTAGTGTTTACGAAAGCTCCTCCGTAAGATGGGATATTGTACCAATTCGGTTGTCCCCATGGGACAAACACATTTTCAGGGTAGGGCATCCTGAGACAGACTACCACCAATGGTGTTGGTTGATAACCTTGGAGAACCATGGGTGGTTGATTCCCACGATAAGTATATCCCCAAGAAATCAGACTAACGGCAGGTTGGACCCATGATGATCCTCCCTGGCTGGAAAAGTGTACAACCGTAGAGGAATTATGAGGAGGGGTATTTACTACAGGTGATCTTGTTAATAAATTTTGCCCTGTACTAGAAACAACTCCATGAGTAGGTGAAGCAAATTGAGTTGGAGGATGCCCCCCAGCTAAAGGGACTATTGGGGGAGTTGAAACTGACGGAGAGTTTTGATTAGGGGGATGGGAGGTGGAAGTTTGACCTAGATTTTGAGTAACCAAATTTTGGGTCAGTGACCCTGAGACAAGAACTATTCAAGGTGATGAAAGGGTATGGTATCTAGGTGTTGTTGTTTCCGAAATATGGGGTAGTATAGCTTACATGGGTGCTTTATAAGGTAGAGGTGAAGCAATTATATTAGTAAGGTAGTCACGACAATTTTTTAAATGATCAAAATATGACTAAAACCTTCTATACATTTCTTCATTCGATGAAGCATCCATAGGGGTGTTTTCAAAAGAAGGTCTGGTGACTCTGAATGTGAAAATAGATTGTCCTAAAGAAGTTGTCCAAAAAGGTGCATTATGGACATATTTTGGTCCCTCAGCATCATCATTCGGGCAATCACCAATCTCAATTGATGAACCAACATGACCTTGCATTGGAAAATGGAAAGCAATATCAGCCGTAGGAGGCTATTCAACTAAGGTATTATCATAAACAGATAATTATTCTCTAGTCCCGCTAGCGGAAGGGTTTTCTATATGAGCATCAGCAGAAGCTGGTCATTCCATGGTTTCACCTTTGCTTCCTTCCATTTCAAGAGGAGAGTTAGGTGGAAAACTTTGCAATCTACGAGAACGCCTCACAGATTGCTCATCTAGGGTGATGGATGATTTTTTCTACTCTAGGTCAAAAAAGAAGAAAAACCACACACAAACAAACCTACACAAGTTAAGGCTACAAGCAAACTTAAATGACAGGATGGGATGAAGATAGTCGGACTCTCACTAGGATTTTCAAGTTATCGCAACTTGTGATATACCATAGGTTCCAACAATGAAATGCGACAAGGAGGATTGGGACCGTCCCTTGCCTGAACACCCGATTACCTAGACTGCACATGTGTAGTAGCTCCCTGAGTCTTGCTCTCAATGTATTGCTCCAACAATATGACCAAAGGGATTTTCTCAGATGGTTTGGGAACCCTAGTAGGGTATCGTGATGTACACAAGGTATGTGGGAGCTCAAATCTGTATTAGTGTTGTCTAATGCACAACCGTTCGAAAGGATTCCTCTGATATAAAACTGAGTACGTGAAGTACCTTTTGATATACCTCAAGGGTACGTTAAAGGTTGTTCTATATATTGACAATACATGGAGGAACCACATAGACCCCAGGATGCATTGCATGCATGTAATGATAGCTCCTATGTTTAAAGACGTCGAAACACGTCTCTATCCTATCACTCAAATTTCTATAAAAATTTATCCTAAAGCTACCGTTTATTTTATTTGTATGGTTAGTGAATGTTTGTGAGGTGTATTTTAATATGTAAATTATAATCTATATGTGATGCAACTTTCTTTTTCCTTCAATGAGGACTATCTAGAGTAGAGAACTATCTATATGTTGTTTCAATGATTCAATTACAAGACCTAACAAGCAATTCTTCAAAGAATTCTTCAAATTCAAAACTTTTTCATCAATAAGAACTCTAATTCTATGAATTAAGAAAAGAAAATGAAGCCTCTAACGCTTATCAAAATTAAATATACTCAATCACACAAAAAGGTTTACTTGTCTAAATCAGTCATGCAAGCCAAGAATAAAAATTTCCTATGCATAAACAAGACAAGATAACTAGTTTCTTTTTGTATTTTCAAATGTAACTTTGAACATAACAGGCATAAAGTAGCTTAAATAAAATTGATTTAAGAGAGGCTACATATTTCCTTTTTCAACATAAACCTTTCAGAGAATGGACCATACTAATTATAAAATCCAAAACTGAGTTTTCACACAATTCCCTTTTCACTACGACTTCTTCACTAAAAGAGGAAATAAATGTTTTGCAACTGATCTCAACGAGTGAGAATCGGACTGTCAAAACCACCATACTTAGCAATCAAGCACTCAAACAAAACACACTAGAAATTTTCAGAGAAACAAAAAACTTCAAGAAAATCAAAATGCAGGTAGTATAGTTACCTACCTCAACACAGAGAAGCAGGCTGCACCAGAGCATTGTAGGGGTATCGACGCTTTTTGTCCACCACAACAGGGCGCCAAAGGCACTCTTTGTAAACTGCAAAAAGGCACTGATGGTGTTAACTTCCAAGAGGAAAGAGGCACATATGAGGAAACAACGCTTTGTCAAATAAGGCTAAGTGCACCAGCAAATATACGGATGGAAAAAAGTAAAGATCTGCACAAGAAACCAAAAAAAAATTGGAATGAGTTGGACTGACAATTTTAAAAGAAACTTCCAAATAGAGGCAATTAACAAAGTATCAAGATGGATCACTCACCTTATCCACTGAAATGAGCTACAAAATAGAATGTAAACTTCATAAGTGAGAAATTTACAAATAGTTGTAGATATAACTGGACCTGCTCTAGATCTGACTGGATTAAGCTATCCTTGGTATGGTCGCCAATTTTATTTCAAGGAATTATGCAACCGGTGTGGACACCGCTTGTTCCTCTACCCTGTATGGTGCAAGTGTAGAACAAAAGAAACACAATAGCATATCCTTTCCCTAGATAATCAATTTAATCAACATGAAACTAAACTCATACCTCATATCTTAGTGTTCTTTGTCCTTGTTCCAAAAGTCCTTCTTGCAATCTTTAGTACCTGCAAAAGAGATCAAAAGACAAAAGCACGAGATAAGAGAATCATGGAAAATTAATCATCTATATTAGTGATCAAGGATTCTAACAACATTTAACTGATATTAACACACATTAAATACGGTAAAGGGTAACACTTTTGTATTAATAATAAAAGAGAGTAAAGTGGAAACCATAAAGCCTTGATGTTTCTAGCTTTATCCTCCACAATAGATCTACAATCCTTCACACTTACAAAAATCTCTTCACACATAAGCTCACTCTATTTTGCCTCTAAACCAGATCTCAGTCTAGCAACATAAGGGTGCTTTCTTTTGGCCTCCTTTACTCACTCCCAGGAGGCTCCATTTATAGGCCATATTTCATGAGATTGACTTAGGAAATGGATAGGAGGTGATCCCAATAGGCGAGGAAGGAAAATGCCACTTCTCCCTAGCTAGTAGTACCCAACTCCATGAAGGATTTTGCAAGGAATCTTCTTTTTTTCATGTTTTAGGTCCACCGATGCACTTGGATTAAGGTGAAACAGCGTCGCTGCTTTTTGTTCACAAAGGAAGAGCGTTGACAATGCCTATTTCCAATAGACAAATAGGAGCCAGATATTTTTGCTCCACAAGATAATGCACCAACGGCGCTCTGTCATAACTGAGAAAAGGCGCCGATCAACCTAAGGGTGGAAAAAAGTTACCAAAGGAATCCCATGCTAGGATTTCTAAAGGGTCATCAGGCACTAGTGGATTTTTCAGGTGCAATATATATATATATATATATCCTTCGAAAAAAAATATTGTATTCATGGAATAAACATGGACTGCTCTAGTGAGCTTACATCATGGAGTTAACATGGACTGCTCTAGTGATATTACATCATTTGTGTTTCCTTCCAGGCTACATACTTTCATCATGCATATCCTTTTCTTTTGACTATCCTATAAGTTTCTTCCCATTCCTCCACATATAACAGACCATGTGCTTCCTAGATCATTATAAAAGATTTAGTGACATGGCCATTCATGTGTTCCTTCGCTTCAATAATTATTGGTTTAATGGCTAAAGCCATTTTGGATAGAAAGTCTACCTCTGAGTTGAGTTATATGTATATAAGTGAGAAGGATACCTCTTCAAAGGAGGTATTTAGTGTTCATTTAACATGTTCTGTAGGTATGGGGATCTGATGTTACTTTCCCTTTTTTATCAGTCTATTACTATGTTGGAGTCTCCATAAATTTGTATCTTTGTAACTTGCTTGTCCTTTGTTGTCCTGAGGACTACCCATAATGCTTCTAATTCTTCTTTGATATTTGTAGCTCGGCCTGGAGTGAACTTACTAAATAGTTTTGTGGATTCTGATATGTTTAATATGCCAATCGTGCCTCCAAGTAACAGCTCTCCCTGGATTGCACCGTCAAAATATGCCCATGGTAGGTTCTTATTAATATACCAAAGCTTGGATTTCATATGGTTTTATGCTCCTATGTTTTCTGCAATAGAAGTGCAGGTGCGATGTCAGAAGCAACCCATATGTTTTGATATATTGCATTATTTCATGCTTCGCAAATAGTGTATGCAAAAAGAGCATGGAAAGCATCAAAGCATCGTACCTCATCATTCTGCCACCATTCATGTATGTGTTGTTCCAAATTTACTTCCCTTCTTGTCTAATCCTCGTCGTTGGTGAGGTTTTTTTAGGTCGAGTCCCATACATCTCTTGCACACAGACAAGAATTGAACAACTGAGAGGTTTGCTCATCATCTCACTTACATAGGATGCATATGCCTAGTCCTTGAAAACCTCTTTTCTTCAAAATATCCCATGTTGGAAGTTTATTATTTAATGCCAACCACATAGTGATAATGGTTTTCAGTGAGCTATAAATTCTCCATATTTTATCCCACCACCACCTTTTCTCTCCTTATGCCTACTCATTACATGCAACTTCATAGCCTTTTTTTGTTGAGAAATCCTCATTTACTACATTCTTGGTCCATATTAACTTGTCTTTCTCGTCCTCATCCAGATGAACATAACTCAAAATGAGTTTTTTCACATATTTGTTCCACTCACCTGCTTCTCCCCCCTTGATCCCCAATTCTTGAGATGATTTACATCCTGCCCTTCCTCTATGTTGGGTTGTTGAGCTTGTGCATCAGCTAAAACATGGATCCTGGTTCTAAGTTTTAGTATTAGGTTTTCTGACATCCTGTAATCCTCTCCTACTTCTTTCCATGGATCCTCACCGATTTTGACCCTTTTCCCATTTTCGGTCTTTCATGTTGTCCAAATTCCTACCAAAGAAAAGGCCAATATCAAAGATCTCCATCCTGTAGATCCACTTTTTGTGTGATTTAGTTGGGTTTCTGAGCTAATAAACTATAGAGGAGTTTGGATAGTACTTAGATGTCATTACCCTTCCCCACAACATTTTTGGGCTTTGCACTAGTCTCCACGACAATTTTGCTTCCAATGCCCTGCTGAATAAGACTAGGTTTTTAATCCCCCATCCTCCCAATTCTTTTGGAAGGGTAAGTGTTGACCATTTCACTAAGGGAATACCTTATGTCTTCCTTCTATTTGTCCATAAAAAGGATAAACACTTCTTTCTAATCTTCGTCAGTATTCCTTTGGGAATAAAGGCAATTGATTCCCAGTACATTGGTATACTTTGTAACACTACTTTTAGTAGTACTAACCTACCGCCTCTTGAGAGGAGACGGTTTGTCCATGCTGAAATTCGAGCTTTTACTTTCTTGTATAGCCATACCCAATATTGATAGGAATAACAGTTTGGTTTTAGGAAAAATCCTAAGTATTTGAATCCTTCTATGATTGAGACTGTTGAGAAGGGGATTATTTGTTTTGCATTTTGAATCATTTCTTATGTGAATTCATTGTATTCCATGCTATATTTTTCTACGCTTATCACCATTCTTGTAGCCTTCTTATACGTCTCAAGTATTCAGGTGTAAACTCTGATATTTTTCTCTATCCCTTTCCCAAGTATTAGGACATCATCTACGAATAGAGTATGGGTAAATACTTATGTGCTAGATACCTTGACTCCCTCAATCTCTTTTGTGTCTTTTCCCTAATGTATACGAATACACACACACACACACACACACACACACACACACACACATATGTATGTATGTATGTATGTATGTATGTATGTATGTATGTGTATATGTATGTATGTATGTATATATATATAGAGAGAGAGAGAGAGAGAGACATTAAAATTATATTAATTATATTAAAAATAAAATTTATTAACTTAATTAAAATTTATTAATTTAAAATTGTGTTTCTAAATAACTTAGGATTCCTAGTCTTAGTGTATTAGGATGAATAAAAAACCCAAAAGAAACACAACTAAACACAAAGGTGATTGTTACTAGGGCAAGAAAGGAGGTCCGCTTATGTTATTTGTGCCACTGTCTTTAGTGTTTGGGACCATCTCATGGGTACGCTAACTATGTTAATGTCCAAACCACAATATTTCATTGCCACCCTTCCCTTAGTCGCTTAGTACATCAAGATACCCCTTATTGTGCAATACCTTGGTCATCAAGTGCATTAAGAAACCACTTAAGTGTTTAAAACCCATATGATGGAATGATGCAACTAAAATTTAAAAAATATTTAAATATTTGAATTTAGTAAAAGGAAAAAAAATCAAACTTAAACCCAACCCAACTTAAAAGGAGTACAACATCAAGGGGCATGTATAGAGGGATTAATAAGCTGAGTGCCATTCACATATCATGATCAAAGTACACTATGAAATTCATCCAATAAAGACTTTTCTTAGTGTTTATAATAAAAATAAAAATTATCATTTTCCTATTTCCTATATTATTAATGTTAACCTTTTGTTAGAGCTCATTGCAATACTTAATTGGAGTGCTCCTTTTACAAAGTATTATTTTTGTGCCCTTTTATACGAAGTTAATTTTGACTTGTGGCCCTATTTTCTTTAACTTATTAGTTGATAATTGGATTTGATTGTGCACTAAAAAAATACTGTAACTTTTGTGTATTAAAGGATTCAGAGGAGGCCATGGACAAAGGACATGGACCGCGTAGAAATACTAAATCACATAGAGGAAAGTGGGTGGAAGAGGATATGAAAATATAATCTACATATACAATAAAGGTAAGAAGACAAAGCAACCTCAATTTATTGTTTGAGGCCTTTGGGGCCAAACTTATAGGTTGGAAATGCACATGAATGGTGATTAAATGTGAATTTAGGATAAAGGGAAAAGTTTGTGAGCTAGTATGGCCATGTGGGATAGGGATGCTAGACAATTTCCTTATTGAAATTTTGGATCAATGGATATTTGTTGAAATAATATAATTAGTGTACTGAAATCATTGATGTTGTTGTGTATTATAGGAGGCAGATGAGGCAATGCCCACAGATAATGAGGACAGAACATATGATGTTGGACATAAGGTACTCAAATGTTGACTTAACTTAGGGAAAATTGATTTCATGGAATTTTGTGAAACGTACATCTTTTTTCAATATTTTATTAAAATGTATAGTGTATTATCCAACCTTGACATAAATTAATGCATGTTGTTGATTATTTTAGATGTAGATTGGCGAAAAAGTAGATCCTGAGAGTTCAAATAGCAAAAGAAAAAGGTATATACGTGGACATGGACCTAAAATAGTTAAATCACATAGAGGATAGTGGGTGGAATAGGATATGCAATGGATCCTGGAGACACACCAAATGAGTGCACTGAACAAGAATTTGGTTAGGACTATAGTACATGGAATGAATACTTTGAGAAAAATGTTGTTTGTGGATGTTATGTATGTCGTGGAAAGAAATAATTCAAACATGGGATTGTACAAAGACATTACTTAAATGACAAGCTTCCAATGGGCAGTATTCCTCCTACAATCGATTCAAATTAAATATGAATTATGGTAAGGAATTTTCCAATTTGATATAAATAATATTTATACTTCTTTTAAACATAATTTTATATTATTTGAATAATTAAATATTTTCTTAATGAACACTTGTAGTAGTTCTTTGTTTAAAGTTTCATGGTGCACCAACTTTTATCCTATAGGTTGATGATCATTTATAATATGATACATCTAACAAAAATATGTGCACATATACCAGCTCAGAAGATGAGGAATTGATGAAGACAAGTAGCAGAACAAGAACTAGTTTAAAGATGCATAATTTAATTTAAAAAAGGGGAATGTGGACTACATACACTATGAGAATGAATGTGATGGAGATGATAAATTTCGCTTGAATTTTATATGAATCAATTTACAAAGAGACATTTGATCGTCAACTATAGTTTTCTTGGCCTAGTGATCAACAACTACCTAGAGTGTATGAGGTGTTTCAATTTTGGGTATACAACTACATGATACAACCCTCCAATATTCATGGAGTGAATATAGGCCTCTTTATTCTCCAAAATTTCCATGTGGGATGTAAACATAGAAACAATTCATATAAATCCACTAGAATATTAATATTGTATTATGGTCCATCATATTACAACAGTGAAAGGAGAAGGCTAGCAGAATATAAGCACAACATGTCAGCATATGGACTAAATTCAAATATGTATACACATCATATTCAATTGTAAAGTGGAAAAGAAATGAATAGAGTCCAACTTATGTATATAGATGGTCATGCATACACACACAAAAATATTGCAGGATTTATAAATAACAGTAAGGGAAGGGATCCTACTGTAAGACCGAATCGTAAATTATAAAGATGGAAATATGGAAAGAGAGGTTGATAGATTGAAAATGGTTGAGGCTATTATGGACCTTCCTATTAGGGATAAGTTATTGATTAATTATAACTTTGTAAAATTCGCTCCCGCACGAAAGAAAAGGAAGAATAAGGTCTCCCTAAGAATGTTATTAAGGGTAGAAAACTAAAGAATAATAAAAGAGTGTTTCCTGTTATTTAAACTATGTTGTAAAAAATGTGTTTATATTAAATTATTGTATTAAAAATTTACTCAAGAATATAATGTTCCATTATTCAATATGTATGTATATAATCATACATTTTATATTTTTCTTTGTTAAGATGTATTTGATTATATTTCTTCAATTTTTTGTGAACATTTAAATAATTTTTGCATTTGTTGATAGGTATAAGATATTGAGGATACACCTACTAATACCCAATATCTAACTGGGTTATTGAGATTTGTATGTGATGATCCAAACCACCCTTTAAACCATACCATGGTGAAAAGAGCAATATTGAAGAGAACACTACCACCTAATAAATTTGAAGAACTGGTGAGATTACCATATAATTACGATGCACCACCTATCCTTAATGATGATGACGATAGTAAAAATACAATGCATGAAAAAAGATTGAATGAAATTCTCATAGTTTTCTATGGGTATGGAAACAATAATGAGGATAATGATCCTATGGGTGACAATAACAATGATAATAGGGGTAATTACCACCAACGTAGACTTGATAATAAAAAACTAAGTGACTCAATCAAGTAATCAGTGAAGACACCCGTGTTCAGATTGGGTGCTAGTAGAACCTCAAAACTTGCATGCACATTAATATTATAAGAAATCAAGTCTCTATTTGGTTGATCAAACAAAGGCTTCACTGCCCTACTAAAGTGAGTTGAATTCTATTTCTTAATTTGCATTGTCAATTGGTCTACGTAATTTGTAAATATTCATCGACTTCTTTTATGTTTATTTAAGGGGATTTTAAAACCATATATTGTATATAAACATTGATATTATAGAATTAGTTATCAAACATTTTCATCATAAGTCAAACATTCAACTCATTTAATGTCTGGCAATCTTATAGGGCACTCAAAACTAAAGTATTCCCTGAAGAGAATGTGTTTCCATCAACTTGTAGAGAAGCACGTCAAATGTTGGTTGAGTTGGGGATTAAATATAAGCAAATTCATTTATGTCAAAGTGATTTCATTTTATATAGAGGTGAATATAAAAACAAGGTAGAATGGCATGTATGCGAAGAAAAGAGATATCGTACAGATGTACAAGATCCTACTGTTCCAAATAAGGTTTTACGCCACATGCCAATTATGCCTAGACTTCAATGAATGTTTTGTTGCAAGTTACTTCCACAATTGATGGACATGCAAAGAACAAGAGTAAACATGGATTCATGCAAATTATGGTAGACTAGAAAGTAATGAAACAAATTGAGGAAAAATGGCCTGGAAAATTCAAAGATGAACCTTGTAGTATTAGGTTTGGGCTTACAATAAATGGAGTGTACCCATTCTCTTTCATGAGTGTTGAAATCATATTGGTTGTCTAGGTGGATTCAAAGTATACAATATTCCCCCCGTGGATGAGTGTTATAAAGGAGCACCTTATTTTTTCTTTCATTTTTCAAGGAAAACGTCAACTAAAACATATGGATGTTTATATTGCGCATCTTTTAGATGAGATGCGATTTTTATGGAAATGCATAAGAATGTATGACATATCACGTCCTCCATCAAATAGGTCCTTCATGTTGTATGGTGTGTTATGTTGGACTATTCATTATTTCCTAGGACTTTGTGTTTTTGCAGGTAATAAAAAATATTTACGTATTTATAGTCATAATTTATTTTCAGCACCGATACTTAATTTTATACTATTATATTTATGTCACTAACATTACTTATTGAATTGTGGAGTTTCAAACAAAGGGGATATTTGCATGTCCAATATATGCAGAACAATTTAAGGGGTGGTATTCTAAAGGTCTACATAAATTTATTTACGCAATTAACAAGGTTTTTCTACCACCATATCATAACTTTAGAAACTTCCTGAAGAATCAATTTGATGGAAAAGTTGAAAATAGAGGCCCTCCCATGTTTATGGGTCCAATTGATTAGCTTAAGAAGTATGAAGATGTTGAATTGAAGGCTTGGGAGGATAATTTTTTATAAGGGTGATTCAATTGAAGAACCAGAATAAGTTGTAGTTAACATGCTAAAGGGGATGAAAAGAAAGTCCATATATTATGATCTCCCTTACTAGAAGGATATGTCAATATCTCACTAATTAGAACATATGCACATCTTTAAAAATACCCCAAATTCTATATTTTGACATATTTATGGAAAAGACAAGTACAACTTCCCTTCGAGGAGAGATTTTTCTCTTTCGCGTACCAAATTGGACAGAATACATTTGTGGCCAAACATGGAAAATGAAACACATGCACAAGCTCCATGGATATTGAAGAAAAAATGGCTAAACCAACAAAAAAAAGTCATTTGTTCACTAAGGACACCTATTTGTTATGGGTCATCATTGAATAAGGATTTTACAGTTGATGAACATATCACAGGATTTAAAACACGTGATTTTCATAATTTTATGAAGGTATTATCATCATTTAACGTATATTGTTAACATTAATTAAGTGCTAAATATATTTTGATATTCTATTGTGTTATAAAATTTATTAATGACCTTTGATAAATGTGTCTGATAGGAAATCATTCCATTGGAAATTAAGGGGGATTTATGTTTTATTGATGACTTAAGGAATGTGATAAGTCGATTGTCATCGTATATAAGGTATGTGGTATGAAATGGTCATGTGTGAGAGACATAAATATATTATATTACATTTTAATTTTGAATAAAGGTTTATACCAATTTAGTATTATATATTAGGTGGGTGGAATCCAATGAAATCCACAAATGTGAAGTGCCAAGATGGAAGAAAGAAATTGCAGAAATTGTATGTGTATTTGAGAATGATCTCCCTACAAGTTTCATGGACACACAAGTCCATTTACTTATACTCCTAGTCGATGACATTGAATTAGAGGGTGTCGTATCAATGAGGTGGATGTTTTTCTTTGGGAGGTATATGAAAAATCTAAAAACATGTGTCTGACAAAAGTCACATCCAAAGGGTTGCATGGCTGAAGGGTGTGTATAGAATGAATCATTTTTCTTCCTATGTATATTCCTTAGTAAATATTTTAGAGATGTGCCACGAATCTAGGATGAAGACCGTACATTAGATATTATTGATGGAGAAAAAGTGCAATCTAATGGTGTTCAAGTAGAAATTAGTAAGTAAATTCACGATCACCACGGTTATTTTTATTTCAATCATTAATTTACTTTATATTGAAAAATTGTCAAATTAACAACATGACATTTGGAGTTTGAAATATACATGTTGACATGTAATAGGTGTAGACGAAAGTGTTCTACTCGACAAGTTCGTTATGTACCACATGGACTTTATGAACAAATGGATTGATTTGTATGATAAAAAAAGAGTAGAAGTGTTAGAAGCAAGGAGACAGTTTAAGAGATCAAACCCAAGGAATACTCCACCTCCCACTGATTTTCTTGGAGAAAGGGGAAAATATTGCACACTTCAATGGTTTAATGAACAAATTCAAAATCAAATAAATGATGTAGGTATAGATTCAAACATAACATAATATGAAATCAACATGTCTAGAGGATGTGAAAGAAAGGTGCATTTGGAATTTTACAAAATGTTGTTTCAATACAGTTTTGACATTATTAACTATTTAAATATGCATAATTATATTTTTTTCACTCAACTAAATGCTCATTCATATGTGAGAAAGTATCTCTCAATTTGGGTATATGGACGGCATTATCGTGTAGAAATAGTATATGTGAAGCGATGGCCCTTTGATTGTGGCATCATGATTGATTTCATACAATCCAGACGAGCAAGATAAAAAGATAGGAATGTTATTGAATGGAATCTACAATATGTTGGGAAATACAAGAAACTATCAAGTTGGATTACCGCTCTTTTAAATGTTGTATTTTAAAGTGTAGTTGGTATGAAGTATTTGAGAGGACACAAAAACATGACACCCATAGTGGATTGTTTTCTATATATTCCTCAAGGTTCCTACCGAAGGATAAGGAGCCTTATGTTCTACCAATCCATTGTGAGCAAGTATTTCTTTAACTTAAACAGGAAGTGGTAGTGATCATTCATCTATTAATGCATAGTTTATTGCGAATGTGTGTGTGAGTGTGAGTGTGTGTGTGTTTACTTATCAATAAAAATGTTATAACATAGGTCTAATATATGTATGTCATTCTTGTGCAGGTATTTTTCTATGAAGATATTTTGGACTCGAAATTGATATCTGTCTACATTATGATCCAAGATTAAGGCATGTATTTGACAATTCCTCAGTATGGAGCGTAACAATGATGACCAACGGAAAGCGAGAGAGAGATTAGAGAACATCGAATAAATTGACATCCATGATGATGTTGAAGATGGTTATGTTTAGGCACAAGAGGACACCAATTCATAATTAGATGATCTTATACAAGACAACAATATGGATGATATAGAAAATGACAATCCAAATAAATCTGGTATCAATATAGATGGTCTACAATCAATTTTCATTGATTATGAAGATGATGCTGGTGAAGGTGAGGATGATTATAATGCCACCTTAGCAGGATGGAGTAGCGAGATAATATTGAATACTTGCAAGAACATATGAACATTGACAAGGATGCACTAGATGGCATTGTTGCATACAACAATGTAAATGATCAAGGCTTCTAAATTTTCATAATTTGTAATCCATATTTAGAAAACGATGATTTTTATGTCCCAAACATTGAAATGCTTCAATATTGTATGTATGGATACAAATTACCTATTTCAATCTCATTAAAGTGTTCAATATTTGGAATGAATTGTTGGTAGAAAAAAATAGGATTACTTGGATAAGAGTTAGAATGGTTACTGGTCATTTATTGGTTAATAATGGTTTAAAGGTGTTGTTAGGTTATTGGTTAGACTTGGACTAAACTAGGATGAAGAGAATATTGAATAACATTACATTAAATATGCAATTGTTATAAAAATAAATATATATTATTGTATAAGTAAAAAAATTAAATCCAAACCATTAGGAATAATGTATGCAAATTTTGTTCATTAATTTATATTTAAAAAATATTGAAAAAGTTCACTTAGCGTAATCCCTTCACCTTTAAACCATATAGACCCTACCCCCTTAACCCCTAACCCATTGACACTTCAAGAGAGTTTCGACAAAGATCCTATATAAGGGAATGACGAATCATGGCAATGTTAGAATATTGTGAACATATGAAATAATATCATAACACAATATAAATTGTGGAAAGTATTACTAGTCTATCCTTCTATCTACCAAGCAACATAAAGAATGAAATAAAATTGCAGAAAAGAGAACATTGATATACGTGGTTCACCCAATATGGGACATGTCCACAAGAAGGGTTGCATATTCAATTATTCTGAAAATAGAACTCTAAGATTACATGGCATCCTCACATATGCATTACATCAAGCTCCATCACCCAATCATGTTACAATCATGTGTGTGCAAATGACATACACAACATGTGATGTATGATGAACTACAATCAACACATACCCAAAGCGTCTCCTTCACCTCTCTTATATACCAAGAGGATTGGATTACAATACATCCCATAACACATGTGGGATAAATGAATTTCCACCTATTTATATAGAGAATGTTTACAAAGGATATAATTACAATGATGCATGTGGGATAAATTTATTTTATAATATTAGATTTATTTTATGCCTTTAAATGATATTTTACCAATATACCACATAAGTCATCATTACATATTCTAACAGAGAATGAGACGTGCATGGTGAACATTGATGGACATGTGGATGATGTCAAATATCATGTGGGAAC
Organism: Pseudotsuga menziesii; assembly: GCA_001517045.1. Lineage (NCBI taxonomy): Eukaryota > Viridiplantae > Streptophyta > Pinopsida > Pinales > Pinaceae > Pseudotsuga > Pseudotsuga menziesii. Next base: position 577,594 of record LPNX011125656.1, on the reverse strand, counting down.
ACAAGTCATCCTCGAGTATTGAAACCCTATAAACCATAAAGGCATGTATCTAGTCTAACCATGTCAAATTTAAAGGCATACAAGCACATTTTGAATAAATTTCAACGTTGGCCTCATTCGTTGCTCGATGTGTGGGGTCAATGGATGTCATTAATCCCTTAAATCGATATAATCCATAAGCCATCAACCAATAAACCAATTACATGTTGGAACATATAAAATTCTTTTTGGATTCCTTAACTCAATATAATCATTATTTAATTGTCACAAAGATTGACATAAGAAAAATGAAAAGACATGGAAATTTCCTTCATTAGGTTTCACTGGAAAGTTGGGTATGTAGGGTTTGACCTTTGTTGAGATGAATGGAAAAATTGGGTCATGATGAATATGATGATGATGAAAATAGAAATGAAAACCATCATGGTAATGATGATGATGGTGATGAGGTCCTTGAGTCTTAAAACCCTCTCATACCATCAAGGCATGTGCCTAGTCTAACCATGTAAAATTTGAATGCACGCAAGTACATTTTGTTAAGCCCTAAATGTTGGGCACAGTTCCCCCTATAGTGTGGAACTTTACACCCTATATGGTGGTGTATTACATATTATTGATGTAGTCTTGGGTCTATTAGTGGGTCTATTATTTTTTATTGTACACCTTTGTCTCCCATATATAGGAAGGACATATTTTCATTTGAGCAAGCATTGTATATTGTCTTGTCTTGGGTACACATTACATTGTGTAAGGAGGTTACTCCCTCCAAGAGGATTGTTATTTATCTTTGCTATAATTATTAAGGTGAGGATTACTCTCCTATTTTCTATTTTTTCTCTTTTTATGCTATTTCTAGGATTTGGTTTCTTAACATTTGGTATCATATCTCTTTCCTATGGACTCGCTTCTGCACAATGAGTCTTCTTGGAATTTAAAAAAAAAACAATTCTATAAGGATTCAGATATTTAGGTTAAAAGCCCACTTCTAAAATAGGTCTAAAAATATCTAGTATGAAATTCAGATCCCGTTCCATTACAGTTTCAGAGATAATTGTGGGGGAATATATGGTTTTTTACTAGTCCAAAACCTAGTCTAAAACAAGTGTTATAGGGAAAAATGTCATATCTGAGGCATCCAATATCCAAATTGAGTGAGACAAGTTGAATCCAAAATAAAATGGACTAGGGTATCTATGGTAGAAGTTTCAACTACAGAATAAAAATATTGGACACGTGGCATACATCACAATTTTGGTCTTCTGGATAGGACAAAAACAAGAAGCTTTGGGATATTTACAATAACTCTTTGTTGGCACATCCAAATTAGTTCATACCTGTGGAATTGGAAATATGACTCATCAGGTTAACATGGGTCAAATTTTCAGACCCAGAGGCATTGAAATCAAAATTTTATCTCAGTTATAAGTTGTCCCTAAAACAGTCTTCTAATCAGGGTTTGAAACAGGTGTTCTAGGGAAAAAGGTCATATTTGAGGCATCTGAGATCCAAATTGAGTGAGACTAGTTGCGTCTGAAAGAAGATGTACCAGGGTATATTTGGTAGAATTTTCATCTACATAAACTAAATATTGGAAACATGGCATACTGTACAAGTTTTATCTTCTGGATAGGCCAAAAATAAGAAGCTTTAGGATATTTGCAATAACGCTTTTTTGGCAAAAAAAAATTAGGTCAAAATTGTGGAATTGGAAAGAGGACACATCAAGGTACTATTCATGCCTAGAAAAATCCTAGGTATCGAAAGTAGGGATTCTCCCCGATAATCGATCCCAATTATATCATCCACCATTTGGTATGGGGAATTCGTTTGATTAACGGTCTGACTACAGTATATTTAAATGCATTCTTAAGTTTTATCAGTTACGGTCAGATTCACCATTTATGTTGTTTTCTTTAAATTCCTAAACTAAATGCATGTAATTGATGAACAGGAAACTCACAAGTGATGCGTAGGTTCTTACCTCTCGTCTTATAGTTCCTACTTTCTCAATTACTTCTTTAAATATGAATCTAAACAACTCTATTTAATTCTAGTCTATTCTACCCCCGTAGGAAGCAGATCTAAAACTTAGAGCAATGTATTGTAATTATTCATATTAATGTCACAGATAGATTTTAAATTTCATATGCATATCTATAGCAGAAATAATGTCAAAGAAATCTCTGGCATAATAAAACATTCATTACTCGTTCTGTACATAGGCATTGATGTAGAAAGCAAATGATTCATAATCAAAGAAGTTAGAATAATCTCACAGTTGTATGGAAACAAGAAGAAGTAATTCCACATCTGAAATTCCACACAGCCCAAGTAAATTCATGTGCAGTCCTTTCCCAGCAAGTAGGTCCTTCTTTATTAGCAAAAAAAATTAGTTCCCCTTAAAAAAAATCCATCCCTTTTTGTGCTAGCGAAAAGTCCTTTAACTCTACTCTCTATCTCTACTTATATTACAATTACAATTTGTCATCTAGTGACTCATCGAATTCCGTAGCCCTAGGAGTTCCAAAAAATCGTATTCTAGTGATTTACATTAGGATAACGACAAAATACACAAAAAACAAAAAATTTCAAGTGGGCCCTACCAAGATTGAAATATATTCTCCCCATGCGTTGGCCTCTTCTACGATAGTTTTGTAATTTATTGGATCTATCATTTGGATGGTCACTTCATGCATGGCCAACTGTGTCTCCATGTGTGTCACCTTTTTTTGGGTGGATCTACACATGTCTTATAAAATGTTATTGTTGACAGAAGCCTGCCCAACCCAAGTGTTAATATCTCCTTCATTGACAACTTCTATTTTTTAAAGGTATTGTATATATTCTTGTAGTTTATCTTGCAGATGCGCCATATGCTAGTCCTTGTTTGGGAAATCGGTGATCTTTGCATCCAAAGAAAGTTGGAATTTCTCATGGACCTAATGTATCTTTTTATATAAATCATCATATTTCTCCAAAGTTTGGCAATTTCATTGTTTAACCTCACGGAGGCTTTCCTGCAAAAGTCCAGAAGTGTCATTTCTATTTTTATGCCATCGACTTTTTTGTGAGGCAGGTGCTATGGAAACTTCGAGTTAGCCTCTACCTAGGTCAGCTGGATTTTAACCTTTTCTACGAATTCCATTAGTCTTTCTAAAATTGATTGACTCTACTGCAATTACCTTTAATCTTGTTACTATCAGTCTTACTTTATAAATTTCACCTGAGAGACTAACTTGAGCTTGGTGTATCTTTCTTCGGATTTGGAAGGCCTGGTTACAAAAAGTAGTGGTGTCCTACTTTTTCTCATTAGCTATCTTTAGCTGATTTTATAGAGATCCCTTCTGTTCCACCAATTCTTCTACGTGGGCTTTTAATTCTCCCACCTGTTGGCTCGTTACATACTCTCTTGATTCCAATTTTGAGATCTTGGTTTCAAAATCCTTCTTCTCTCCCTCCATAATCACTACATGTACATATAATGCATCATTTTCTATCTCCAAAGTTTGGTACACCCTTTCGAGTCTTTCATTTTCTGAGAGGATAGCATCGTGCTTTATTTTTAATTCTATGCCCTCTTCTCGTGTATTTACTAGACTATATTTTAGCTTGAGCATTTTTTCCTTATGATTCTCTACATTTTCCATCAACCGGTCAATGTTATCGGTGCTTAATTGTGCAGCTTCTTTCCAAGCCCTTACTGGCTCTTCATCCCCCTCCTTCTTGGCCTCATGGCTAAGGGAAACATGGACGACAAGGTTCATGATCATTGAGTAGAGCATGATCATATGGTCATAGGTGACCGCTCTCCCAATCATGGAGTCGGGATCCACCACCTAGCCTTCAACCTCCTGATGAACCTCTTCAATGGGCATTTATTGCACTTCCTCCCACGAGTGCTTCTCCACTATCTCAATGGATTTTTGTGTTGCAAGTGGGATGTAGTATTTGAAAATTGATGCAGCTACCTGAGCATGGGTCTATGCTCGTGTAGCACGCCCCCTTCCCCCTTTACTCATGTCTACCCCCTTTCCTTTCTCCTGGATAGTATCCAAGGCCTCACCCATACCCAAATTCATAGTCTTACAACACTTAGGAGCCACCATGCAGAAGCACAACTAGTTCCTCTCTCCACAACTCTGAAAATCCAAGGTTAGACCATGACCTCTCAAAGTAACAGGAATAACATTATTCTTCCTCAAACGACGAATGAGGAACATATAGCCTGCACCTAGATTTAAGGAGGGGAATACCATGATTTCCCTAATGGTTCTATATGATCCCACCATCTCCCAAATCTTTCCCCCACACTCTCCCATACCCAGCTTGAAATTTAGCATCATTTCCATCTTAAAGACCATATCCAAACTTCGCAGCAAATCCATCATTTTTCTCCTATTGAGTCAGTCTCTATACCCTCATTTATGGATGAAGTGATCGATCGAGAATATTTCATCCTTTTCCCACATGGTCATTCATGGCAAAGCTCTGGCTTCATGGGAAGCTCCATTTATCTCCTGGCATTGCCTTGATGAGCAGTTATGGGATCCTCCACTTGTCAATTTGCATCGATATCCTGGGTGGCCAGCTGTCTACATTAGGGATCCCACCTTTCCTCCTGGAAGTCCTCCAGTGAACCCATCCTACATACCCTACCCCCCTCCACACCAATGTTGGCAAGCATGTCAGCCACCCTATTCGCATCCCTCCTGACATGGATGAAGGAAACTACCGAGTGTGAAGAGACTAGGCCACACAAGAACTCCAACTTGCTAGCCAATATCTAGCTAGAGGATATATTCTCGGTGGATTTTCCATTGGCTAGCTGTTTTTCCATCTAGATCAGAATGTTCGAGTCACCCTATATGATCACCAGAAGCCACCCTTCCCTAACCAGGATTTTGAAACCCTGGACAAGGACTTCCAACTTTGCTGAGTTATTGGTATCGAACCCTATAGAGCTTTAGAACAACTTCAGAAGTTCTCTTGCCGAGTTCCTGCAAACTCCTCCATATCCAGCATCCCTCGGATTACCCTTCGCAGCCCCATAAAAATTAAGTTTGAATACCAGACGAGGAGGGGGATCCTAGGAATTTGGGATTGAGGGCTTGAAAATTTTAACCTTTCACCGAATCCCATCCAGAACTCCTTTGTCAAACCCCCAGCTCTCCGCAATGAAGGCTTCCATCCTCGAGAATTCCTTGTCTTGCTCACTCAATTTCATGCTCTGGATGGTTTCCAGGAGATTCAAGGCCAGAGTTCGCCAAACCTCCTCAGATGTATGCCTCTTGTCCCGAAAAAATCGATGACTGCTTTTGGCATGAGGTTATGTGAAGCTCCTGAATCAATAAGACAATTGTGTAATAATTGATCATGCACTAAAAGAGTCACATAAAAAGGAGGAGGATATTCTGAATTATCATCAGGCTGATCAAAAGTTTTAGAACCCACAGTGATGGTAGGCTCTTCATCCTGTAAATTGATTTCATCAGATGGGATAGAATTCACTGCATTTTTAAAAGTTTTAAAAGTTGCTTCCCTGTAAGCTTTGTTTTTTATCAACTCTGTTAAAAGAACATGGATCTTAACCTTATTAAGCTCATGTTCCAAATTAAACCCACCTACAGCTTTATTAACTTCCTCCGGAACTACCACTTCATCTTTTTTCTCTTTTACAATTTGTTTCTGATTTAAAGGCATATTTTGTTTAGGAGGAACAGTTTTCACAATATTCTTATCCTGTGCTGCATGTTTTACCCCTGATATAATACCATATGATTTCTATGGAATCTCCTGACAAATTTCAGGCATAGACAATTGATAATGATTTTCTTCATAATGATCTAGAACTATAGCATGATGATAATCAAGTTTAGTCAAAAAATGAGAAGAAGAATCATCATCAAATTGACTAATACTATGTTCTTGTTCTTCCAAATAATCTAAATCCCCTTCATCCATCTCATATGATTCATCATCGCTCACATGATTATTTTGAAATGGAGGTTGAATTCTTTGATCTTCATTTTGTCTTCTCTCCCTCTGAATATCATTATTTCTTCTTTCTCTTGGCAAAAATCTAGGAACAAAAGGTCTTCTGGATTGGTTTTGATTTCTCTCTCCTTCAGGTATAGGCTTGTTCTGATTTTTATTTCCCAACTCCAACCTATCAATCTTAATAGATAATTTTTTAATGATTTTATTCATTTCATCCATTTTACTGTCAGAAGCTCTTCTTGTAGAATTGGATGGAATAATTTCTTTTTTATCTACAACTTGATAATCTGTTTCCTCTTTGAGTTTGTTTGAAGCCAAGATATTAGACTCCACTTCCAATGCTGCATCTTGCATATTTAGAAGTGATACAGACTTTCTCTCTCTCAACAATAAAGAAAACCCATGATCAAAAGAGTTTGCATAAGTTAACTTCATTGATGTCTCAGAGAGTTTTATTTCAGCTGGTATTCTATTGTACATTTTATTGAACCTTTTAGAAAAATCTCCCACAGCTTCATCTTTCTTTCTTTTCAATGATCCAAACTCGGTAATGTAGTATAGATAATCTTTAGTATCCCCCCATTGTCTCATGAACACTTCTTCTAAAGCATCTATACCATCTATAGAGTTTGGTGGTAATTCTCTAAACCATTTTCTCACTTCACCATCTAAACTTTGAACAAAAACTATCATCCAAACATCTTCATTCTCAAAATTTTGATTATCTGCATAACTCAAATATGTATTCTAGTGCGCTTCTGCTGTAACATCTCCTTGACCATTAAATCTCGGAAGATATTTTTGGTAATCTCCACCTGCGAGAGCATTTAGAGGCTGAGGAAAAACTAGAGGGGAATATCTTGTTGCTACCATAGCAGCCATCCTATTTTGAGGTCGAGCCATTATAGGATTGGAAACACTCGAACTTGAATTAGATTGGTTGGTGCTTGAATGTTGTGATGAAAGAGGAAGATTACTGGGATTTGGCTGATTCACTGGAACTTTACTTGCAAAAGTAATGTGGGATGAAAATAAAGAAGAACCACTAGTCTGTAAAGCTTCAAGTTTAACCTCCTCAATTAACAAAGGGTTTGTAAAAACTTGGAAGTTGTCTATTTGAGAAGGGGTAAATAACATATCTAATTCTTCTTTTCCTTTCTTAGAATGTGGATCAAAAGAAGGAACAGGGAAAAATGAAGATTGAGGAATCTCCAAGGCTGAAGGATGCTTAAACTTTTTTGATGAGGTAGAAATTAATCTCTTCCTAGCTTCCTTTAATATTTGTTCAAGATCCGAGGCTCCTAGATTCAAAGGTGATGAGGGATTTCCTCGAGTTCCTATCCTTTTTGAAGCCACTGTAACTTTCTGTAGGTGACTGATGTAGTCTATAATAGGTCTTACTGATTTTATTCACCCTCCAAAATCTGATATAAAAAGATGTCAAACACCCAGGGAAGATGTACTTTTGTTTCTCTGTTCCCCGGCAAAGGCGCCAGCAGATGTTATCCCTAAAGTTGAACCTAGACTACTGGGGTTCAAGCTCAGAGAAATCTTGAAGATAATTCAAAATAATGAAATCAAATTAAAACAGAGATGGTATGTAATCAAAGGTACTGGGAAATAAAATAAAATAACCATCACAGAACTGCATGACATATAATAAAATACAAAGTTCAATAACAGAAGGGATTACGAGCATGAATTTACAAGTAAATGAACTCGGTTCTGTAACTAAGTATTTAATGGTAATTGCACTTTATCATAAGAATCTTGTAATGGATTTTAAGATGACCATACACAGGATAAAATCATAATAAAATGCAATTCATAAGGGAAGACAAAACAAGCTCATGATCATAATCATATCAAAGTAAAGTTCTGTATTAAAGATGCAAAGAGTATTTATGTCTTACAGTTCATATTCAAAACTGGAATCCCATCTATGATTCCAAGCCCTTACCACATCTAGCTGCTGACTATTACGTACAAAACTTTTTAAGTTTTTGAAACAATTATCAGATCCTATTTTCATGGATCGAACTCTTCAAAAATAGAAAAGTCTTAGATCTTCAAACTCAGACTTAATACAAGTGTAATCAAAATAGAATAATAATGTCTATCTGTCAAATTCTAATTGCTTTCAGAACTAACTATCCTAAGTCTTTGTCATCTAAAGACTCTTAGAAGCTTCTGCTATAACAGTCAAATCACTTAAAACTTGGGATCTCTTATGCAACCTGGCATATTCAACATCCTTGTTCTCCATTTGATTCTGCGCTTCTTTGCTTTGGGTCTTCATGTGCTCATATTGCTTCTAGATGGCTCTGTTCTCCTTCAAGATATCTTTGGATATTAAAAGCAACTTTTGATAATTAGTTTCTTTTTCCTCCAAGTATTCCCGTAGTCTTTTATTTGCAGTTATCAATTTTTCATTTATATTTTGCAAAAACTTGGTCTATTCCTTATAAGTCTGTAAAGACTTTTTAATCTAATTTAATTCTGGAACTATCTCGGCCTCCTTTTCATCCATAAGAACTTCATCTTCCTGTATAGATTTCGAAACTGAACCATTTTCAGAATATACTTGTTTATTCATGCAAAACCTTTCAGGTATACATCCTGAATTACCCTGAAGATCAATGAAGTTTTCATTTTCTAGACAGTACTGCTCCTTGGATACATGTATGTTTTCCTCATTGAAGGAATCATTTACAATCACAAGTTTTCCAAAATCTTCATTTATGCCCCTAGAATTATGTATTAGTTCCATTTCTGCCTCCATCCTGCTCCTTAGCCTAGTCTTGGGCTTCAAACTAATACCTTCTGTATTTAAAACCTGAATTCGTTCTTCTTTCTTTAAATTTACATTTTTTTATAACCATGCTTAAAGTAGCAGGGTTTTTATGATCTTCTTTTACCTGCTTACTTGTTGTTTCATCTGTAGTTGAAGTTTCTGGAAACAAGTTATTTACTTGCTTTGGCTCTTCTATGAAATCTTTTCCTTCTTCTGCAATATGTTCAATCTGCTCTTCATGCTTTTTTGTTTGCTGATTCAAATCCCCTGCTGCCTTTTTTCCTTTTTCTTTGACTTTCTCTTCGAACCCTAATTCAAACAAAATACTCTCCCAACTCCGTCCTTCTTTACTCAAATGTGAAATCAACAACAACTTGATCAAAACCTAATGATATATAGAACGAGCAGTGTGTTCTGGATGGGTTTGAACCCATGTGACCATCTTTTGCAGGCTTTTTAACAAATAAAATGGAAGATTAAGTTTTAAACTCCCATTAAGATGCATTAACAAACTCAAATGACACTTGATGATTCCGTCATAGCGACCTTCACAGGTTATGTAAGTCTAAACCATTTCTAATGGGATTTTCCAATTAGGTTTGATTTTACTTACGTGAATACCATTTTTCCAGTTCAGTTCCTCAAACCCTAGCAATAAGAATTCACCATAATTGCCCTGAAAATCTTGCTGCTTGAACCACTTTTCTCCTTGCGCTGGAACCCCTATTACTTCTACAATAGATTCTTCATCAACTGTAACCCTCAAATTCTTGAACTCAACAACTCCATCTCTATAATTTTTAATGAAGGCCCGAGTCACCTGCATGTTATAACCCTGCAATTTTTCATAAAAAGGAAACCAACCAGCGTTTCTCATTAACTGAGCTGATCTTGGAAATTGCATTATCCACTATGTATTATCCAGTTCAAGACTACAGATTAAACCTCCTGGCCTCCTTTTCACCATACTATCTGCAATTTCATCCATTGCTACCTTCGGCATTCTGAAAATTTCACATAATACAAACAAGGCAGACCTAATGCAGTTCGATAAAATATAATTAAACAGGTTAATGTAACATTAACATGTCAATATCAACATTAATACCCTATGTCCATCATGTTAAATGATGTCAATGCCTTAAACTTGTACAAACACCTGCGAAAGCATAGAGCATGCCACGATCAAAAGGTTCATACATTATTTGGATGTGCCTTCAAAGAATAATCATAATGAATTAAACCATAGTACAAACCTTGCCATGTACTTTCACTCCATCATTATATTAACAGAAGCTTTAAATTAATATCATGAATCAAGCCAACTAGCAGCACTACAATATTTTCCTTTTAATATATGCTGCCAGTTTATATAACAAAAGTTACGCTTAATTTTCATAATATCCCTTGCTTTAATACAAACCAATAACTTTTAAAAGATAAATGATTTGAGCTTTAAAAGAGAAAAAACATAGTAAAAATCATAACAAACAAAAGTAAAACAAGGGTAAAAAGGGAAAAGAATAAGGTAAAACTAGGCTTATGAACCCAAATAGAAACCTTAAGAAAAAATAAAATAAAAACCCTAGGATAAATATAAGAAACAACCATAGAGATAACAGTGGGAAATAAATTGAAGTCATTGTAGCTTTGAAGTTGATTAAAGAGATTTTTTTATCGACAGGTTGTGGAATTTTCATAAGCCCACTCTATGTCCTTACCATCAAGAACTAGTTGGATTTAAGATACATGTTAAACAAGTGGATTTTTCCTTTATACTAAGGAAAGATTGATCGAGTTGGGCATTATGTAGATGACCTAGAGTATTTAAGGCATCTCTCATTCAAAGAAACAGAAGGGTCTAGAACGGTGCAAGGGAAGAATTAGAAAGGCATCAACGTAGTATATATTCAACCCCTTAAATTGATAAAGGTTAATATTGGGAGTGAGGATAGACCAAAGCTTGCATCTATTGGAGATTATTGGGATGAACATATGATGTTTGAGAACACAAACCTACTTAAGGAGTATGAATATTTATTTTCACTGAGTTTTACATGACTAAAGGGAATTAAAGGAGAGTCATGAGAAATGAAATATGAATATTTGTTTCTATAGAGTTTTGCATAACTAAAGGGAATTAAAGGAGAGTTTGGAGAAATTAAGATTGAGTTGCAACATGATGTGAAGCTAGTGAAACATTGACCACATAGGCTTAATCCTATATTCGAAGAAAAGGTGAAGAAATAAATTAAAGGCATGTTGGCTATGGGATTTATGTTTTTGGTGGATAGTTCTGAATAAATTAGGCCCATTGTGATTTAGAGTAAGAAGGATACCAAAGAAATTAGAGTATGTGTCAACTTATGGATCTTGAATTCCACATGTGTTCATGATCCATTTCCTACTCCATTTAGCGACGAGGTCTTGGATTAGGTTGCAGGGAATGACTCATATTCCTTTACTAATGGATTTCCAAGGTAGCATTAAGTAAGCAATATAAAGTCTATGATCACCATAGAGTGGGGATGTTTTTCCTATAATATAATTTCGTTTGGACATAAGAATTCCCCTAATTTTTACTCAATGAGTATTTTCCCACATAACAACAAGTAACATATATCTTCACCAAATCCATGGCATAGGTGAAGTTTGTGATCTCCAGTGACTTGTTGGGAATACATGAAGTTGTCATCAAGGGGGGGTATTAATGCAATGCCATCTTTCTCCATGTGTGTCCTTTCTCCCTAGTCATCATTAAGGGGGAATGTTGGAATGCGTAATGATAATTTTGCATGTGTAGTGATGTCTAGTGTGATGCCGTAAGATATTATTATTTCCTACCTTGCAAAGTAAGGAAAAATACTCTTCATAAGTCTCTATCTTATGAAAAAGGAGTTATCTGACATGCATCATGGAGTACAATTCTCCTTTTCCATTCTTTATACGAGAGAGGTGGAAAATATTTAGTCTACATGTGTTGTGGGATGTAAATCTTCCATACCTCTAGCTATATAATAGAGGTGATGGGGACCATTTGGGTATGATGAGACTTATATTGCGAAATGATGTAAAGTGAGATATCTACTTGACCATGGGAACAAGACTAAATGGATGAAATCCCTCTTTCACCAACAGATGATATCTACTTGGACATGGGAACAAGACTAAATGGATGAAATTCACCAAATCTTGATCCATAGTGAGATTTCTCTTATTAGTTTCCCTCATGCTTCTTTCTTGAAAATTGACTCAGCTTTAGAGAAGGATTGATGATTCTCTGTAGCAAATTCTACTATGTATCCATTGACAACATTGTTTACCGTAAAATATATTGCTGGTGTGGTTCAATGTTCTAACTTGTGTAAAATAATTGCTCCACTAAATGGTTTTCTTCTGTTGATCCCTATATTATGGGGATTTTGCAAGGATTTTCAACTACTCATATCAATCCAATAATGGTCCATCATACGACACTCACTCCCTATACATCACCATATTCCATTCCCATAACTCAAGACTCTTGTAACTTAAAATCCTTGAACCTCTTCTCCAACCAATCCTAAATCCTATACTTATATATTCCCTTGTCCATCTAGATAATATTTCCCTTGTAATAATTGGTTGAGACTAGGATCCTTACGGAAGGGAAAACAAAGGTCCATTATAGTCTAGGTTGCCATTTTCAATCCTCCCAAGGGGAAGAAGTTCTCACTCGAAGTGCAACCAAGAAGGTGGAAAGATGGGGAAAACCTTAAAGGACGAGCGTAACTTGAATCATATTGTCTTATTAACATTTAAGTATTACTTATGTGAAATAAAGATTAAGATGTACTAGATGTAGTATATAAACCATAATAATATTTTACACAAAACAATTAATCAAACACAACATTCAAACACATTACACATACAATTAAAAGGGGGACTCCAAAACATTCTCATTTTATTCATAACTTTGAGTTGCAACTATAATACATTCTTATACATTATAGGGAACTCTCATCCTACAACCATTGACACAATATGACAATACCTACAACATTTACAATATTTCCACTCACCCACCAACATTAGATAGCCAAAATATAATAGTTGATCTCTTTCCCTTATCCTTCATGGGTTTTTATACAAAAACAAGTTGTTAACATTGACTACGTCAAGACAATTACAAAAGGGGCTAAGTGCAACTAAGCCAATCCACTATCCATGATGATGCATTAATGATGTTCTGTAACCATTGTCAACCAACTTGCACTGCATCCTTTCTGCTCTTTTGTTACATCTCATATGCTAATCCCTATGATTCTTCCTAGCCATCCATCTTTCTCAATTGCTATTTAAAATAAAGTGGCCAGCAATGATCTTAACCAAGGTGAGGTGTATATATGTAAATATTGTCAAATACAAACATGGCATATAATTGTCTTTGGCATTAGATGTCCAACTCAATGATTAACATAAACTCGATTCTTTAAAATTCTATTGGTTATTCAATTTATGAGTGAACAAGTATGATTTTTCTTATTTGGCCTATTTTAGCTCTAAATTTCCTCTAATACAATGAGTGGAATTGTACAAATGGATGTTTCCTAGGATGAATCAACAAGGCTTCAGGGTTGGATCCAATCTAATCACAAGAGGTCCTTGTAATGACAATGGAGAGGATAGGTGCAACCAATACAAAAGCATGGAAGAGATGAAAGAGATCTTATACCAAGATGTGTCTCATATCCGATATGTACTTGCAAGATAACCAAGAAGGAACAAAAGAATCCAAGAGACTTTATAAATACAAATTGAATAGTATAAATAGGAAAGATAATGATCTCAAGGAATATCTGTACATTAGGTTAGTCAGCGAAGGTCCCAAATTGTACAACTACACGTGGTGAATCAATACCGTGGGTTCTGTAAGACTGTGTTGTGGGTTTTTAATTTCAAAACACCATTCTATTACACATGTCATGGAACATAAGCATGATATATTTTTGGAACCCATGATACACTCCGTCTAAGAGATTATAAATACTTAAGGAGGTTTGACTCATTTGAGCTCATAAATAACAACCCAAAACAAAATTGGGGCCATCATGGACTTGTGGTGAGGTATCCTAAATGATTATTGCACCCAATTGGTGGCTTATTCCCTCAATTAAACTCATACAGTTAAGAATTACCCTAAACAAGTGCCTCAAAGGTCAAATCGAACCAAATTGGCAATAAGAGACAAATATTGAGAAATAAGGAAGGAAATTAAGGATCATACCAAAGGGCTAGATACCCCTAAGAGGACACACATCTAGGCTAAAGTAGAGAGAACTTAAAAAAAGTGGTCCGCCACAAAAAGACAACCTAGAGAGATATTACATCATCATTAAATGGCCACACACAGACATGACATAAAAAATGGGTACACCTCACCCTCCCTGCATATGTAAATACAAACTCCAAAATCCATGCTTTATAATCCCAACAATAAACCCATATGTTTGATTATTGTAATCCAACTAGGTATATGATCATCAAATTACCTATATTTTTGATATTTTCCAATTGTTTTAATCCAGCTTAGATCCATCTAAACTTTGGATCTGTAATGTGGCAAGAGGGATCAAATCTATTGAGTTGCAAATCTTTTTTTATTGTCAATCTCTTAACTGATCTAAACTGAAAGAAACTTGTTGAAAGACAAATGAAACCTGCGTGAAAGAAATTTTCGAAGTCTAAAAGAAATATATGCTAGCGAAATTTCAGAAGTCTGAAAGAAATATATGATAGTGAAGAGACAAAAGTCTAACAAACACAACTATTTGATTTGATTCAAATGGTTTGTTATTATTGATATTAATATATATTATATAAAACCCAGATGCGGTTGCCACATGTCCAGCAGACGACATTGAGCCCCTCGAGTTGCGAGACGACAATGTGGCACCCTGCATGCTGGGCCCTCGTTACCCCATCCCTAACGAAAATTAATACACAATCAATGCGCGGAGGCTATCACTCTAATTGACGAAGAAGGAAGGGTTCAACAGTTAATTCCCTTGTTTGACGATGTGCATTTAGTCTCGTCGAGGGATGGAAGAGCCATTTCTTAGTTGCGTCGGGTGTCAAAAGAGCCATCTCTGCTTTAACTGCCCTTCAATGGCCTCTGCGCTTACTCGTGTCACTGACAAGCTTAAGGTTCTTGAATGGGAAGGCCCTTAGCTCATTCTTTTGCTCCTGTGTTTCGTTTGCAATGACTCCTCCCATCTCGGCTTTGGTCTTCCCAATTGCTTTTATCAGAAGCTTAGTCTTAACTTGCATCAACACCGTAAACCTTAGGCTCTGGGCATCAACAAAGATCCTTCTCAGCTCGTTTATGGTCTTCCCACCTGGTTTTCTTTGAAGCCATCTCCTCAACGTGGTACCCCTCGTCATGGTAGTAGTGGTTGTGGTTTTGCACAATGCGACATGAGTTTGAGGATGGAAGAAGGTTATGAGACAGGTGTCTCCATGCCTGTGCGAACCCTAATTGATGAATGGGAAGCACGTTTGTTCACCAAGCATTTGGCTAGAGGCATAGGGGGTGACCATATTAACCATTACTAGCTTATCAAGAACATGATGGGCTCTTGAATGGAAGAAATGACCAGTAATTGGAATTATACATGCAGCTCGATGCTCTCTGCGAAGACTAAACTGATTGAGCTAGACACCCAACTCAACATGATGGATGCAACTTCTGCTTGGAAACGCCTAGCCATGGGGCTCTGCACGAAAGGCAATGCGAAAGGAGGAAGTGACAACGTTATGGGAGCACTGTCAACATCTTTGGATAGGAGCTTGGTTCCAACGATGGCCACAATGATGAATGCACCATTTCCTATGCCTTCCACCATCACGCTGTTCAGCAACAAGCGCGTTCGCTAAACTGAGGTACTCGTCTGTAAATCTTCTCCTCTTCTTGTTAAGCAACCGAACAATAAAGATGATGATGATTTATAGGGGGGATGCCCCATCATAGAGGATAATTCTACATCTTAGTTTGTTGCTGATGAAGACCCAGAAGCTGGCTTGGCCCACCACTGGTTCCACCTGCTATGTTCAGTTTCTTTGTTTTAGTTTGCTTTTTAGACTAATGTATAATTTGTCTTTGAACAATATCAATATGAATTTTGAGTCTAGTGTTTGGCCCCCATCATTTAATGGGTTTTTGTGCCATATTTTTGAAAAACATGTTCACAATATCGACTCGTTGAGATAGTGGCTCCTCTGTTTTAGACCACCCCAAAACTATGTCCATGTTGTAATTTTAGATATAACCTTTGTTTTAGTAGTTTAATACAATCTAGAATATATATATATATATATAACACTTTACGAGACATCTACCCAAAAATTGTAAAGCACCTCTCGACACCATAAATCTCGGGTCATTTAGGTTCCTCACGGAGGTGGGCTAGTTAGGGCCGTTCAAATCCAACACCATATAGTGCATAAGTTTAAGTATGGGTTATTATTAAGAAAACATCAACCATAGAGTAAGGTCAATACAAAGCACTATTTCAATTTAAATTAAAAAAACCCAGATATAAGTGCAAGTTATAATAACCATAGAAGGCCAAAGCATCTGCGATTCATTTAACATTTCATTGTCGTGTATTTATTTAGCAGATCAGAGAGATTGAAAATGAAAATCTAAGGAAGTAGCCGCACAATCTTTCTTCCATCGGGCAAGACAGGAAGGCACGGAATCTTTCTCACGCTCCTGCTCGCGGAAGGTATTCTTTGAAGCCCTTTAAACTGCCCTCCCTCTCTTGACAATCCCGGTGGAAACCCTAAGAAAACGGTTCCAAACCCTCGATAATTCATGCAATAGGGTATATACATTATTAATCTAGGGATATTGCCTTAGACGATCGTTTGCTTTCGCATATTAATTCAGCGGTGATCAGGAATATTCTTTTTCAGGGGTTTGGTATTGGCGCTTTTCTGGTAAGGGCAAAGCGTATAATGATTTGCACATGAAGATCAGCCCTGCGAGTTGAGACTAGAAGGCCCTCGGGAACTTTTGGGCGGTTGTCAAATAAAGAAAGCGTCGGGGGATTTTTCAGGTCAAGAAGGATGAATAACCATCCCAAAAAGACCTTCAGAATCGAGCCATTCAGGCACAGGGTGGAGATGGATCCCAAATATGCCGAGAAGACCTGGAAGATTCTCGAACATGCAATCCACGAGATCTATAATCACAATGCCAGTGGCTTGAGTTTTGAAGAACTCTACAGGTGAGTTTCAAATTCTACTTTCATGCGTATGTTTTTTTTTCAAAATTCGTTCAATATCAAATTTCTACCAGGACTTCAAAACTTTGTTGGTTTTTATGTCCGGCTTTCTCATTAGATTATATTGTTTTGTTATTGCCCTAATCAACAACTCGTAAGTATTTATGGTCTTTTCGTTGTTTTACACTTTTTTTATAAACAATGATCCTTGTACTTATGGATATGGATCCTTAATCAAAACACTGAACGAAGATCTTTAACTGGGTCCTTTCACAGGGTACCCACATGCTTTTCGTTTTAGCAAACATGTGAGTATTAGAATGCTAAAGGAGCAGCACTGGTACGCCCTCTCGGATAGAGCATTGAAACTTTCACTTAGAGATATTTTAGGGATCCTTAATCAAAAGACCAAAGCAGGGCCTTGTCAAGATATACAGGGGTAATTGAAGATAGTTTCTTTGCTTGGAAGATAAGCGGCAAATTATTATGGTGTTTTGTACATACACTAATGAATCTTGTCATGCTAATTATGTTGTCTCCAGATTAACCTGGCCGTTTGAAATGATAATTTTCTTATGTAATTGATCATACTTCTCTAAAGTTTATAGGCAATCAAAAAGAACTGTATCACACACACCATCAGGAAGAATGGCTATGTAGGAGTTAGCTTTTGTGGAAACAGTTATCTGTGAATATCGTAGGCTGAGTAGATATCTGAAACTGTTTGCACATTCCAAATTTTGAACTGTTCGCAAGGAGAAATCAGGTTGATTTTGATCAAACTTTTTTTTTTCCAATTAAATCTAGATAATTTTAATCGAAAGTCTCCTCATTAGATTCGTTGCCCATCTGTTCTACAATATTGATAGTGCCAGCCATTCTTTGTCCCAGCTAGGCTAATGTAACTTGTATTTAACTTGTTTATTTCTCATTGACCCCTTTTTTTGAATCTTGGTATTTATTTGACATGTGTGTAACAAATTTTGGTGCTTTTCCTTTTGTTACTAAAAATAATGCTAAACTTAATCTTTTTTTTGTTTAAAAGTTCCTTTAAACTCAAGAAAAGAGTCTAAAAGTCAGGCACCACAGGTAACCCAACGGCCTTTCTGGGGAAAGCCATTAACACAAGCACTTCTGTTTGGCTAAACCCTGACCCCATTGATTCCTAACTGTATCTTCAACAATTGTCATTTGATATTTTCAAAGCTGAATCAACATTTGTATCTATTCCTGCAGCTGGTTATAGTCTTGTCAAGAGTTTGTAATGCTGCACAAAAAATGAAATGTTTGCTATTTTGGTAGTTTGAACTGTAGTATCTATAGGTATTCTTTCTGAGTGTTGCATCTTTGTATATTCCAAATTTTCTAAAACTAGAAATATTGGAAAGCCTTACATTAAGAGTATTTTTTGCATGTAGGAATGCCTACAATATGGTTCTTCACAAGTATGGGGAAAAGCT
Organism: Pseudotsuga menziesii; assembly: GCA_001517045.1. Lineage (NCBI taxonomy): Eukaryota > Viridiplantae > Streptophyta > Pinopsida > Pinales > Pinaceae > Pseudotsuga > Pseudotsuga menziesii. The sequence goes on along the minus strand of LPNX011125656.1, from coordinate 559,073 downwards.
CTATTCTGGCCTTGTGACCACAATGACTGGCCATTTGAGGGAAATAGCAAAGACAATTGAAGCTGCTCAGGGGAGTTTGTTTTTGGAAGAGTTGAATAGAAAATGGGTTGACCATAACAAGGCACTGCAGATGATTCGAGACATTTTAATGTATATGGATAGAACATATGTTACCAACTCCAATAAAACAGCTGTCCATGAACTTGGATTAAATCTGTGGAGAGACAATATAGTTCGTGCTGCAAAAATTAAGGATAGGCTACTGAATACTCTTCTTGAGCTTGTACGTTGTGAACGAACAGGAGAAGTCATCAATCGAGGTTTGATGCGTAATATTATCAAAATGCTTACAGAGCTGGGGCCTTCTGTTTATCATGAAGATTTTGAGAAACCTTTTGTGGAAGAGGCATCAACTTTCTATTCTATTGAATCTCAAAAGTTTATTGAATGCTGTGATTGTGGGGACTATCTGCAGAAAGCTGAGAGAAGGCTAAATGAAGAGATAGAGAGGGTTTCACACTATCTTGATGCAAAGAGTGAGGTAAAAATTACAACAGTTGTTGAGAAAGAAATGATAGCAAATCACATGCAGAGGCTGGTGCACATGGAGAATTCAGGACTTGTAAGCATGCTCGTGGATGACAAGTATGATGATTTAGGACGTATGTATAACTTGTTTCGTCGGGTTCCTGAAGGACATGCTACAATCAGAGATGTAATGACTACCCATTTGCGTGAAACAGGGAAACAGCTAGTCACTGACCCAGAGAAACTGAAAGATCCGGTGGAATTTGTGCAATCCCTTCTTGATGAGAAGGACAAGTATGACAAGATTATAAGTGAGGCATTCAACAATGACAAAGCCTTCCAAAATGCCTTAAATTCATCTTTTGAGTTTTTCATCAATTTAAATGTAAGGTCACCAGAGTTTATTTCTTTGTTTGTTGATGACAAACTTCGGAAAGGCCTCAAAGGGGTCAATGAAGATGAAGTTGAAGTAGTTTTGGACAAAGTGATGATGTTGTTCCGGTATCTTCAAGAGAAGGATGTCTTTGAGAAGTACTACAAACAGCACTTGGCTAAGCGGCTTCTCTCAGGCAAGACTGTTTCAGATGATGCAGAGAGGAGCCTAATTGTAAAATTGAAGACAGAATGTGGTTATCAGTTCACATCAAAATTAGAAGGTATGTTTACAGATATGAAGACTTCTCGTGACACAATGCAAGATTTTAGTGCAATGTTGACTGCATCCAATGAGGGCAATGAAGGCCCTACACTGGCTGTCCAGGTTCTCACGACAGGTTCATGGCCTACACAAACTGGTGCTAGGTGCAACTTGCCTAAAGAAATCTTGGCAGTGTGTGACAAGTTTAAGGCATACTATCTTAGCACTCATACAGGCCGTAGGTTGACATGGCAGACGAACATGGGAACAGCAGACTTAAAAGCAACCTTTGGAAAGGGTCAGAAGCATGAACTCAATGTCTCAACATATCAGATGTGCATTCTTATACTATTTAATTCAGCAGATCGTTTGAGTTACAAAGACATTGAAGAAGCAACAGATATACCAGCTCCAGATTTGAAGAGATGCCTGCAGTCTCTTGCATGTGTTAAGGGAAGAAATGTGCTGGGTAAGGAGCCTATGAGCAAGGACATAGGTGAGGAAGATGACTTTTACTTTAATGAAAAGTTTTCCTCCAAATTTTATAAGGTAAAGATAGGCACAGTTGCTGCACAAAAGGAGACTGAGCCAGAAAAACAGGAAACACGTCAAAGGGTGGAGGAAGATAGGAAGCCCCAAATTGAAGCTGCTATTGTTAGGATTATGAAAGCAAGGCGTGTCTTAGACCATAACAATATTGTGGCTGAGGTAACCAAACAGCTACAATCACGGTTTTTGCCCAACCCTGCTGTAATAAAGAAGCGAATAGAGTCACTCATTGAAAGAGAGTTTTTAGAAAGGGATAAGACAGATCGGAAATTGTACAGGTATCTTGCCTGAGATGTTACTGAAGGTTTTAGCTATTAATTGGATAGATTTGTATATGCTAGCAGAGGGGCTTCTTCATTGCAGGTAATCATCTTAGTCACTGCAAGTTTGTTCTCAGTGATATATTTGTTGAATCTTTGTATTATGATTTGGGAGGGAAGGACATGGCAAAATTGTCATTTGTGATAGAATTTGTTTTGTAAAATTCCTAGGACAATTGAGGTGTATTGTCAAACCAGCCTTGTAATTTCATTCTCTCACAGCTGGAAATTTTACAGTCTCTTATGTGGTTTCATTGTCATCTTATACCTTGGTTTTTGTTGCTATTTTAGGAAAAGCACCTAATGTGTCTGTTTTGTAGTCGGCTTGTTTAAGTGTTCCCATCAAGTGCATTATGAATATGGTAAATCTCAATTTAATCCTTCCTACATTACTAGGCACAAAATCTATGTTTTATTGATTTATATTGTATTGTCTTTATAGAGTGCATTATTGTTGTCACAAATCTGTGCTTTATTAATATCTATTGTCTTTCTAAACTACATTCTTGCTGTTGAAATGTTGGTCTGAATGGCCTAGATTTCCTTTTGAAACTACAGCTGTTTTTATATGATATTGCAGAGGCCTTACTATTAAGGCAGGAGAAAATGAAAAAGATCACAAACGAGTAGATTTGACACCATTTGGCTTGTACCAATATGCCACAAAAGTTGCTTTGTTCAAAATTGATTTGCAAAAGAGGCAAATTCATGAACCTGTAGTTGTGTTGCATCCAAACATGGATTGGTGGTGAATATCTCACAATTTCAAATACTAAATATCAAATTAATAGACAATAACAATGAATGAAAGATGGATGCCTAATTCTCTATAGTTAGAAATTCACTCAAAAGACTCAGAAAATAACTTTCGATTGAAACTTTGATCTGTTGTGAAAGTTTGGATGAGCTTTATTCCAGGTTTTTTGTGCTGGTTTTATGCATTGTGCAGAGACAATCAAAGTGCTCTACAGCTTGGGTGGGGTGATATCTAGAAAACTTACAATTGAAACTTTGATCTCTTGTTGAAGTTAGTTGGATGAACTTTATTTCAGATATTTTGTGCTGGTTTTATTCATTGTGTTGAGAGAAGCAAGGTGCTCTACAGCCTTGGTGGGGGAAAGATCTTCAACACTTTGTCCAACGGCTAAAACATATAGTCTTATTTCTTAGAATTACCTTAATGGTAAATTAAAACAGAATGAGCTGACATGTAATCAACTAAGTGTATTTTCAGTTATTAATCAGAATAAATTATTTGAACTGTAAATCGGATCTGCGCTCAGAAAACTAACAGGAGGCTTGTCACAAATTTGGATTTGAACCTGAACGGCGAAGGATGACAACCTTCCTTTCAGTGACTAGAGCTACACCCATTTGACAACTTTGGATCTCTTTCTCAACCCAAAGTTGTCAATTGGGATCTTTTTGGATATGCAATGAGATTAAACTTTGGATCTCTTTCTCGGTGCTTAATAGATGTGGGTTTAAGACAGATATATGCTAGTATATGCTGAACTTGATCTGCTCCAGTTGAGCAAGGAATGAAGATAAACACTACTTCAAACTTTACTCTCATTGAGTTCTGCACAGACTGGTATTTTAGATTTGTAGAGGTATCTCACTCATGTCTGCTGCACTTTTTCTGAGGTATCGTCGAGCTCTCCAATTCGACTCCACAAATCAATTATCATGTAATTGACTTCTCCATTCACTTTATCTTTCTTTTATAACTCTCAACTGCGAAAACCCTAACTTTTGACCTAATTAGGTCACTTTATCTTATAATTTGCAGTTGACTTGCATGCATGCGCATGGAGACTTAATTGGGTGCATGCATCATTAAATAATGCCTGGATGTCATGCATGCAGGTGGCCTTTGGCTCTAGTGGCCCTCTTCGACCCAATGGTGATATAATATTGATGCCCTAGATCTTCTATATATGGCATCAGTCTTCAGTTGATTCTTTGACTGTCAGTACCCGCTTGAACCTATAGGAATCACATAGGTTAGCGGGTTGGTCCTTAATGCCTAAGCAGAATAGGACATTACAGACACTGCAAAGCAGCCACAGCTGGGATGGTAGCTAGGTTAAGTAACTTCTAGCCCACCATCAGCATAACTTGTTCATTTATGGCAAACACACTGGACCACTAAACCAAACCTTTAGTGCACCGCAATCTCTGTGATCCCGTGGTGACAGCAGGGTAACCTGGCTGACCCTTATAACCCTGCATTCTGCACAACTACAGTACCAACAACACAGATGTTTTATGCAGAAGAACTTGGCTTCACAAACCTCCACCAAAGCCATGTAACAAATCAGTTAAATGGGGAAGGCTCCCTTACAAAGTTTCTGCTTGCTCCATCTACTATCAAGAGCAGATATTAGATCATTAGATGGAAATTCCAGAACCCTTTAGAAGTGTTTCTTTTAAGAGAAAAATCACAAACCTGCTCAAAATTACAAGAGAGCTAGGTTTAACAAATTCATCACGAATGCACCTATGAGTGTTGGTAGCCTTGCCAATGAATGTTTGTAACCTTATCAAATGGAATGTACCTTTAAATTTGAACCTTTTCCGATGTGCCAATGAAAATAAAATGACAATAGATGCAATATATTGTAAAGTAAGTATTGTGATTGTTAAATGGATGTGAATAGCCTTCTTATTTTATAGTAATAATATTCCTGGTTCCATTCATCAAAACATTTATGTAAGATTTGACTGAATGTTTGTTTTCTTTTAAAATGCATAGAAACAGTTAGATAATGTTCGTCATCTTTATCTTGTGTTTTTTTTTCTTCATATTTTCATCTTGCCTGGAGTTCGCTTTTGCAATCTTCATCCTATTAACCATAATAATTGAGTCATTTGTTATTGTTCATATAGGTTGGGCAATTAGAACTATTAGTTACATCAGGCATTTGATTTTTACTAAGATGAAAGCCAACAAAGAAAATGACATTTTACGAGAAACTTCCCGTGTTCAATATGATTATTCAAATGAAGTTGACAAGAGATGTGTAGGTGCTATTTATTTCAACAACAAAAGGACTTGACTAATCTCTTGGACAATTGCTTTTTTATTTTTAAGCAGTTGGAGTCTAGCAAATAGTAGAATGGCAAGAGCTAGAAGATCAAAATTTGGGAAGAACTCATATCCATAAATGAAGATGCATTACTTGCCAATATAGTTGTAGAGGTAAAATGAGGTTATTGTGTGCTAACTATTAGATTTGAAGCATTAAGCAAAGTGCTTTTTTGAGCTTAGCTGTCATTGATTAAAGATTGTTGTGGGCCTTCACAACATGGTCATGGCAATGCCTCTCAGATTTGTTCATTGTTATCCAAAGATCATAGGTGCAAGTTCTCTAAACCGCTCTACAGTGTCTTGATTTGACTGCTTCAATTAAACTTGCCTCCTACTTTTTAACTAAAAAGGTGACAAAGTGGATCCCACATGTTGCATTGCATACAAGCTTCATACAACATACAGTGCACTCGTATGTTGTGCTTTAGCAGAGTTCTAACAAAAGAGTAATGTAAACCAATGGCATGAGCCACACTTACGTGCTATGGTTACTACAATTTTTTTGGAGTACACTTTCCCTTGCTATGTCCAAGTGGTTTTTTTTTACACTAGTTGCAATATAGTCTTGAGGGCACTATTAGTTTTATGCGTGGAGTTTTCCTTTTAGTTAGTCTGCCATCTTTATTTAGATTGTAAGTCTGAATTTACACATGAATATACAAAAGTAGCCAGTCGACTATTATTTGCAAATTCATGATAAGCTAGCTACTTTTGTATATACATCTCAGTTGTAATAGCAAATTCCAACGTTGTTTATTAGCTATTATTTAATCAGGAACATAACTATCGACTGCAAATGTGGAAGTATATCTTTGTGGTTAGTTTCTGACTGGAATGACTTTCTTGTTAAGATCGGACACTACTGCACAATAATTCTTTTTGTTTGGAAAGAAATTTAATAGAGTTCAAAACAAGTAGTTTGTGTCAATGAACAAGACGATGTACTTATGTACTTAACCCTTAGCATTGCCCTCTCGTACAACATGTTGCAATCACTCCACCCATTCTACATAGAGAATCTGAATCTGAATTTTTTACTTTTCTACTTTGATTACGTTTTGTCTTTACAAACCATCATTGAAAATCTAATTGATTACTTTTGGTCAGAAAACAAGAATGGACATTTTACAGGTAGTAATTCACTGCCAAAGTTCTACCATAAAAAGTTCTCAGCCCTCTTTTTACTGTAAACATTTTTAAATTTTTAAATTTGAGTTTGGGCTAAGGCAAAGGATTCAATTGCATATAATAAAGTTACTATTTAACTTAATCAAATTGATCAAATTGCATATGAGAAAACTACGGAAGGTATGAGAGGGCTGGCATTGTTTTATTCTCATTTAGTGGTCAATATTTTTTTTCTGTAGGAAAAAATCAATTTATTCAATAGAATAACTTGAATTGTCCATAAGGACTTACATCAGTTCTTCAACTATCGCTGCATACGGCCTTACATCGTTGTACACAAAAGATAAAATGTTTTTCCAGCATCGGCCTAGATTCGTTCATTACAAAACCTTGTTATGGGGAGAGGTCCACGGGTTTGAACCTGCGACCTCCTCCCACTATTTAGTGGTCAATTTATAGTGATTGGCAAAGGATATTACTTATGGTTCTACTAAAGTAGGCTGCTTTTCAATATACAGAAAACTGTAAATGGTAACAACAACAGATTCTCTAATACGAAATTCGAAGATGTAACATTATTTGTTGTACCCCCTAAAATATAGGGAAAATATAATGTTTTAATATATAACACAAGATAAATGAGTGACCCCAAGCAGTAGAACGCACATGTGTTTGACAATCTACTGATTCTGGGGGCGACTGACATGCAACATGAAATAGAAAAACATCTATATGCTGCATCTATAAGCATGCAAATGCAGTAACAGGTTCCTTGTTTTGGTGCAAATAACAAACCATACAAAACACTACATGCTACTAATGATTCATCTTCTTGTGAACAACATGAACAATATTATGGAAATGAACAAATCCAATCAATTATGCTCTTAGATGGATTGCTTTACGTTCTCAAAGCAATCAATAGGGCCCCTTCGTTTCTGAGAAAGAAGGGTATTAATATGTAAGAAATTCGTAAACATAGCGATATATTGTTATGTGATAACTTGAAAGATCACATAGATATGTTAATATCAAAGTGAGATATATTGTAGTAAGACAACTCGAAACATCATATACATGTTAATATCAAAGTGAGGGTGAATGTTGTCACAGTAATTCAAGCACATGCCTTCCAAAACCAACTGCGTTGGTGAGCTATTTGGTGTGGGATTTTTCTTTAGAAAGTATGCATGTTTCCCTATTGTTATGCATGCAACGTTATTGATGAGACATCTAATAGAAACATCACATAGATATGTTAATATCAAAGTGAGATATATTGTAGTAAGGTAACTCGAAACATCATATACATGTTAATATCAAAGTGAGGGTGAATGTTGTCACAGCAATTCAAGCACATGCCTTCCAAAACCAACATATGCGTTGGTGAGCTATTTGGTGTGGGTTTTTCTTTAGAAAGCACGCAGGTTTCACAATTGTTATGCATGCAACGTTGTTGATGAGACATCTAATAGTTAAATAGATACAATAAGATGTGAAGACAACAGAGGTAAATCAGAGTATCAGAATTTATGCAGCGGTTCCTAATTAGTGAGCTTGAACATATTGTTTTCTCATGATAAATAACCCCAACATGCAGGAGGCTTCCTCTGAATTCACTATATAACAATAATGCATTACAAATAAATTCGTTAACGTCTCGTCTTTTATTTTTTTGCCAAAATATTATTTAAAACTTGAAGAATGCCTACTGCTGAATGCCTCTATTTAGCAACCAATTTGCTGTTAAAGTTTGCCCTAGCTTGGGAGTTGGAGTCCACTATTTTTGCCTGAATTTTAGGTAGGTTTGATCAAAAGAATTACGTTAAATTAAGTTGGGGTTGGAATGAAAATTTGACAATTTTGGTTAACAAACATATTGCGACAATTTTGGATTACAAACATATTGCTTTTTGTTGCAAGTTTTGTTTTGAGTGCCTGAGCTTATTGGTACAAAACAAAGGATGGAAATATTTAAGATGAATTACCATTCGGTGGAAGCAAGGTTCCATAAGGCTTTGTGCCTGTTGCTTCTACAAAAGATACATCCCATCAAATCAAGACTAAGAGTAACTTGTTCTTTTAGCCTCTGTCAGTTGTCTTGCCACACTCTTGTTGGGCCTGATATAGAAACATAGACAATTATGACTTAGTCAACTCTTCTAGGTAATCTCCTCTCATGATTGCTCCTTTGGGAAGGGTAAGAGGAGGCATGATTCATATAGCTTGGGTGAGAAAAAGAGATTTTATTTTCTTTCACTTTCTTGGTTGATGCTATGCATATTATGTTCATAGAATCTCTAATTTTATTGTGGAAATATTGAAGGATATGTTGAAATAGTAGTGGTAATTACTCTATGATATGCAATTTGTGTTCATAGAAACTCTAATTTTATTGTGAAAATATTGAAGGATATGTTGAAATAGTAGTGGTAATTACTGTATGATGTTGAAGGGCAATGCAATTTGATGTAAATGTAAAAGAAGAGGACATGCCAAGAAAATGATGTAAAAATATTGTATTCTAAAATTTGTTAACTTAATAAATAATGCTGAAATACAATGTGTAAGGTATAAAATGGTTCTTGCTTTTTCCCATGCACAATAAGGATCCACATGAAATAATACTAATAACTATATTTTATAAGTTATTTTTCAAAGGAAAACCTTGTGCTTCCCCACATTTCAAGGGTGGTATTTAGTGTAAATATTTGCGATGATTATAGCCTCTAATCTAATAAGGACGTTGAGTGACACAATAAAGACAAACTGGCTTGGGATTTTACTTTGAGACCTCTTGCACAAAGCTTAAAACACTAACCACTTGAGCTAGACCACTAGGGTAATGATTATGAATTTTGTCTCACGCTATAATTAAAAGTAGAAATTCTATCCAACCTACCTTACCTAACAAATTACTAAAAGTAGACATATTATCTGATATAAGTAGGCAATATTTGATGGGTACAACTTCCCTCACTTTGCCCTCAATATTTGTTCATGTTCCATATAATGTCAATGGATAAAATACTTTTAAAGGATTTTGAAATATGTTGAGATTCCTATAGAATCCATTTGCAACACACCTTGCAGATTGACACTACTATACTATTCAACACTACAATGGGCCACGTAATCAACGTAGACAAAAAAAGCTATGAAGATTTAGCTTGGAAATCAAGACATATTTTTCATGTTTTATTGAGTGCCTTCACTTTTTTATACTTGTACACACTCTACAACATCACATGCACCTCGTCTTCCACTTCTCCTTTCGTGTAAAGTAAGCATAAACGCTATGATTTAGTGCACTAAGAGTAGCGAGCTCTACAACCTAGTATGGGGGAGATTGTCACGTTATTAATGTTAGCAAATATAAAAAGTAATTAAAAAAAATCATGTTGGCTCATAAAAAATAAAATAAAAAAATTAAAACCAAATAAAAAATAATTAAAAAATCCATGTCGGCTTATAGAATAAAAATAAAAAATCAGCATAGATCCATCTTAAACCCATATCTATCAAGAACCAAGATGTATCAAATTATTTGAGGCGTAAATTTTATTTTTAAAATAAAAAAAATTACACCTCAAGAAATTGAATTCCTCTTGGTTATTGATAGATTCGGGTTTAAGATGGATCTACACTGATATTTTTCCATTTCCCTATTTCAACTTCTAGGGTATGAGAGATTAGCATGAATTTACATATTTTGTTTTATGCAAATGATATTTTTTTTCTTATTATTTTATTCATTGCAAGTGATCATTGGGTCGACTTCACTTTTATAAAAACTCAATCTCTCCAAGGTTCTTACAATACTTATAATACTAATACAATTGTAATAACCAAGAATTGAATTACTGGTAGTGTATTATGCAAATCCACCTTTTCAACTTCCCATTTTTTAATTCATTTCATCTTGTCACAATATTGATCCTTATATTATGTTGCAATTAATGCTTGGTGTGCTAGTGTCCAAAAACCTTATTTTGATTACCAATGTCATAAATTGACATAATCATTTCCTTGTTTACTCTAACATCATAGTGTAATGGGCTTGTATATTTACCCCTACTCATAATATTTATCATTTCTTAACTCCTATTTTTTTCCGCTATTTGGATTTAGGAGGATACAACTTCTACCTTCTTCGCTAGAGCTCAGGGGACAAAGTTGTATGGTTATGACACAACAATAATAAGATTCTTCACTGGAGCTCAGGGAGAAAGGTATGACCTCCAATTATGTATAATGGGGTGCTATCTACAACCTCAACTTGGGACTACTCCATTCCCTTTGGTCTCTCTGATACAACTAGCAAATCAAAGGACTAGGAAGTCTGTTAGCTGCCAAGTAGTACTATTCCTAACTACACAATACTACACAATTAGTATGTTTTCGTGTGCCTTAAGTTGCATATTCAGCAGATTACTTACAAAATTAACCTACAATGGAAAAGGTTAACGTAGAGATACAACATGTAGAGATGCCAGTGAGTAAAATTCTCTTTTAGGTGTAGGTGTGTCCATTTGTGATGTTTAATTTTTGTCGTTCCAAATGCATGTTTTTGATAGAGCTACTCACTTAATTAGTAAGAGCATTTATTTCGGTACGACCTTATATTTGTATGAAGGTCCTGACAATAGCTGTTATTGCCTATTGGATCGACTGATGGTAAATGTTGTAGCCCCAAACATGGCAACAATACAATACCACCATATGTACCAATGTTCTAAAGAGGAACTTCCTTAATTTCCAATACCATTTATTTTGCATATATTATGTATATTTACCCCTAGTTCTCATAATATTTATCATTTCTCAACTCTTGTTTTAGCCCTAAACATGAAAACAATATAAGACCACCATATGCACCAATGTTCTGAAGAGGAACTTCCTTAATTTCCAATACCATTTATTTTGAATAGATAATGAGTGTTTCTCAACACACAAATTACAATTAACAATTTTTTTAAGTCAACAATGGGTAAGTAGCCCCTTCCATTATTTAATCATTGGATTAGATGGAAAGATCCTTATTCCAAGTACCAATTGCAATTATTGTTCTTTTGTTTATGTTAACTTTCATTTAAGTAGCGACACATATTTTTTCTTAAGCCAATAATATATATTTGGAAGCTATATTTGGCGGCTATGAGCAATATCAAAACACCAAAAAAATCACTCAAATGTACATACTATTGATGGTAGTAATAATGCTACAAGATTTCTCAAATGTACATACTATTGATAATAGTAATAATGCTGCAAGATTGGTAGGGATTGAATAAATGTAATTTGACCTTGCAAAGATACAAACAAAAGGGAGATTTGAAAAAATGTGAAGGTTTGTGTTCTAGAACTCTTCTTATATTAAACTTGTCTCAAACCTTTCATTCCAACTGATATTTTCTTCCTTCTAAAATGTACACTCAACTATACCAATGATGGATAATAAGAGATAATAATAAATAGAGACCAAATGGTTGGGTGCACCTACACAACTAGGGTTGGATTGTTTCTACCAATCCTAAAATATGGACGAAGACATCTCCATGTAATAATATATTGGATTAATACAAGTTAGGGAGGAAACCCCTTCAATACAATGCATCATTAATGCATATAATTAGCACCTACCCACTAACTTATAAATAAGTAATATGAATAATCTCAACTAAATTAGAAATGGGGCATTACTAAACTTACAAACAAAATAACTCAAATGAAAAATATGTTGTGTATAGGTACATAACGATGCCCTTCCCCTTAATAAAGCTATATTGTTAAATGATTTGTTATCTGATCACTAATCACTTATTCATTGCTTACATAATAAAGCTAACCTTGACTATATAGAATGATATTTATTAACTTTAGATTATATAGACCTATAACTTTCATGATAGATTCATAGTTGATTTCACCAAGAGTAGTGAGGTGCTCTCCAACCTAGTATGGAGGAGATCTTGTCACGTTAGTCACGTTATGCTAGCCAACATAGATAAAAAATATTAAAAAATAACAAAATAAAAAATATAAATTACATATCGACTTAAATAAAATAAAAACAATAGCAACAAGGGAGAAAATCGCGACGTCTGCTGAGAGTGATTAAGAGGCTCAGAGAGGTCGAGAGTGGCAGAGAGAGGTCGTGATTGCTGAGTGAGGCATCCTGATCGAGTCCTTTGGATTGCTGGCTGTTGCTTGAGGCTCTGTAGAGATCGTTGCTGCATGAGAGTGAGCGCTGCCTAAGAGTGCTCGCTGCTACATCAGATTTCCGCATGAGTGTGTGGGGGATTCTTTTACAGGTATTTGAGGGCGTGAAATCCCTTTGATTAGCTTGGGATGGATCCCCCTTCGGATCCAATTCTGGAGAATCGTAGATGGTCTCTGGATGCTTCCTTTAGGGCTCTTGTGGTAGCTACACTTTCCCCCTAGATTCAGATGCAGGTGATGTTTTTGTTAAGCAGGTCAACGCTCCAAGAATCCAGATCATGTCGGTTGCTTCTAGGTTGAAAGCTCTCAATTTGAGCGAGAGAGGCTTGATTGGTCAATTTACAGGGATCTAGCCATCGCCCAAAATAATGGATTATTGGATGAATAAAAATTGGATGCCATTGATCTTCGATGGCCTTTAGCATTGCTTTTGCAGCAAAGGATTCTTCACCTTTTTGTTTGAAAATAAGGATGACAGGGATCTGATCTTTAGAAGTGGGCCTTATTTCATGGGTCCTCTGGGGTTATACCTAAATCGATGGAGCTTATCATTTGATCCAGAAAAGGATGTGCCTTCTATAGTACCATTTTGGGTTTGCCTCCCACATCTCTCGTTACACTGTTGGAATGATGAAACACTTCAAGAAATAGCAAACTCTCTTAGAAAATACATTGATAAAGCATAACCAAAAGGACATCTCTTCTCTTGCCCAAGGATCTGTGTAGAGGTGGATCTAGAAAAGGGGCTACCTGAAATTGTAAGCCTATGCATGGACGGTTGGGAGCATGCGCAAAAGGTCGATTATGAGCAACTGTCGTTTAAATGGAAGAAATTCCATGAGTATGGCCATTTTGTCAAAAACTGTCCGAAGGTAGTACAAGAGAACACTGAAGGAATTCAAGAATAAGGCTAGAAGCAAGCGAAAAAAGGAAGGAAAATGACATCCTCAAATCCTGAATCAAGGAATCCACAATTAGAAAAAGGAAAAGCAACAACATAGGAGAAAAGGACGGCACAATAAGCAATCAATTCAATGTTTTGAATGCAAAAGAAGGGGAAACCATCATGAATGAAGTAAACCTAGTTGAAGACACTTCAATACCCAAGGACCCCTTAGCAGGAAACAACATACCTTCATATTCTCCCAGAGAAGATCAAATAGACACAACAATAGGGGATTCCTCAATGCCTGGCGGGTATTGGGAAGAAAGGGTAAAACAAAGTAGAGTCTCCTCCTTTGCATCACCTGACTCTTATTCAATTGGGTCATAAGATACTCTAGAAACAACCCCAAATACCAGAGGAAGAAAGTCACAAAGATATCATAGGGAGCAGGAAGTAGAGAGAGAACTGGAGCTCGGAAGGCAGTGAAGTATTGAAGAAACAAAGCTCCTTCAAAAATCCAAAAATATAGGGAGATTAGATGGAAGGTCTAGGGCAGGGACTCAAACAAACAAGAAGTAATGAAAGCTGCCTCTTGGAATTACAGAGGGCTAGGAGGAACAAACAAAGTGGAAGCCATAAGGGACATCATCAAATTAGAAAGGCCTGACATCCTGCTCATCCAAGAGACAAAAATGAGTGATGTGGAAATGTTGGCACTTTCACACTGCTTCTAGAAAACAACCATGGAAAAGCTATAAGATCCAATGGAGCCTCTAGAGGAATAACAATTTTTTTCTCAAGTAAGTATGTTATAAAAAATGTTAAGGAAAATCAAAACTGGCTCCTCATAGAGTTTCAGTAAAAACATGATTCAATTGATTATTATGTATGCAATATGTATGGTCCAACACACCACAGAGAAAAGCAAGCGTTCCAGAGCAGCCTTGTATATTTAAAAGAGGATCTGAAAGGGAAAGATCTCATAATTGAATGAGGCTTCAATGCTACCAAAGCACAATCAGAGAGAAGATGGGGCTCTAGAATAAGAGACCCCTATGGGGAAAACATGGAGGATTTAATATCTGAGTTGGATATGCTAGATCCTCCATTAAAAAATGGAAAGTATACTTGGAATAATAGAAGGCTGGGAGTGGGATACATTGCGGCCAGGATGGACCGATTCTTGGTAAGCACCTCCTTCCTGCAAAAAGACCTCATCCCCACTTCCTTTTCTTTACCCTTTGCGGTCTTAGATCACAGGACGATCTCCTTGATGCTCTCCACCTCAACAAATATTGGCCCCATTCCCTTTCGATTCAACTCCTCTTGGATCCATGAGGAAAAAGTCATGGGACTTAATAAAAAATGCATGGAGCTAGACTTGTGTTGGCTCTCCTAGCTTCATTTGGGAGAGCAAGTTAAGGAAGGTTTGTTATGAGCTGAAGGAGTGGGTGAAAACAGAGTCCAAGAACCCTGGCATTAGGAGAGCGCAGCTACAATTTGTGCTGGAAGACTTGCAATCTAAGATGGAGGGCTAGGAAATCACCCCTCTCCTTACGAGTTAGGAAAAATACATGAACCAAAAGATTCTAGTCGCACCTAGAGGCGAGGAAGAGGATTTGAGGATAAAATACAGTTAACTTTGGTTAAAAGGTGGGGATAGTAATATGAAGTACTTCCACAATCAAACAAAAGCAAGGCTCAACTTTAATATAATCAAATAATCAAGGGATAAAGATGGGAATAAGATGGTAGAGCAGGAGGAGATTAAGACCCACATATTCTAGCACTTCAGAGAGCTATACCAGGACAAGGATGAGACTGATCCCATAGCGCAGGTAGATCTTCTCTCCATAATACCTTCACTTATTATAGAGCAGGAAAATGAGGATCTCTCAAAATCCATAATGGAGTTTGAGATTAAAGAAGCCATTTCGGCATTGCAAGCAGATAAGGCTCCTGGGTTGGATGGCTTCACCATCAACTTTTACAGAGCAGTTTGGGAGATCATAAAGGAAGACTTAAAAAAATGCTAATTTGGACGAGGAAAAAGGACAAGGTTGAGGGGACCACCAACTCTTCCTTCCTCACCCTAATTACAAAGGAAAAAAACCCATGACAATAGATCGCTTCATGCTTATCTCTCTTTGTAACACTTCTGACAAAATCCTATCAAAAATCTTGGCCACAAGAATGAAGAAAGTCACATGAAGACTAATCTCAGATACACATGGAGGCTTTGTTGCTAGGCAAAAAATTCTAGACAACATCATTATCGTCCAGGAAGCAATCCACACCAACATGGAGTGCAAGTAGCAAGGTATGGCATCTTGATATGGCTAACGCTTTTGATCAAGTAAATCACTTCTTTTTGTTAGAAATCATGTCAAAGTTTGGATTTTCAATAAGGTTCATTAGATGGATTAAATCTTGCATCAACAGTCCCTGGATTGTCCTAGTGGTTAATGGCAGGCCAACCAAGTTCTTCCAGGCCTCCAGGGGCATCCGACAAGGCTTCCCTCTATCTCCATATCTATACATCCTAGTCGCGGACTATATGAGTAGAAATTTGCAACAACAACAAGACATTGGGGAAATCAGAGGTCTGAAAATTGCAAGGGGAGTCATATCTACAATTCATGCATAATTTGCAGATGACACAATTCTTTTTGGGGGTGCTTCCACGGTTATAGTAGAAAGGTTCAAGAAAGTTCTCTCCACCTTCCTCAAAGATTCGGATGGTAAGATCAACACTGATAAGTCAAAAGCATATGGCTGGAACTGCCTGCCTGGAAACATGGCAAGGATATCAAGAATACTAGGTTTCACAGGAATTACAAATTGGAATTCTTTCAGTTATCTGGGCATCCCCATTTTCAAAGGAAAAAAAAAGAAGGCAGATTGGCTCGGCTTGATAGACAATTAAAAAAAAATCAACTGTTGGGGAGCCAGATGGCTCAACCCAGCAGGAAAAATAGTGCTGATAAAATCCATCCTCTTTGCTTACCCCATATATGTTTGCCCAATTTCTTTTGCTCCTAATCAAATTATACAAGAAAATTTATAAAGAAATAATAAATTTCCTCTGGCAAGGAGGAAAGGCCACCAGCTCAAAAAAATTTAATCTGGTTAGTTGGGAAATTGTGTGCAGCCCTAATAATCGTGGAGGAACATGTGTAAGAGATTCACAAACTATGAATTTAGCACTTGGTGGAAGCAGGTGTTGCAGAATAAATACATGGCCGACAACATAAGAAGATGCATGGAGAGACTAAACATGAGAAGGGCTGGGTCTGCAGTATGGGAGATCCGCAAAAAATAAGCTTTCCTCATCCAAGAGAATTTGTATTGGGAAGGAAGAAATGGGAAATACATTAACCTCTGGCATGAAAAGCTTGGAAACCATTCACCGACAAGCTACTGTTAGGAACTTAGCGATCAAAAGTAGTGGCTTGAGAGCAATGACATAAATACCCTACATGACTTATCTGATTAGGAAATCAATGGAATATGGATCGAGTGGTGGAGGTTGGAGATCCCAACGCGCCTACAGGTGGACTACACAGCTCTCCTCATGCTACTGTACGGTCATGCACCTATTCACAAAAGCATAAAGGGCAAGCGTGGCTGGGGGAAGCATGGCATGTATTCGGTGAAGGAAGGATACTGAATGGTGTACAAGAACAAAAATAGGTATATAAACAACAACAAGTGGAATAATATCTGGTGTAACGATGGCCTTCCAAAGGTAAATGTGTTTTTTTGGATCCTTTCCCACTGCAAGACTCTAACAACTAACAATTTGAGGAAGAGAGGGATCGTAGGGCCTAGTCGCTGCATCCCGTGCAAAGAGGCAGAGGAAAACTTGGAGCATTTGTTCACAGAATGTAAATTCACACAGGAAGTTTGGAGTAATGAGCTCAGAGAATTAAAAATGAACATTACTATGCCAACCAACTGGAATGATATATTCTTCAATTGGAAGGACTACTATCAAGGCCCCTTCAACCAAAAACCGGATTTTGCTAGAGCGGGAAGCTCTTCCAAGGTTTATATGCTGGAAAATTTGGACCGCCATAAACAAGGAAATATTTGAGGGAGTAAATGCAAGCACTAAGAAAGTCTTTGGCTCAACAAAAGAACTTTGGGTGGACTCTTTATCCACGAGAGGAATGAAAAGCATAAATAAGGAACCTTTAACTGTTGAAGAAAGAGCATGGATTGTTGTCCTTCTTGGGCATCCCTCATCTAGTTTTTGGTCAAATCCCACTAAGAAGTTGAATCTTTCAAGATGGAAGATAAGGACGAGTAATGAAGACTTTCAAAATTGGTGGGATAAGATAGGAATCAGTTCTTTGTTTTTTGATGGTGCCTCGAAAGGCAACCCATGGCCGGCAGGTGCTGGTGGAGTTACCTATGACCCCATGGGGAACAAGCAAAAAGAATATGCTTGGGGAATTAGGAGAGAAATGAACAATGGAGCGGAATGGATCGCTTTAATTAAAGGATCGGAGCTGGCCAAAGATATCGGGATTGAAGAGATGAGTGTCATTGGAGATTCCTTAATTGTCATTAGAGAAGCAATAAGGATTACTAGAAATCAGAAGAGTCCAACCTCCAAGATGCATCACCTTCTCTTATATCTTGGTAAGGAATTTAAATCAATTTCCTTCCTTCATGTCTTAAGAGTCCAAAACCACCAGGCAGACAGAATGGAAAATAAAGGGGTCGGCTTGAGATACAGAGTTTTAGAGAAGGATAAAGACATTCTTGAAAATATTTGGATTCCTTAGCCCTGTTTGGTTTATATAATGTACTTCTGCATATTATTGCTTGGGAAATTTGTAAGGAGGTATAGCTTCCATGGTTTAGGCTTTTTTTATGACGGGTTCAAGCTATGAAAGGAGGAATAAGGAGTTATGGATGTTTTCCCATTTTGGGAACATTTAGAAACGATTGTTGTAAACTCTTTTTATTATTATTATATATAATAAAAAAATCCTCAACCGTTTCTGTTAAAATAAAATAAAATAAAAAAATTAAACTAGCATAGATCCATTTAAAACCCAAATCTATCAAGTACCGAGAGGGATCAAAATGGTATAAAAATGTACACCAGAAGAAATTGGATCCCTCTCAGTGCTTGATAGATCCGAGTTTAAAATGGATCTATGCTAGTGTTTACTTGAGATCAACAAGAGATTTAGTTGATTGGTTTTGGAAAGATTTTTATAACTTTGATTCTCCCTTGAATATAAAATTATTGATTTTTTCCTTTGAAAGAAAAGTATGTTATTTATTAACATATTGGGTCATCACTAGCCTATGGAACCCAATGACTAACGAATTTGTTAGGTACAATCACTGCATCCATAATTCTTGTTATTGGTTGTTTTATGGACACAACATGCCCTTCCTTCCTGGTAAAATGCTATGAGTACAAAATGTAAGGAATAAATAGATGGATTGAAATTGAAACCCATCGTCGTACCCATGTAGTTGTATAAGAAAAATAAAATCATATTGCACACCACTGAGTTGGTATCGTTCCATTCACTTCCTTTTCATGACTTTTAATCTCAAAGCTAGAGATAACTGGAGACATCCCAATGAGATCCTAGGAGAAGTGGATGCCATATCACTATATTAATATTCATTGCTTTGTTTTGTTGTATCTAAATTTTTCATGGAAAACTCTATGAAAGAAATCTCCTCTTGGAGAACACTTACTATGATGCTTATTTTCTCCTCGTAAGTTTCACAAGGAAATTCATCAAAGAGGGAGATATTCTTGAAAGAGCATTCAATAAACATTTTTAACCTCTTCTAAACTATGTTCACAAGGTGATTGATCCTAGATAGGAGATTCAATCTGTGTAACTACATATTCACCCACTTTCTCAAATTTGAATTTTTGGTCCTTCTATAATAATGCTAGCTCCAAGCATTGACGACATAACTATTGAACAATTTTGGAAGATTCTCTCTGCAAGTCTTCTAGAATATATTTCCTTTTGGTACTCATATTCTTAATTAAATCATGTTCTATGATGATCCATATTCGTTGGTCTCTTATATTTTTCTCTTGCTCATTCAATGTTTGCCACAACAATTTCAAATATTTGGCCATCCTTGCCCAAATTGAAACAATCATAACTTCTTAATTACAAGTCCAAGTAGAGCACACAATATATCTCTTTGAAGTTAAGAGTGCATGTTTCAATGAAAAATCAAACTTCACAAGTTATTTTGGTAACTTGGTAAAAATACTTGAGAATAAAGTCGTGGTTGTAACATAAAACCTTGTATATAACACATTTTCAATCTTTTATATCTTATCGTCTAACCTTCGATTTGAGTTACTTTGATGAAACTACATAATTTTTTGCATATATTCTAGATATGCAATTAATTTCTAGAAAACCTACTGAAAAAGTTTTATAAATCATTTTAAAATCTAAAGCTTGAATTTTCTGTTATTTTCTCAATAACTCAATAGAAGTGAGAAGCGACTAGTTTTTGATACCACCAACATGAAGCATCCCTAATAATTGGAACAAAACCACTTCAATATTAAACACAAATGCACTGAAATAAACAACATTAAAGAAAACAAGGCTAGGGGCACTTGCACACCCAAGGGTTGTTCGTGGGTTTAGGCTTGTTTTGATTTTCCTCACCCTTCTTCCCTTTCTTATTTTTCCCAATGGGCTGCTGATTTCCCTTCTGGGAAGATTGTGCAAAAACATTTGAATTTTGGGTGGAGGGGGTGGTAACCTTTGCTTCTGTCACGTCCCCACCCCTCCGACCGGCGAAGAGGACGCGACCATGGCGTTAACCATCCGGGATAAGAGCCCCATGAACATGTGAATTCCTAAAAATTGCTGAAATGCTGGAATAAAATGCTAGACCAGCATGCTGATAACAAGATGCATTGAAGTAGAATATACATAGATGCAAATATTTATCATATGCAGCGGAAACAACACACATTCATACAAAATTCATTCAACATGTTCATTGTAATCATTAATAGAAATATGATTTCAGAAGTAAAATGAGCAAGATCACTTATCTTATGAAGAAGTCAATCTGCAACCAGCTACGTCGCTACAACGTTCCACCCAACCATAGGCCAGCGTGCTCCTTAATCTCTCAGCAGCGCTGCCACCCCCGAGTTGGGCATGATTCTCCAAGGAATAAGGGAACAAGCAGGCTTACACATAGCCAAGGATACACAAAACACAGCCAAGCCAACACAGTTGGGTTTATCAGGCCATCCAGGAGTTGGGGAAAGGCTAAATGCTAAGCTGGCGAGCTCATTACAGAGCTAGGAGCACCTACACCAAAACTAGCCTGACTTCTAAGACACCCACACACACCCAACACAAGGAATCAGTCCCTTCTCTGCTACACAGTCCCTCAGGCGCTGCATTCCCTTCCAGTGCTATTCAGGGGTTGTGGAGAAGAAAGCCAGCCCTCTAGCCCTGTCTGTGTGGTTTCCAGCCACCAGGTTTATCAAGCAAACCAATCCAACATCTATGCTCCCAACACAGTCCAAAGACCAACCATTACATGAAAGCAATCAATCAGCTATTACAGCTTAGCAGGGGAAAACGAGTCCTAAGCGAATTATTCAGTCCCAAACGTATCAGTGAACATTGGGAAAACAACAGTCCCAAAACAAAATCAGTGAGAACAGCTCACAACATGGGGAAAAATGATTCCTGGGTCATTCTTGGCCCTATTGTGGCCAAAACGACTCCAACAATCTACAGTAGGCCACTGAACGTATCAGTGCACACAATTTACAACATGGGGGAAAATCAACAGTCCCAAAACGTATCAGCATACACTTTGCGTGAAATGAACAGACTCCCATCCCCAAAATATCAAGAAGAACACAAAAACCACAGCGTAAGGGAGACCACAGCAACACAACAATCTCGAGGAGAACAACGACAACCGTAACTCACAGGAAGAGCGACGGTCCAAAACTTAACATTTAAATGACAAAAAATTAAACGACCATACCAGTTTGTAAGGGGGACATACATCTGAAAACGCGAATGGTCCTTCACAACAATCGTGGGTGAGAGAGAGCACAAATCCCAGCTCGTTGTGTGAGCCCAAAACTAGGAAAATCCTGTGCGTGAGAACAACGAACAGACCAGGCCAGAATGGCGTCCCTGCGGGAGGATAAATCAACAGGAAATGGTCCCGGTGTGAGGATGAACAGCTCCCAGCTTGTGCGTGGATGAACAAACAATGGAGATAACATGCAGCAGTCGGAAGTGCGTAGATGGACAGACAATCGTGAGGAACAAAACAGACCATAGAGATAACGCGCAATGGGGAGAATGAATGAAGGCGTAGTCGTTCTTCTCCCATCGTGAGGTTCATTGCTGGTGGATTGTGCAGATGGGAAAGGAATGATAGTCCTACCACCCCACTCCCAAAAACAATAACTGCCTCAACCACCAGCAACAATTCTTAATGGTAGTGGTTGGATAAAACAAAGGAAGGTGACACATGGGTTTTTCCTTCATGGCTCAAGGTTTGACAATTTCCCCCACCCTTATCCTTGTGAAAATCATGCCCCTTCTCAATTTAGTTGCCACGAGCATAGCTGGTCGGTTTCATTTAATTAAAGATGCATATGTACATGATGACAAAGATTAATATCTATGTTGCATGCCCCGATACCTCATCAGTGACGATTTAAATCCGAAACATAGAATAACCAATCAATGGTGGGGCCTTGGCCTCGAGCTACACACCATGATCATTACAATATAGACATCATATACATCTAATGCAACGAGGTCAAAACCAGGGTGTTACATTCCCCTCCCCCTTCAATAGCACTGTCCTCAGTGCTTTACAAAATTGAACAAAATGCTACACTGGTATCGCCTCAGTGTTCCTCAAAATTGAACAAAAATGGATGTGCCAATCGCATGGCATCCTCCAGCTCCCATTGCACATTTACCTGCCCTATGGCTCGGTTCCGGAGCATTGTGACCTTTCTGTCGAGGATGCGCATTGACTCGATTCAAAACTCTCCCTCGGGTTCCACTTGAATCACATCCCAATTTATCACATGGTTAGGATCATGTACATATCTCTTAAGCAAAGAAACATGATAAAACATTATGAGCTCTAGTGCTAGTAGGCAATGCAAGTCTATATGCAACTGGCCCTATTCTTTCGAGCATTTCAAACGACCCACAATATCTAGGTGACAACTTGGCACAACTTCCAAGCTTCAAGGAACTCTTCCTTGCCCTCACTCTGAGGTAAACATGATCCCCCACACTGAACTCTCTGTTCACCCTATGCTTATCTGCATAGATTTTCTGTCTATCCTGTGTTGCTTTCAACTTCTGCCTGATATTTACAACCTCTTGCTCCATTTCCCTGAGCAATTCTGGTCCAAGCACAATCCTGTTCACTGGATTGTCCCAAGTCACTGGTGTCCTACACCTTCTTCCATACAAAGCTTCATACGCACTCATCCCCAAGGATGCCTGCTGTCCATTGTTATAAGCAAACTCTACCAAGTTCAAGTAATATTCCCACTTGGTCGGTTTGTCCATCACATACATGCGAAGCATATCTTCAAGCACCTGATTAACTCTCTCTGTCTGCCCATCTGTCTGAGGATGGTATGCGGTGCTGAAGTTTAGCTTTGTACCCAAATATGAAAACAACCCCTTCCAAAAGTTGGAAGTGAACTTGACATCTCTGTCAGAGACTATTTCCTTCGGCAGTCCATGCAATTTGAATATCTCCTTCATGAATATTTTTGCAACATCATCCGTCTTATGCGTAGACTTAACCGGTATAAAATGTGCTGCCTTTGTCAACTTGTCCACCACAACCATGATGGAATCATGTTGTCTCCAAGTCATCGGCAATCCTGTAATAAAATCCATGGAAATAACTTCCCATTTCCATTCCAGAACTGGCAAAGGTTGCAACAAACCTGCTGGATGTTGATGCTCAACCTTTACCTGCTGACATTTCATACACCTGGAAATGTACTCAGCCATATCCCTTTTCATTCCTGGCCAAAAGTACTACTTTCTAGCTGTAGCAATTGTCTTCTGATATCCTGGGTGACCAGAATACGGAGCTTGATGGATTTCATCCATGACAACTCTCCTCAAATCTGCTACATCTGGAACATAAATTCTACCTTTATAAGTGAGAAGTCCATCTTCTTCCAATTTATATCCCTCATATCTCTTCTCAAGACTTTGCTGCTGCAATTTGTCTTTTACCTGCTCATACAATTCATCTTCAGCAGCATGACTAACAATCTGCTGCCTCAAATCTGATTGGTAAATACTAAGAGATGCCACATGCATTTCTTGCATCTTCCTGCTGAGTGCATCAGCTACCCTATTTTCCTTTCCCTTTATGTGCTTGATTTCAAAATCAAACCCACATAAAAATTCCAGCCATCTTGCTTGCCTAGCATTCAGAGTAGGCTGATCAAGCAAATACTTCAGTCCACAATGGTCTGTTCTGAGCTCAAATCTCCTGCCCATCAAGTAATGCCTCCACATCTTGAGAGCATGTACTATGGCTGCAAGCTCTAGATCATGAGTGGCATAGTTCTTCTCATGTTCCTTCAGCTTTCTTGACTCATAACATATCACATGGTTGTCCTGCATAAGGACTCCTCCAAGCCCTTGTCCGCATGCATCGGTACACACCACAAAATCTTTTTCTGGATCTGCAACCTTCAATACGGGTGCACTGGTGAGAATATCCTTCAAACTTTGGAAAATTTCTTCACACCTCGACGTCCATTCAAACTTCATCCCATTCTTTTGCAAAGAAGTGATGGCATGTGCAACTTTGGAGAATCCTTCAATGAATCTCCTGTAATATCCAGCAAGTCCCATAAAAGATCTTACATCTGTCACATTTCTTGGAGTAGGCCAATTCATAATGGCTTCAATCTTTTCAGGGTCCACATATATACCCTCCTCTGAGATAATGTGACCCAAATACTGAATTCTATCTCTATAGAAGTCACACTTGCTCAATTTCACATACAACTGATGCTCCCTAAGCAATTTCAATGTCAATCTCAAATGCTCTTCATGCTCTTCCTCATTCTTAGAATAAACAAGAATGTCATCAAGGAAAACAAGAACAAATTTGTCCAAATACCTGCTGAAGACGCTATTCATAAGGCACATAAATGTAGCTGGTGCATTTGTGAGACCAATTGGTACCACTACAAACTCGTAATGCCCATACCTTGTCCTGACGGCTGTCTTATGAATGTCTTCATCCTTGATTCTCACCTGATGGTAACCAGACCTCAAGTCAATCTTGGAAAATATCTTTGCTCCTCTCATTTGATCGAAGAGGTCATCAATCCTAGGCAAAGGATATTTATTCTTCACAGTAACCTTGTTCAACTGTCTGTAATCAATACATAACCTAAGTGTACCATCTTTCTTCTTTACAAACAGAACTGGTGCTCCCCAAGGAGACACACTCGATCGAATATACTTCTTTTCCAACAACTCTTGCAGTTGCATCTTCAACTCTAGCATCTCCAGTGTACTCATCCTGTAGGGTGCCTTGGACACTGGTGCTGCTCCTGGCACAAGTTCAATTGTGAAATCAATGTCCCGCTTTGGAGGAAGCCCTGGAATCTCATCAGGAAATACATCCCTGAATTCCTGTAACACTTGATAGTCCTCCAACCTAGGAGTTTCATCTCCCATTTCCTCCAAAATATGAGCTACATACAACTGGCAACCCTTCCTACAGAACTTCTTTAACTGCATTGCTGAAACTTGCCTTACTGAAATCACCTTTGGAATGCCTTTCACAACTACTAGGTTCCCTTCTTCATTCATGCATTTGAAAGTCTTATTGTAACAGTCAAGCTTCACCTAGTGAGCTTCTAACCAATCCATTCCAATGAGAACATCATAGGAACCAAGCGGTAGAACATTCAGATCTACACAAGTGACCAATCCATTCATGACCAATGGACATTTCTTTACCACTTCACTGACCTTTCTCTTAGTTCCAGTGGCTAGCTGAACTAACCAAGACTTCCTATGCTTTATTTTCTTGAAAGCACAAATCTCCACTACTCTAGGAGTAATGTAACTATGCGTAGAACCAGGGTCAATCAAAATAGAAACAGATTGCTCAACAATCTTACCTGCTACTTCAACCACAACTGACTGGTGATCTGCCTGGCGGTCCTCCAGTGCTGCATAAATCCTAGGGATTACCCTTGCTACTTGACCCACTGTTTCTACTTCTTGAACGTTATAAGCTGGCCTTGCACTCTCATTCTCGAGTGGACAATTCCTGCGCATGTGGGGTCCTCCACATTTCCAACATTGAAGTGGTCCTCTATTCTGTTGTGGATCTTTAGGATTTTCTCCTGTCACTCCAACTGGCTTACTTGTAGCTTGGGATGGCTACTTCTGCTGATTCCTAAAGCTAGAAGGTTTGAAACCCTTCTTTCTTTGGTCAAACTTCTCATTCTTCTTGTCCTTCCATGCCTTATGGTAATCAGGTTTACCTTTGCTTTGCTCATAGCAACACTTAGCCTTCCTTATTGCTTCTTCAAGAGTTATGGGTTCATAAAACTCAATTCTATCTTTGTAAGACTGAGGTAATCCACTCAGAAAATGCTGGACCTTCACTTTTTCATCTCTGATGTACCTGACATATCTCAACAGATCCAAAAAATTATTTGCATATTCTTCCATGGTTCGCTGTCCCAATCTCAGCTCATGGAACTCCTTAATCTTGTCATCATAATATCTATCAGAGAGGTATTTATGCTTGAAATACTTCTTGAACTGCTTCCACTTGAGTCTCCTTTCACTGATCCTCTTTACTTGCTTGAAGTGTTCCCACCAAATGGATGCTCTTCCATTCAGATTGAATATGGCAACTCTTTCCTTCATGTTTCCTGAATAATCATGCACTTGAAAGTACTTCTTTATCCCAAGAAGCCAAGATTCAGCCTCTTGTCCAGTCTTTACCTCACCATCAAACGTAGGAGGTTTAGCTTTCTTAAATTCATCCCGAGAGCGATCCCTATGGTGTCTCTTTCTTTTCCTTTTATGAGAAGAAGAACTTGAATCCCCGCTGGATTCTTCAGAATCAGACGATCCACTAGAAGTTTTCCTCCTTCTCCTAGTACTGTTTTTACTGCCTTCTGGTCTTGCCGTACCTTGTCCAGAGTCTATCTTTCTCTGTAAGTCCGTCAAACTCTGCAACATAGTAGCATTCAACTGATGCTTCTCTTCCTGGGATTTGATCAGGCTTCTCATGGTGGCTGCAACATCTGACGGTGTCTCTTGGAATCTCCTTCCATTAGACTCAATGTCATAATTTCTATTACGGACATTTTCTCCCATGGCATCTTCTGCTCGCTCATAGGAATCCCGAGCATCATATCCATCATGGGTTCTCATAACTGAACCACCACTTATTTATCAAAATGCACTACCTGGAATACTGCCCTTGAAGGTGACTATGACTCTGCAAACGTGTTAGTAACACAACTGTTAGATGCATATCATTGATATAAACTAGCATTGCTTACCTTCTCTTGGAAAAATCATAATACAAATTTTCTTTTGTAAATCTATGTTTTTGTGCAATCTAGCGCATAAGATCACTGCCTCTTTCTCATTTTCACCCCTGAAAATACACTGAAAAATAGCTGAAAATCCCATTGAAAAATAGCTGAAAATCTGTTGGGAAAATCCCACGGAAAACTCAAATTTTCCTTATGCAGAATCGGCTCTCATTTCCACTATTGATCCGACGTTTCGGCTGTCAAATCAACTAATCTTCTCTGCTGCTCATCGACTATTGAAACAACTAATTTCTTTCGCTGTATCGACGGACCAAACAACTAAATTTTTCCGATGCATCAGCTGTCGAAACAACTAAATTTTTCCGACGCATCGGCGGACTGATCCTCTAATTTTGTCCGACGTGTCGGCAGTCCAATATTCTAAAGTTTTCTGACATTTTCTGTACTTAGAAAATTTTCAACTTCCCTTTTCATTGGCGATCGGATCCACTATCCTTCGGAAGGATAGTTTGTTGGGTAGCCGCAATGGCGGACGTTCAATCCGCTAAGCATCGCCGATGGCTAACGACTCCCGGATCGGCTCAACTTTCTTCTATTTTCTGCTGACGATTTCTACACTTAGAAAATTTTTCGGCAAAATTTTTCTCTTCGGCTCCCTTCGCGTTTTCTCCTCTGGCGTTATCGGAAGTCCTCTCGACTAAATGAGCCGACGTATCGGCTGGCTTCAGCTAATGTCTTTCGATGATCTCGACACTTAGAAATAGTTCTGCCACCGCTTGATTGGCTCATTCCCTTCTTTCTCTGGTGAGATAGTTCCTTCTGCAGCCGCAACGGCGGATCATGATCCTTGATCTTCTTCCGATTGACAGCGCAATCTGGTATGGCATGACCCGATCGGCATCGGCAGTCTTTTCTCGTCAGAGGTCTAGTGCTCTAGACTTCCGCAACGGCGGGCGTATGAACCTCTATCTCCTTCCGATAGCCGACGATTTCTATACTTAGAAAAATTTTCCGAACTTCTTCATGGCGTCGGCGGTCGGAGGCCTTATCCGTCGGACACGTAGTCGTTTATCCGTCCGCAATGGCGGGTGCTCAATTAGCTATCTTCTTTTGATAGTCGTTGTTTTTAAACTTTCTTTTACAGCATCAGCGGTCGGAGGCCTTATCCGTCAGACGCGTAGTCATTTAGACATCTGCAACGGTGGGATCTCAAACAACTATTTTCTTCCGATGGGTGTCCAACACTTGGAAAATTTTCCGCGATTTTTCCTTTCGACCGTCCTCCGTCGGGCGTGCTTCCGCCTAGCTCTTCTGCTACGTCGGAAGTCTTTCCCACTAAGTGTTCCGATGAACCAACAGTTCAACACTTAGACAAATTTTGAATTTTCCAGTCATAAACTGATTTTTGCTGGTCAGAAAGAAATACTTCTTCTGTCCCTGCATCCTCGTGGTCCATTTAGGCCCATGCTACAACTTGAGCTCTGATACCACGCTGTCACATCCCCACCCCTTCGACCGGTGAAGAGGACGCGACCATGGTGTTAACCATCCAGGCTAAGAGCCCCATGAACATGTGAATTCCTAAAAATTGCTGAAATGCTGGAATAAAATGCTAGAACAACATGCTGATAACAAGATGCATTGAAGTAGAATATACACAGATGCAAATATTTATCATACGCAGCGGAAACAACACACATTCATACAACATTCATTCAACATGTTCATTGTAATCATTAACATAAATATGATTTCAAAAGTAAAATGAGCAAGATCACTTATCTTATGAAGAAGTCAATCTGCAACCAGCTACGTCGCTGCAACATTCCACCCAACCATAGGCCAGCGTGATCCTTAATCTCTCAGCAGCGCTGCCACCCCTGAGTTGGGCATGATTCTCCAAGGAATAAGGGAACAAGCAGGCTTACACATAGCCAAGGATACACAAAACACAACCAAGCCAACACAGTTGGGTTTATTAGGCCATCCAGGAGTTGGGGAAAGGATAAATGCTAAGCTGGTGAGCTCATTACAGAGCTAGGAGCACCTACACTAGTACTAGCCTGACTTCTAAGACACCCACACACACCCAACACAAGGAATCAGTCCCTTCTCTGCTACACAGTCCCTCAGGCCCTGCATTCCATTCCAATGCTATTCAGGGGTTGTGGAGAAGAAAGACAGCCCTCTAGCCTTGTCTGTGTGGTTTCCAGCCACCAGGTTTATCAAGCAAACCAAACCAACATCCCTGCTCCCAACACAGTCCGAAGACCAACCATTGCATGAAAGCAATCAATCAGCTATTACAGCTTAGCAGGGGAAAACGAGTCCCAAGTGAATTATTCAGTCCCAAACGTATCAGTGAACATTGGGAAAACAACAGTCCCAAAACAAAATCAGTGAGCACAACTCACAACATGGGGAAACACGAGTCCTGGGTCGTTCTTGGCCCTATCGTGGCCAAAATGACTCCAACAATCTACAGCAGGCCACTGAACATATCAGTGCACACAATTTACAACATGGGGGAAAATCAACAGTCCCAAAATGTATCAGCATACACTGTGAGTGAAATGAATAGACTCCCATCCCCAAAATATCAAGAAGACCACAACAACCATAGCGTAAGGGAGACCACAACAACACAACAATATCGAGGAGAACAACGACAACCGTAACTCACAGGAAGAGCGACGGTCCAAATCTTAACATTTAAATGATAGAAAATTAAACGACCATACCAGTCTGTAAGGGGGACATACAGCTGAAAACGCGAATGGTCCTTCACAGCAATCGTGGGTGAGAGAGAGCATAGCTCCCAGCTCGCTGTGTGAGCCCAAAACCAGGAAAATCCTATGCGTGAGAACAACGAACAGACCAGGCCAGAATGGCGTCCCTGCGGGAGGATAAATCAACAGGCAACGGTCCCTGTGTGAGGACGAACAACTCCCAGCTTGTGCATGGATGAACAAACAATGGAGATAATGTGCAGCAGTCGAAAGTGCGTAGATGGATAGACAGTCGTGAGGAACAAAACAGACCATAGAGATAACGCGCAGTGGGGAGAATGAATGAAGGCGTAGTCGTTCTTCTCCCATCGTGAGGTTCATTGCTGGTGGAGTGTGTGGATGGGCAAGGAATGACGGTCTTGCCACCCCACTCCCAAAAACAATAACTGCCTCAACCACCAGCAACAATTCTTAATGGTAGTGGTTGGATAAAACAAAGGAAGGTGACACATGGGTTTTTCCTTCATGGCTCAAGGTTTGACAATTCCCCCCCCTTTATCCTTGTGAAAATCATGCCCCTTCTCAATTTAGTTTCCACGAGCGTAGCTGGTCGGTTTCATTTAATTAAAGATGCATATGTACATGATGACAAAGATTAATATCTATGCCGCATGCCCCGATACATCATCGGTGACAATTTAAATCCGAAACATAGCATAACCAATCAATGGTGGGGCCTTGGCCTCGAGCTCCACACCATGATCATTACAATATAGACATCATATACATCTAATGCAATGAGGTCAAAACTGGGGTGTTACAGCTTCCTCCACTGTAGACTGCTTCATTGACAACTCGTGGAGTTGTTTGGCTAGTGACTCTACAATGGGAGAATTAACTAAACCAACCACACCATCAGCATGGGGTCCAGGTTTGGGTTTCTCGACACTATGGGTAGACCGCGGTGCCTCAGGTATGATTTCATATAATATCCCAGATTGAGCATATATCAAATCCATCTGCTAGGCTCTGAGGATGGCCTCTTCTTCAGTGGTCACCCCCGAAGTGGATACATCCTTAGATATATAAGGTAATAAATATTTTAGGAACCACTCTAACAAGAACTTGGGGGGTATGATGGCTTTAATAAGCCTCTTCCGTCTTCGCCACTCTTGGATATGATCTGAGATATGTCTAGCTTTGTCTTGCCGAAATGTAGATAGTAGGTCTATGCCGACATCATATCGGATAGGAAGCTGGAAGTGATCAAGAAATACATTCGCTAAGTCCAAAAGACTGTCAAATGTAGTAGAGGGCAGTTCAATATACCACTTTGCTGCGACACTAGTCAAAGTTCTTTGGAAAAGCCTCAACTGAAAGGTGTCATTGTTTAGTGCGTTCAAGGACCACCACAAGTGAAAGGTGGTGATATGGGCACCTGGGTCTTCACCAGCTTTTCCATCAAACTTGGGAATGTCCAAGGGTAACTTGCTAGGAATAGGTGGCCATGTGGCACTATACCTCATTGGGTCATTCATTAACTTAGACAAGTTTGGCAAGTTTAAAGTTTCCAGGAAGGGAAGTTTAGGCCTAATCGAAGCTTAAAAATCTCGAGTCTGTGAGGTATAAGGACCTGCCCCCTAGTTCCCAAATGTAAAGGTGGGGTTTCCCCCAGCCACCGGTTGTGAAGTAGTTGGACTAATTTGAAATGGATTCCATCCATAAGCTAGTGGATTACTATTGTAGGTGGTTTGAGCCACCCCAGATGAAATTGGGGTATGAAAGACAAGAGCAGGAATTCCTCCGCTAAAAAGTGAAAAGGGAGAGCTCGTAAAAGGGGCTGAAATCGGTGTCTGGAAACCTTGGGCATAAGAATTTGTATTTCCAAATTGCATGCCCACATATGCAGGTGTAGAACTACATAAGGAGTGGATGGGGGAATGTGCCCCCCATTCCATGGGAAACCCTGGATAAACAACGAGGATCCACTTGGAACACTCTGAGCAGTATGCATGAAAGAGGGTGAAGCAAAAGGTGCAATGGGAATCCCAGTGACAACTCCACTAGAAGGACCTACTACATTAGAGGAATTCGGTAGTTGGACCACTCGAATACTTGGTGATAAAGGTGTAGTAGGTGCATTTGGTCTTGGAGTACCAACCAGGGTAGTTGGCACTCCTCTAGCCAAAACGGTTGAAGTGGGGGTAGAAATACCCTCTCCATAGCTAGCCATAATGTTGCTCATAGGAAAACCAATAACAGGTGAATCAAATGGGAGAAATTAGATGATCACATGATCAATTAAGTTAGTAAGAGGTGAGTTAAAATTGCTTGCAAACTCATCTTCCTGCAAGTCTTCAATCTCTACTGCAGTTGTATCAACTTGATTATTCCTAAGTTCCAGTTCACTTGGAACTTTTCTAACTCCTACTAGTTCAAATGAACTGTTAGCATCTAGTATCTGCCTTTGAAGGGGTGGTGGAGGCTCCACTATATCAGATGGAGGAAGGTTTTTCAACCTTCTTGAATTACAGAGAGGTTGGTCCTACAAAGCTAAAATTTTTACTCACACACACCTAAAGGAAAACAAAGTACAGACAAACCACACAACACTCACTAAAAATTTCCTAAATCCAAATAGAAAAATAGGTATAAGATATGCCTTCCAAAAGAAAGTTGATGGATGGTTACTTGGCGTCCCTGTAGATGTTCTTAGGCACAACCAGAGGAATCACCCAACCGCCCTCCCACACCTTATACCGGGGTTACCTTCCAAGCCCGTACAAGGTAGACCAGAAATAGCCTTTCGGTATACTTGTGTATGATCCCTAATGTCAAAGGGACTAAAGGATACCGTGACTACACTGAGAGTTTAGGGGGATAGTCGCAAGCCTGATTCGTACGCATGGGAAGGGTAACAAATCCTGAAGCCTTGTACGTAACAAATCCTGAAGCCTTGTACGAGGCCCAATAGGTGGCATTGACAGAAGTCCCTAGATGCGTAAAAATCCTGATCTACGCTCAAACAAGGAATTAGAGGGTTATCTCCTCAGTCCAGGTCCTCACGCGGTCTCGTGATTAACTCCTGTGTGAGAGGAGATTCCCAGATGCACTCAATATAGAGGAGGATTTACCTAGTGATTGACCAACTACGTCTGAAGTCAAATAATTATGGATAATTAAAACTCCATACTCCACAAGTCTAGCCTAAGTTGGTTGGTGTATGAATTGAGAAAAAAGAAACTTACTAGTAATTTTAATTATGCCCTTCTTTTTAATTGGCTGCTATTAGTCAGATTTAATGGCGTGAAACTTGTATGGTGTTATGGACTCAACAAAAGAAAGCAAAAAATGATGTAAAAATAAAATTTTCAAAGCAAATTGCAACTATTATGTCGATTTTTATTTTTTTGTAAAATGAAAGATAATGAAATTAAACTAAGCATGAGAGACTACAATACTTTCAATTTTTGATTTTTCTTGAAAATAACAAAAATATCACTAGATGCAACCTATTGCAAAAGTATAAAATTTTGTCTTTTCTTTTCAAAATTTTTCAAAAATTATAAATGCAACTAAATGCAAACATTGGTAAATTAGACTGATCTGAACATATGACAGTGAATGATGTAAAACAGATCCTAAAGCAATACACTTTAATCGACAAGAATAAATGGAACAAACCCTAAGCTTGGTGGAACTAACAAACTCTAAAGCTTACTAGATCCACAAAAAGAGAATGACAAACCTAGACTACAATCAATAGTGCAGAGCATAAAGTATTCAAAGGACTTGATCATTGACCTATAAAACAAGCATTCAACGCAAAATCCAATTAGGAGGACCAACAACACTCACAAATGAAGAAAAGTCAAACATAAAGAACCCAAGGACTTGAAAGATCAAGCACAGTGTGATGTACAGACCCAAGACTCACAGAGTCATGTTAGAAACAGAACCCTCACAAGCAATCAAAATGCCAAAAGAAAGGGACAAGTAAACCCTAATGAACCCATAGAAAGCTATAGGAAACACACGACTGTCTATAAGTACAACCTGCATGTGACACGCGCCTGTTTAGAATGCAACCTATGTGTATAAGTTGACACACACGACTGTCAACAAGACAACCCGCATGTACTGCTAAATTTTTTTCAAAGAAAAAAGGGACTAGCAGACAGGCTCTGAACATGCCAAACTAAAAATCAAAGGCAAAAAGCAGAAAAAGCACAACCAGAATCAAGAAGAGACAAAGACTTGTCAGGAAACCTAAAGAACAGACCCACAATAGGCTGGACTCCCCAATGGAGTCGCCAGTTCTGTTATTTAGGAAAACACACCCTTATAACCTAGGGTATATGGGGTTACCAACTTACTAATATACACTTGCAGACAATAAACTATGTAGGAATTGAAATAGCAATAGGAAGAAAACTTTGCAAACCTGGTTTATGACGGTTGATCCAAGCCTTTTCTTCTCATCTTCCAGTTGCTTCCACAGCTTCTAGGGCTTCTCCAATCACCTGCAAAGAACAAGTTCTTTATGCAAATATCTTATATATATATATATATATATATATATTAATGGTTAATGGAAAACATATTCATAATAAAATTATAAGATAATTCAATAATCAACATATACAAGAGTGCACAATATTGGAAGAAGAAATTTCGTTATTGATAAACAGAGAATGGTGAGATTACAACCCAACTTTTGAAACAAGTAATCCTTTTGTGAACCAAGGACACTGAGTTTTGCTGCTCCAAGATGTATGAAGGCATACCACCAGCATAAATTTTCTCTTCTAGAATTGATTGATTAGCACCATCCCAAGCCTTCTATTTATACATGGGAAAATAGAGAGGTTTCGAAGGCTAGGATGGTTGAGACAGTTGAGATAGTTATGATTAAGGGCTCAACTGATCTGGACTAATCATGTTTTATATTTTTAAACATCAAATTAATGTACACGTGAGTATTTATATAGGAAAGTCACGTATGACACACTCCTTGCTTTAAGGAAACCTGTGTGTTCAATGTACACACGAGTTGCAATGCACATACTCGCGTGTGCCATGCGGGTTGCTATGCAAATAGTTGTGTGTGAAACCCTAATATCCAAATGAAAATATACTCAGTTATCTAGGAGATGATTTATGAACAACCATTCCCATCTATAGTGTTTTGGATACTTCAATCCAGTTTGTGCTTTTGTGTCCCGACATATTGGATGTCAGTACTCAGACAGAGAAGTGCCATTTTACATGATAACAACCTTCCATTCCTATAAGATGGAGGGTTACATATCCATATACTAGGCACTCAAATGAGTAAACAAGATTTGATTGTATCAATAATAGGGTGAATGAACTGATCTGTGAGAGATCCCTTTTAATACAATTCTCATAATGACATCTCTCCATTGACATAGTGGTGTCATCAATTCATGTATCTAACACCTCTTCACTTAGTAATAATATATTAATAGGGTAACTAGCAAGTCTTAACTAACTTAGTGAGAAGACATTAATAGACTTACAAATAAATTAACTGATGTAGAAATTATGTTGTGCATATCTATACAACATGTCCTCCCCCTTATTTATGCCAAAACTACCTTTAACCCTATTACTAATGATTATTGAACCTTTGCATAATAAATATGGTGTTGACAATAAAAATGGCCTTTACTAACATTTTCAGTTGTGAATCACCTAAGGAACCCAATTACTAACAAATACAATAAGTATATACATTAATTTTCATATAGAATTAAGTTCCCTTCACACGCCTATGTATTAAGCATACAAAGTGAGAAAGATGGTACCTTTCTTGTGCCTTGTGGATTTCCTCTGGTTTTCTAGATGGATGTCGATATCAACTATTAATTGAAATAGAAGTTGGTGGTAACTTGGTAGGACTTAGAGGGAATGGATCCCATGATCTTTATGAGCATTAAGCATTAGTGGAAAGGTCCTAACCAAAACTAATCTATTCCTTGGGGCTAATAAGTACATAAATTATGCTCACATGTATTCTAGTCAATGATTGTGTTAGGGACACAACATGCTCATCTTCCTTGAAGTGTTTTTATCTTGAAGCAAGAATATCTATGTTAAATGGATAAATGTAACTCCCTTCTCAGGGTCCTATGGCCACAAATCCATAGGACAGACCAATATTGGTGATGATTGATAGTTACTCAATGATATCTTGAGAACTAATGTTTCCCTCATCATTGTGCTGATATTGATGGTTCTCTTCTACTAAATAGGATTGCATAACAAATATTGCGTCAACACGTTCCATGAGAAGATGCTCCTCTTGGGAAATTTGTTCTTCATTAAGTTCAATGATTGCATTCTTGTAAATCCCCTCCAAAATATATATAGCATTATAATGAACACTAGGAGAATCATTAAGGACAGGGGTGTTAGGATTATAATCCTCCCTTGTCCAAACTGGTCAATTTAGCCTAACTTAGGAGTATTTTTACTCATTACTAAGTCAGTAGTACCATTGGGTCCACTTGGCCTAATTGGGCCACACGTACCAATTCCTAGAGTGTGGGGAACACTAATTAAGGCTAACTGCCACTGACTGCACTTGCATGCATTAGTTTAGGAACCTCTTAGACCAATCCCTAAAATTTAGGAGCCATTGGGAGTGCCAGCACCAACCTCCTTCAGTTGAGTTCAGTTGGTGACTAGACAAACCTAGTTATGAGTCAGTTACATTCAGTTAGCGCCAATACTTGCATGGATGCATGTGGGAAGACGCCTTTTCTCACCTACCACATCAGTTAGACTAGTTTAACCAATTCTAACTGATTGAGAGATTGAATTAGACAATTGGAGTTAGTTATTTAAGCTCTGATAGTGATTTAGACACATCCAATTATCCATGCAGTTAGATTAAGTTAATCAATTTGAATTTCCTCTCATGAATTTGAATTGTCTGGGTATTAATTCCTGTGTATTGCATTTTAACAATTATCCATATTGTATCCATTTACTTTTTGATTAATGAAAGAATATACAACTGCAAATCCTTATTGCACTGTTTCATATCATATTCTGAGTAAATTTGTTTGTGGAATCTTCTCCAAGTTTTGTCTTGGTCCATAGATTCATGTGAGTTCAAATTTAATATGGTATCAGAGCCTCGACAGGACAAGGTAATTCTTCTACATATTTCATGTTGGATATATTAGGTCATGTTTTTGTCTTCCATTTTTTTCATGCTTTTATTCATATTTTGAACCTTGCTTTTACTTTTTGTTTCTAGAACATTTTGTTGATAGGGTCAATTTTATTTTTAAACTTTTAATTCTCATGATTTTTGATTTCTTAGCTTAGTTTTACAAGTTTTGCTTTGATTTTATAATTGAAGGGTTTTATAAGGCATATATGGATTAAAAAGTTTTATAAATAACATTATGAGTTAAATTTAGACCCCTAAACCAAGCACAAACTCTTATTATTGGCTTAATATTGTGAAATCATTAAATTGGACTTTCTTGTAGCGCAATGCAAAAACAGATGCACTGGAGTGCTACAAGAAAATCGTGCGAGCTAAAAACATCATTTTTCGGTCCAATTTCTTCGGGATTTTCATCTCTGAGGTGTCAATCACATTATATGATGTATTTGATATGTGTCTTCCATAGTTTAATCACTGAAACAGGTGGATGATCATCATAAGGGCGAGATCGTGGCGATTTCGTGCAGAGTAGATAAAATGATGACAGTGGAGCATAATGAGACAAAGCTATTTGGGATTATGTTTTTTCATTTGAAGGACACGAGAAATAAGTGAATATTGTGGTGAGAAGACAGTGCTGAGAAATCGAGATTTTGTAACTGAACGAGAAATTAGGGCTTTCAGCAGCTACTGGATGGAGTGGTCTAAGCGGTTGGAGACAGGTGGAGCATGCAATTCGACACTTTACCATTAAAATAACTATATTCCAGTGCTCGAATTGGTCTTCTTAACAGGTAGCCCACATGCCATTTCTAGGGTTTTCTAAATTTGGGGCTTTTCCGAAGAAATCACTAATGACAAATTCGAACGCAGAATACTAGTTTTTCACTTAATACATTTTAAATGATGAATTATTAACCAATACATTAAAAGTATTCATCATTTAAACAATAGAATTCAGAGCAGAGCTTGTTGGAGTTTCCTAAATTGTATTTTAGGTCAGTCTGTTGAGATTTGAAGACATTTAGACTGTGGTATATCGACAGAAGCTGTTTAACCATAGTAGATATGAAAAAGAGTGGGAAAACAAACAGGGCAGAGCCTCTGACCTAAGCTGGGTGAAGAATTTTCCACAATGTGCAAAGTTATTTTCAGATGCAGGATGGTTAACATTCTTTAAGAAAATTGAAGGTTATCATGATGAAGTGTCACACAAATTTGCTCAATGTCTAGACAAAGACAATGTCTTTTGACAGCTTAAAGTTCAAATTGACTAAGGAATTAATAGCTGAAGCAACAGGGATCTTGGACGAGGGAGAGTTATGGTTTAAAAAGGTTCCATTCACCTTCAATTCTCAAAAGTACTTCCTTCCTGGTGTGATTGCAGATTGGGGAAAAGGTGTTCCAATCCATAATTTTAAACCTGATTGGATTGATCCCATTAAAGTCTTGCAGAGTTATGTTACCTGTGAGGGTAGATATGCTTTCGTTTTCAAATATCACTTTAGGTTTCTTCAGCATCTTAGTGACGAGTCCAAAATGAACTTACCTTTCTTCTTTCTGAAAAGTCTACAAAAGATGTCATGCAGAGTTAGAGAACACCAAGATCATACAAAGCAGTCTGTTTTCTTGTTTTCCATCATGGACTCATCAGGCTTATCATAAGCACTGTCTTGCAGAATAGGGGGAAGACTTGGGAGCATTTCATTTTTTGGTCAGGTTTTAAAACTGATCAAGAGGGACAGTCTCATAGAAGACAAGCAGATAAAGGGTAGACTTTGATTAAGAAGCTCAGGAAAAAGGTAACAGTCAAGGATGAAGAGAAGGTTAAACTAGAAGAAGCTTCAAAACATGAAAATAAAAACTCTGAATTTGAACAACAAGTTAATGATAATGAAAGCAAGACTTTACAGCTAGAAATTAAGGAAGCCGAGCCTGTTGAAGATGTTGTACCTATAGAGACAATTCAAGATGTAAAAGAAGATATTGAAGTGCAAATAAAATCCCTATCACAGTTCTATCAGAGGAAGATGATAAATACTTATTTGATGATGATAAAATTCCTGTTACAAACGCAGCTAGGGTTTCTGCTGAGCAAAAGCTTCACACTCATTGTGATGAGGAAGCACTGTCAAAAAGAAAGAAAATGAAAGTTGCTGAGTTTACCTCAATTACTTATCAAGAAAATACTCTCAAGATTTTGGGAGAGATCGCTACAGTATGGAGACCTTTAGACTAAACATTAACAAGCTACTGAAGCCCAAATTGGCTAAAGAAAAAGTGACAGTGATAGAGGATTCATCATCTAAAGACAAATTGGATGATGATAAAGATGAGAATAAGTATAAAAAGACAATTGAATAAAAAAGAGAGTCTGTCATGACTAATACCAAGATATCTGATATATTTCAGGAGATTCGAAATGAAATGTTGCAAGAGCAGCAACAAAGTGAGGTAAAGAGTTCTTGCTTAGAAAAGAAAGAGATGGTGGAAGAAAAAGTTCCATGCAAAGCTGAAAGTGAAGAACATCTAGGGTTTCTTGGAACATCCACAGAACTTATGGAAGAGGATGAGAAAATTTATAGGAGACTGAACATCCCATGGATACCAAATGAGATGCAAACAATAGTAGGAGACAAATGTATTGATTCAAAAAAAGAAAATCTACAAAGAAGTATAAAGCAATACAAGTACTAGATCGAGTATATGCAGGAAACTAATGATGGGCTAGTTACAAAAAACAGGAAACTTAGAGAAGATTTGGAGGAAGTAAACAACCATTATCAGGAGTTGATCACAGTTTCAAGAGAAGCATTGAAAAGGAAAAGGAAAACATAAATCCAATTCACAGTGTTAAAGCAAACCATCCAGGACCTGCAACAACATAATGAAGAGCTCATAGGGAAGATTGTAGACATGGAGACAGATCAATTGAAGGAAAGAAGGAGAGCTCAAGCCTTAGAAGGAATTGC
Source organism: Pseudotsuga menziesii (assembly GCA_001517045.1). Classification (NCBI taxonomy): domain Eukaryota; kingdom Viridiplantae; phylum Streptophyta; class Pinopsida; order Pinales; family Pinaceae; genus Pseudotsuga; species Pseudotsuga menziesii. The sequence continues at coordinate 519,198 of LPNX011125656.1, read as the reverse complement.
TTTATTGGCTGAAGCAGCTAAAGATTTGTGAAAGTTAGTCAAAAGAGTTAGTTATTAGTTAAGTTTGAAAAGTTATTTTATTTTTTGAAAAGATGTTTTAAATTGAACTATTCGATAGGCAGTCTTAAAAGCAGTTATAATTCAGTTATCTAACTGATTTTGAAAGTAAGATAAATGTAAGCCTGAAAGAAGACAAATGGTTCGATTTTTTGCTGACAAGGGGAGGTCATTAGGCTGGTTTATGAGCTAAGTAAATACTCTTATGTGTATTTTGAGGACTGAATTATGAAATATATGCACTATATGCCCTTCAGTTTATTATTTGGTTTCATTTATAACTTGTGTTAGTTACTCAGCTGGTATATTCATTGCTTGTTTAATGTTTTTATGCTTGGAATGATTGCCAACTGTGGGTGAAATTCAGTATTGTGTTTTCTGTTGGATTATGGTTTATATGTTATGCATCTTAGCCATTCAATGCTCATGATTTAGTGTTTACTTTGGTTTTATGAATGTTTTCCCTCTTGTCTTCAAACTGCTCAACCAAAAAACCTTGAAAACCCTAAAAACCCTATTTTACTTTATTGAGATTATTGAGATTGTGTTGGCTTGTTCTCTTGTAGTCTGGGAACAATTTCTGGCACTAACATCTTTGGCACCGCTGCCGAGGAACGAAGTTGAAAACATATTTTTCCCTGGGATACTTATCATTTCACTGGTTTTAAGAGGTGAACTTAAACCAACAAATATTAAAGACTACTTTTCACCAGTTTGTCACAGTGGCTACTAAGGGAGTTGGAACAAGAAACAGACCTAGTTCACCTTTGCAGTTGGGTGTTTCAGACCCAGAATAGATACTGAAAAAAACTAGAAGAATTAGAAGGTCTCAGTCGTCACCAGCCCTATGTAACCCTGATCAGTTAGATATTATATCACCTTTATCTGATTTGAAAAGAGAAGAAGAAACTTCACCTTGGTTGAAGCCTATAATTCCTGTCAGTAATTTTCAAGTTTTCACTGATCCTCAATCCTTCAAAAAAGCAAAGATAGTATCTCCTGGTAAAATTCCTATATTTCATCTAAAAGTTGGTAAAACTCCATTTCAGCCAAGTTCCAGTCAAGTATTTCCATCACCAAAGTCAGTCAACCTAAAAATGGCAGCCCAAAATCAACCAGTAGATATTATGGACCGAATGGTTGTAGCTAGGTATGCACCTTTAGTTTTGCCTCCGCCTTTGAATGCACTTACTGGAGGTTATTATAAAAAATACCTGCCTAGTTTTAATGGACAGGGTGAAACTACAACTAAGGAGCACTGCAAAGCCTTTCTCAGTTATGCTGATAATCAGAATATTGAAGCTAAGGATGTATGGATGAGGATGTTTGTACAAAGCCTTGATGGAGATGTTAGAAAATGGTTTAGGGAGTTACCTGCAAATTCTATCACTATCATAGAGGAGCTTTGGGACCTTTTCATGAGACAATGGGGTGACACTAAGGATCATACTTATTATATGACTGAATTTGGAGCCCTTAGGAGAAAGAAGGATGAAACCATAGCTGATTTTTCTAAAAGATTCAATAAAATGTATGGCATAATTCCTGCAGAGATAAAACCTTCAGAAACATCTGCAAAACTTACATATGCAAATGCTTTTGATCATGAATTTTCCTTACTTGTAAGAGAAAGAAGACCTGTTTCTTTACTGAAAATGCAGGATGTAGCATTAGAGGTGGAATCTAATATATTGGCTTCTAATAGATTGAAGAAGGAAATAACTCAGCAGATATATGATAGGAAGGGTAAGAAGGAAGCAGTTCCAGGGGTTTCAACATCCCATTCCATAGGAGGTAAAATTGATGAGATGGCCAAGCTAGTTAAGATCCTGACTGCGAAATTAAACAAGTTGGAACTAGAAAAGAATTCAAACAAACCTGTTCAAGAGGGTGAGAGAAACCCTAACAATCAAAACCAATTCAGAAGACAGTTTGCACCTCGTTTCATACCTAGAGAGAGAAGAAACAATGATATACAACGAGAAAGGAGAGAAATTGAGGATCAAAGAGTACCACCCCCTCTTCAGAATAATGTTGTTGATGAAGAAGAAATTGAAGAAGAAGTATTATTTGAAGATACAGACCAGGATATGAATTATTTTGGAGAACAGTTAACTGAGGGTTTTGTTACCGAAGAAGAGTTTTTAAATTCAGAATACTATGATGCTGATATTTTTGAAACAGAAAATGATTTAAATCTTGAAATGACTCCTGTAACTGCTGATGCATATCATACTGAGCCAAAGAAAACATTGAATTTGAGGTCAGGTCCAAAGCAAGTAGTTCAAAATCCAAAGAAAAAGGTAGTTGTACCTACTAAACAACAATCTGATCATGTGTTAGAGAAAAAACAAATTCAGGATAAACAAAAGAAGAACGTGGAGGTTGAGGAGGTAAACAAAAATGTGCAGAATTTTAATCTAGAAAATGAACTAGGCAAAATTAAGATCCCTATTCCTTTTACTGAATTAATGAAGAATCCTTCTTACAAAGAATTAGTTCTTAGAATGATTGGTTCAACAAACAGTCAGTCTCTTTGTGATACAGTGAATCTACAAGAAGAAAATCCTAAAATCTTTATTGTATCAGCTTTGGCTGAAAAGACTGAGAATGGAGCAAGTGCATCACCCCCATTCTACATCACACCGACTATTCATGAACAAATGATACATATCCGTCTTTTGGATTCAGGATGATCACATAACCTAATGCCAAAGGCTGTCATGGAGGCTCTAGGTTTGAGTATAACAAAACCCTATCATGATTTGTATGCTTTTGATTCACGAGCTGTAAAATGTTTGGGAGTGATTAAAGATATGGTTGTCAGTTTGGCTCAATTACCAATGAAGAGTGTGATTATGGATGTGGTAGTAGCAGACATTACACCTAAATTTGGATTACTTCTTTCTAGATCTTGGGCAAAGAAAGTTGGTGGAAATTTACAAATGGTTTTAACATATGCTACCATTCCTGTGTTTGGAGGAGAAAACAGAAGGTTGTACAGAGAACTACAATTTTCCTATATTGTGACAGATGACAAGAACCCTACAAATCATCCCCTGTATGCTATTGATAAGGATTTGGGTACTTGTATGTTACATTTTAGTGATGATGATAATACGGCTAGTTTGTTATAGGTTGAAAAAGAACAGCCAGTTAAATATAGTAGGGAACAAGAAGATGAAATTTGGCAATTATACTTTGATGGATCATCTTGTAAGGAAGGTGCTGGAGCAGGGGTTCTTTTAATATCTCCTGGTGGTGAAACAGTAAAGCTGATGTACAAATTAGAATTTATTATCACCAATAATACTGCTGAATATGAAGCCTTGTTGTTAGGTTTGAAAGCTGCTAAATATTTAGGCATTCAACAGATTTCTGTATATGGCGACTCCGAGTTGGTTGTTCAGCAGGTGAGGAACAACTATCAAGTGAAACAAGATTTGCTAAAAGTCTACTGAAATGAGGTATGGGATATGATTGATAATTATTTGTATCTTTTAACATTACCTATATTCATAGGGACCATAATCAGACTGCTGATTCATTGGCCTTAGCAGCTACACATTTTAGAATTCCCAAAACCACACAACTAAAGTATCCTATTAAGATTAGGTATAGACCTTCTGTGCCTGATAATGTAAAACAATGGAAAGTTTTTAAAGATGACATTGAAATAAAAATATTTTTGGAGCTTACAGATGAGTTTTCTAATTCCCTAATTGATCAAGAAGAAGATGACGAGGATGAAGATTTTGAAGATATTGCTGAAAATGAAATTGCTGGCCACAAGATTATTGAACTTAAAGGTAATTTCATTTCTAAAGGTTTGGTGCCTTTAGAAAGGATATTTTCAAAAGACGATACACCTTTAAAACCTGTTGTACAGTCTTCAGATGAAAATATGGTGGATTGTAACATTGGTATTGCAGAACATCCTAGAATGGTGAAGATTTCAAAAGCACTCACAATAGAATAGAGAAACAGGTACATCAAGCTATTAAAGGAGCATGTTGATGTTTTTGCATGGTCTTATGAATACTTAAGGACATATGATACCGGGATTATACAACATAAAGTACCTTTAAAACCGAATGTTAAACCTTTTCGACATAAATTAAGGAGGATAAATCCAGCTTTGTTTCCTGTTATTGAAAAACAAGTGAAGAAGTTATTAGATGCCAAGATCATTGTTTTTCTTAGGTATTCTTCATGGGTTTCTAATTTGGTTCCTGTTAGGAAGAAGAATGGAGAAATCAGACTGTGTGTTGACTTTAGAAATTTGAATAGGTCTTCATTGAAGGATAATTATCCTCTACCTAAAATAGAACAAATATTGTAGAAGGTAGTTGGGGCACAAAGGATTTCTATGGTTGATGGCTTTTCAGGATATAATCAAATTGCTATGCATCTTGATGATAAAGAAAAAACAACTTTTACTACTCCCTGGGGAACTTTCATGTATGATAAAATGCCTTTTGGTTTAATGAATGCTGGGGCAACTTTTCAAAGAGCTATGGATATAGCCTTTGTTGGGGAAAGAGATAAGTTTGTAGTGATTTATTTAGATGATATTACAGTCTTTTCACAATCAGATGATGAACATCTAAAACATTTGAAACAGACTTTTCTGAAATGCAGAAAATATGGTTCATCTTTTTATCCCAAGAAGTCACATTTTGCTGTACAGAAAGGTAAATTATTGGGTCATTTAGTTTCAGCTGATGGCATAAGGACTGATCCAGAGAGGGTGAAATCAATACTAAAAATAAGTCTGCCAAGGAGTAAAAAGGATGTTCAATCTTTCATTGGTAAAATCAATTTTCTGCGTTGGTTTATAGCAAATTTTGTTGAGACTATCAAACAGATTACAACCATGTTGAAGAAGGATCAAGAAGTCAGGTGGACTGCAGAAGCAAAGAATTCATTCGAAAAAATTAAGATGGCTCTTACTGAAGCTCCAGTATTAGTAAGTCCATATTTTACAAAGGAATTTCTAACCTTTTCTTTTGCATCTAAAGATACATTGGCTGCTGTTTTATTACAGAAGAATAAGGATGGTCTTGAACAGCCTATTGCATTCTTTAGCAAAACTCTCAGAGATTTTGAATTAAAATACAACATCTTAGAAAAACAGACTTACTCTTTGGTAAAAGCTTTGAAAATTTTCAGAATCTATGTCTTGCACTCCAAATTTATTGCATATGTGCCTAATGCTGCCATAAAAGATGTTTTGACTTAGCCTGATAGTGATGGAAAAAGAGGAAAGTGGATTGCTAAAATCATGGAGTATGATGTGGATATTAGACCTACAAAGCTAGTAAAGGGACAAGGTTTAGCTAAGCTGTTAGCTGAATCAAATTGCCAAGCTTTAGGATTGCATTTGATGGACGAATAGCCAGCACAAGAAGAAAATCAAGCAGAGCTGGAGAAGGAGAAGATTATGGATTTCTATTCAGCATCTACATGGTATACAGACATTGTATATTTTCTTTTGTACTTACAATGTCCAGATCACTTAGATAAAAAAGCTGCTAGGTCTTTGAAGTTAAAAACTACTAAGTACTGTTTGGTAGAGCAGCAACTGTTTTGGAAAGATCCAGGGGGTATCCTACTCAGATGCTTAGATAAACCTGAAATTGAAGGAGTAATTTCTGAATCTCATGAAGGTGCTTGTGGAGGTCATAAGTATTGGAAGGCAACAACATATAAAATTCTAAGAGCTGGATACTATTGGCCCTCTTTATTTTCAGACGTATATCAGCAGGTAAGAGCATGTATCCCTTGTCAAAAATTTGCTGGTAAACAAAAGTTGCTGTCACTACCTTTAAAACCAATTGCAGTAAGTGCCCCTTTTCAGTAGTGGGGTCTAGACTTTATAGGAGAGATAAATCCATCTTCCTCAGGACAACATAAGTGGATTTTGACTGCAACAAATTTCTTTACTAAGTGGGTGGAATCTATCCCCACAAGGAATGCCACAGATAAGGTGATTATAGATTTTATTGAAGAAAATATTCTTAGCAGATTCAGGTGTCCACAGAGAATATTAACTGATAATGCAAAAGATTTTAAGTCTAAGGCTATGGGGGCATTTTGTGAAAATAATGGCCCTCCTGTTGAAACATTCAACCCCTTACTATCCTCAAATAAAAACATCATTCAGAGTATCAGGAAATTGTTGAAGCATAATAAAAGATCATGGGATTCTATGCTAAAGTACGCATTATGGGAAGACAGAATAACAGTCAAACAAGTAATTGGAACTTCTCCTTTCCAATTAGTATATGGTATAGATGTATTTTTTTCTGTTCAGTTAGGTATCCTAGTGATGAATTTCTTTCAAGACTGTCAGGAAGAACATAATGATATGCATAGAAGGATTTATGCAATGATAGAGTTGCAACAGAATCGTGAAAAAGTGGAAGAAAAGGCACAGCTATACAGATTGAAGATTAAAGAAAGATTTGACAGGAAGATCAAAGATAATACCTTTTCAATAGGAGACATGGTTTTGAGATGGGATGCAAGGAAGGAGAAAAAAGGAAAACATGGGAAGTTTGATAACCTATGGTTTGGTCCTTTCCTAGTATCTAAGTTTTTGGAAAACAATACTTTTTTTCTACAGACCTTGGAGGGTGAGGAATTGTCAAATCCTGTTAAGGGATGATTCCTCAAGCATTTTTACAGTTTTTGAAAGGGATTTTAGTTTTCATTGTATATACCGGTGTGAGTAAGCAGAATAAGGACTCCATAACCCAATGAAAATTTTGCAGATTAGCAGGTAGCAGTACAGAAGGCACTGGTCTACAGGTCCTTGAAGCCTCACAGGGAGGACTTCATCCCGCAGCAGGAGCCAGATGTTAGGTCATGTTTTTGTCTTCCATTGTTTTCATGCTTTTATTCATATTTTGAACCTTGCTTTTACTTTTTGTTTCTAGAACATTTTGTTGATAGGGTCAATTTTAATTTTAAACTTTTAATTCTCATGATTTTTGATTTCTTAGCTTAGTTTTACAAGTTTTGCTTTGATTTTATAATTGAAGGGTTTTATAAGGCATATATGGATTAAAAAGTTTAATAAATAACATTATGAGTTAAATTTAGACCCCTAAACCAAGTGCAAACTCTTATTATTGGCTTAATATTGTGAAATCATTAAATTGGACTTTCTTGTAGCGCAATGCAAAAACAGATGCAGTGGAGCGCTACAAGAAAATCACGTGAGCCGAAAACATCATTTTTCGGTCTAATTTCTTCGGGATTCTCATCTCTGAGGTGTCAATCACATTATATGATGTATTTGATATGTGTCTTCCATAGTTTAATCACTAAAACAGGTGGATGATCATCATAAGGGCGAGACCGTGGCGATTTCATGCAGAGTAGATAAAATGATGACAGTGGCGTATAATGAGACAAATCTATTTGGGATTATGATTTTCATTTGAAGGACACGAGAAATAAGTGAAGATTGTGGTGAGAAGATAGTGCTGAGAAATCAGGATTTTGTAATTGAGCGAGAAATTAGGGCTTTCAGCAGCTGCTGACTGGATGGAAGCCTTTCACCTTTAGCCCCAAGAGCCAAAAACCTTTAGCTAACCAAGTAAATTTATATCATTTTGTGTATCGATGACAATGGGTGGTATCCATATAATAATACTTAAATGAGAGTAATATGTTTTGTGTAATGTACTCAACCACCTTTGTAAATCGTTTGAGGTGACGAGGTACTCAAAATCACCATTAATTATTTTCTTAGATACCAAAATTAAACACATTGACTAAAAGTAGCATTCAATAATGGAAGTAAAGATACAACAAACTTTAAACAATTACATTAAATTCTAATTCAAACATGTAGTTCTATGATGCATTCATCCATGCTTGTGCAAATTCAATATAAATCTACTGAACTAAATAAATCATAAATAGTAATATACACAACATAAAACACAATATATCAACAATTACGTTAATAAACCATTTTCCATATGCCTTTGCCATCAAGCCAATCTTCTATAAGATTACATGGATTTTATGGCTATAAGTTCTTCGCAGATATCTTATAGCAACACTAAATCATACCATCAATAAAATAAAACAACATAAGCCAATAGTAAAATACACCACAGAGAACCATTGCATAATCCTTTTTTCTCTCTCCTTCCATATATACTAGGGTTCATACACCCACAACAATTCATTCCATAGAAACAATTTATACCATACAATAATATATGCATGCTATAATTCTCGAGGTTATATTTTCATGTTAATTATCATTCTTGTGTTCGATTAAGACGCTCACGTTTTACTTTAATATAACTTCGCATAATAATAAAAAATGTTAATTACACCATGTTTCATATTCATGGATTTAAGTACTTTGGGATTATCAATCGATAAAGTTTATAGAATAGATAAGGTTTATAGTTAAGGGATAATTATTTAGGTTAACTAATTTAGTAATGTTCTCTTCTCTTAGCTCCCTTTCACTTTTTTTATTTGTGGAATCATAGCTTTCCATTTCTTTTTCTTTTATTGTTTGTAGTTAGTAGGTTTTTCATATTATAATCAAATATACAAATATTGTTCACCTATGCTCCACTTATAATCGTTTCCTATTTACATTTACATTCATCTTATGAGGTAAAAAATGGGGGTATTACGTTTTCCTCTCCCTTAAACTATGCACTGTCCTTGGTGCATATCAAACCCATTTATAACAACAAACATTAACATAAAACAATCAAAATAGATGTGGGTATGCCTCCAACATGGCATCATCTAGTTCACACATTGCTTCCTCAGGGTTGTAGTGGGTCCATTGGACCTTTACCTTCCCTATTTTTTTGTTCCCTAGTAATGCAACTTCCTTGTGTCTGGTGCTTATTGGTTGTACTTAACTTATTTCATTTTGGTCCCACCTAAATCAAAACTCAATAAATAACATGGTTAGGGTTGGGCACATACTTTTTAAATAATGATACATGAAACACATTTGAGCTTTTATGTTAGTTGCTAGGAAATACAAGCATGTATATAGCATGTATTATTATATCTAAGATATCAAATGGTCCAAAGTATCTAGATTCCAACTTAGAACAACTTTCCAATTTTAATGAGCACAAGTTTGGTCTACATTTGAAGTATACATGCTCCCCAACCCTAAAATATCTTGGTACCCTGCCTTTGTCTATATAATTATTTTTCTTTTCCTATGTTGCCTTCAAATTTTGTTTTATCTTTGATCATTCACTCTTCAATTCTTTAATCAAATTTTCCCCAAGTACTACTCTATATGCCATATTTTCCCAACTAATTGGAGTATTGCACCTCCTACCATACAAAGCTTCAAATGGGATCATATTTAGAGAAGCATGATATCCATTATTATATAAAAATTCCTTTAAACACATGTAATCTTACCACTCAGATGGCTTATCCATCACATACAATATTAACATATATTCAATCACTTGATTAACACTTTCTATCTGCCCATATGTTTGCAAATGATATATTGTATTTATGGTCATACTTGTTTCAAATCCTTTGAAAAACCCTTTCCAAAAGTTTGAAGTAAACTTTGGATCTTTGTTTGAAATAATTTCCTTAGGTATATCATGTAATATGGAAATATATTTCATGTATTTTTTTTCTATAGTAGCTGCCTTATGACTAGGATTAGTTGGAATAATAATGTGACCAACTTTTGTCAAATTTTCCATCACTGCCATGATTGAGTTATGCTTGTTTTCTATCTTGGGAAAATTAGTGATAGAATCATTGGTCATCACTTCCAATTTCCACTTCGGTATTGGCAATTCCTATAACGATTTTGCTGGATTGTTTTGATCAACATGTATTGTCTGACATTCCATACATATAACTACACACTCAATAATATCTTTCTTCATTCCTAGAAAAAATATTATTTCCTCAATGCTGCAATTGTCTTTTGGTATCGAGGATGTCCAACATATGGAACACTATGCATGTAATTCATTGTAAGTTTTCTTACTTCACTAGAACTAGGAGCATAAACTTTATTGTTATGCATAGGAATTCCATCATCGTTCAACTTATAACCTTCATATCTATGTTGTGCATTTTTTTCTATAATACTTCTTTGACTTGAAGGTAATGCTCATTTAAGATAAAAACCTTAAGAATTCTATCCCTCAAATATGATTTAAACATGTAAATCATTGTAGCATGCATGGCATGTATCCTTCTACTAAGTGCCTCAACAAATTTGTTCTCCTTACCTTTAATATGTTTGATATCAAATACAAATTAACAATTTTTTTAAGGTCTAGGGAAATTGATAACTGCTCAGGACTACTTGGGTGAGACCTAGGTTTAAATTTGGAAATATGCCACTGTAAACCCTATCCTAGTGCCAATATCTTGCAAGCCAACACCTAGAAGGAAAATTAGGCTTAACAAGGTTCGAGACATCCCAAGGAACACCTAAGGTGACCTCTATCCTACGGGGAATTTACCCTTCTATCCTTATCATAATCAACCATGACTCATTGGGGATTTGAACCCATGTGAGGAGAGTATGAAACTTGCCTCCTCACCATTCAAGATATTTCCCCTTAACAATTCACAAAGGAATTATAACCATCTCGTGTGCTTAGAAATCAAAGTTCGATGTCCAAACAAATACTTCAGAACACTTTAGAGAGTTCTTAACTCAAAATTTCACCCCATTGAATAATGTCTCCACATTTTCAATGCATGCACTGTGGAAAAAAGATCTAAGTCACATGTGACACAATTCTTCTAGTGCTCCTTAATATTTTTGGATTCATAATAAACCACATGCCCTATCTAAGTAAAAGTTCCACCAATTCCCTCAATATCCATTTTTATCGACCATATTAAGGATGGGTGCACTAGTGAGCAGTGCCTTTAACTTATGGAAACTTTCCTCACATCGTAATGTCCATTCAAATTTGACTCCCTTCTTTTATAATTACGTAATTGGATGTGCAATTTTGGAGCAACCTTTTTATAAATTTTCTATAGTATTTAGACAATCCCATGAATGAACTTACCTTTAATATTTTCTTAGGTTATTCCATCCCATAATAACTTCAATATTATCTATATCTACTACTATTACTCTTTGGTAATGATGAGTCCCATGATAAAATTATCACTTTCTTATCTTTGTAAATGATAGGAAAACCACTTAAGAAACATTATATCTTAACCTTATATTATTTAATATAACACACATACCTTAGTATCTCTAATTTTTTCTCATATTCTTCCATGGTCATATTCCTCAACTTCATTTCAAATAGTTCTTGCATCTTCTTAGCCATGGTAGTTCTAAGAAAGGTACTTTTGTTGTAAATAATTCTTAAAATACCTCCAATAAATCCTCTTCTTATTGATGCACTTGAAACTCTTTATCTAGTCCTACCAAATGGAAACTTCTCCTTGTAGGTTGTATATAGCAGTTCTAACTTCTAGTTTTGATGAGTAGTTATGCAGCTGAAAATACTTCCTTATCCATAGAAACCAATCTCAATATTCTCCCTTCTTATTTTCACCATCAAATGTAGGTGGATCAATATTCCTAAACTCTTCTTGTAAATACTCATACACATGTATTCTTCTTTGATGTCTAACTGAGAACACTTCTAGACTACACTTTGATTCCTTAGATGTATACGACTTATTAGCTGAATGAGATGGTGAATAGTAGTTCCTTTGAGATTTGACAATACTTCTTGAATGTCTAGGTTTTCCATGATACTCTCTCTTTAAATGAATTTTGACTTATCCTCAAGTATTGGACATGATCCATCCTTCTTATGCATCTGCCATTGCTTCAAACTTTGCATTAGCCAAGTATATATTTGATTTTTCCTCCCTTTAGCTCTTAGTATTCTATCCTTATTTTCTTTGCAACTCTAGACTTCCTTCCTTAAAATACTCATTAACTCCTCTAAATATAATGGTGCCATTTTCTCTTTGTACCTATTAGGATTCTTTTCTTAATTTCACACACTGATATTTAGAGTTTTGGCCTCTTCTTCATGACTAGGGATTCTACTCCTTTTCCATTTTCCTTTATTTTTCCAGGAATTTTTGACCTCTTAACTATATCTGATGCAACACTAGATTTGAAAAGTATTCATACAATTAAATTGTTAGATATATTTATTTGCGGTACTCTGTAAAAAGTTATATATATATATATATACACACACACACGACACTACCCATATTGACACTTATTGTCAAATCAATGCAACCAACCCCTTTTCTACCCAAATTCTATAAAGATTTGATGTACTTCTTCTTAATATAAATTTCCAAGGAATATAACCATGTCTAGTTCTAAGTTCAAATAAAAAAGTTACAACAATTTGAAGTTGCCAATTTTTTCCCTTTGCACTTTTTTGTGGATTCATTTAATGTTGGGGACCCACTTTTTCCAATCGTAGAATAAAATAAAACTAGAACTAGATTTTTTTTGTTGGGTGCTGATAATGCTTCAAATTGTGAGTACTTCAAAACTTTCATATTGGCGGTCCGATTCTCTAGAAATTTTTATGCAGTAATATGGAATTGTTAACTTTTTACCTTTTCCACCTTTTTGTGTGTTTTTTCTAGACTTTAATTTTTTTTGTGAAAATTAATATATTCCAAATGAAAAAAATTGGAAAATTTTCACTAGGAATAAGTTGTCCAAATTAATGAGGAGATTAAATATTGACTTGATTTATTATTATTTATTTATTTGATCAAATTTGTTGTCTTGGGTCATGTTTCCTTCATTAAGTTTCCAAACTTGACAAAAAGTGTCGTAGTAGTGGATTTTGGCCTATTTTTGCACCTCCACTCCAAACCCTTTGGAATTATCCAAATTATCCATTGGGTTTCTTAATGCCCATTGAATTATTCACTATCTAAATTTCATACTCAACTGAGATTCTATAAGTGAGTACATGCTAATATTTCAATAATTGATAGTTATTATTTTCCACAATTCTAGATCCAAATCTACAACTACCCATACATAACATACTCAACAATTTATTGTTATATTTTTATCGTTTAATCAATATGATCTAGGATCTTATCCGAGAGAATAACATGCACAACAATAATCACAAGAGACACAAATATTTTTCCTCGAGGAAACCATAAAGGATAAAACCCCGCAACTTCCTCATAGATAAATGAGCACCAATAGAAAAAGTAAAACCCGAAAGTACAAAGATGATCTCTGACAATTGTTCTCTCTCTCTCTCACTTGTGCGAGCTACTCCTCTCTCAGTCATGCGCTATTGTTGAGTGAGTGTGTGTTACAAATAGAGAGGCTCACTCTCTATTTATACTTAGTTTCCACTTGACATTTACCCTACAGGGATGCCTTCTCTAGGAGAGTCTAATAACCCTAATATAACTCAACTATGGGGTCTAATGTCCCAAGTTACAACAGAGGGTTAACCTAAATGAATTTACGTGATTTAATTATATTAATGACCCTCCCGATCAGAGGAACACACATTTCGGTTGGGGTACAATGAAATAAAATAAGAAATATACAAGTGAATACATTCTGAAGTTACAAATACATCAACACTCCCTCTTAAATAGGAAGGTATTCTCTTGACATAGTTCATTAGCACAAGTATTCGTCACTGGATCATCATCAAAGCTGGATCACCATCATCACTATATCATCATCATCACTGTTACTGCTGTCTCGAGCAAATGGTGCTATCTCTCAAATCTACTTGTCATAGGAAGTTCTATAGATCCAACCCTTTTTTTAGGATGGATGTAGGCCTATAATCCATGTAGGTATTAATCTATAGTGCTAGCCCTTTTTTATGATGTATGTAGGCCTACACCTCTTCCAGGTCTTCATATATAGTGCCAACCCTTTTTCATGCTAGATGTAGGCCTAGCCCTCTGCTAGGTCTTCATCTACAGTGGCAGCCCTTTTTCCTTCTGGATGTAGGCCTAGCCCTCTTCCAGGTATTCATCTACATTTCCAGTCCTTTTTCATGGTAGATGTAGGGCTAGCCATATGCCAGGTCTTCATCTATAGTGCCATCCCTTTTTCATGCTGGATGCAGGCCTAGCCCTCTACCAGGTATTCATCTACAATGCCAACCATTTTTCATCCTGGATGTAGGCATAACCCTCTGCCAGGTATTCATCTATAGTGCCAACCCTTTTTCATGCTCTATGTAGGACTATCCCTCTACCAGGTCTTCATCATCTCTCATCATCTTCATATCATCTTGTCGTCACATGGAGCACATCCCAGATACACATAACACAACACTTACATCAACGATCATGGGAGGCCCAACCTACCACCATGTCAGAAATGCTTCTTTGCACTTACATCAACACACATGGGAGGACCATCCGTCCACCATGTTGGAAAGAATCAACATTTACATCAATGACCATGGGAGGCCTAGCCTTCCACCATGTCGAAAAGGATCTCATGTGTATCTGCATCTTCCTGACTCATCACTTCCCCTTGGAGGGAACCTCAATCTGAAGAACACCAAGCTTCTCTATGAAGTACTCAAACTTCACTCTGGCTGACGGCTTGGTCAATACATCAACTATCTGCTTGTCCGTCGCAACATACTAGAGATTCATTGCTCCTCTCTGTACCATATCCCTCATATAGTGATGTTTGATCTCGATATGCTTTGACTTGTCATGGAACACCGGGTTCTCCGACAACTTCACACAACTCTGGTTGTCACAATATATACAAGTAGCATCCAAATGGAGATTAAAGAAATCAGACCGTAGCTTCCTCAACCATACTACCTCACAACTAACTAAACAAGTTATGACATACTCTCCTTCAGCTATACTCAGTGCCACACATGTCTGCTTCCTTCTAAACTAAGAGATCACACTTGATCCCATACTAACGCAACACCCCGAAGTGCTATTCCTATTAATGGAAATTTTTTGCCAATACAAATCCACATAACCCTCTAGGTTAATCTTCTAATTCACCTCATACTTGAGCCCATAATCAACTGTACCCTTTAGTTACCTCAGAATATGCTTTGTATAAATCAGGTGAACATTTCTCAGATCCTTCAGGAACTGGCTCAATGTGTTCACAACAAAGAAAATATCTGGTCTCATATTTTTTAGGTATATCAAGGATCCAATCATCTGATGATACATCGTGGCATAGAATGACTCTGATGAAGCATCACTCAATAGTTTTAGGTTCGATTCCATAGTTGTGGCCATGGCCTTGCAGTCCATAATCTCAAACCTCTTCAGGATCTCCACTATATACTTCCCTTGTCCAAGGGATATTCCATCTGCACTCTGCCACACCTCCATGCCTAGAAAGTAGTGAATCATCCCCAAGTCCTTCACCTCGAACTCAACAAAAAGATTCCTCTTCGTGTCATCAATCAACCCATCCTCACTTATCACAAAAAGGTCATCTACATACAGTAGGAGTATCATTGGGTTCCCTTCCTCAACCTTGTAGTAAAGGTTGGAATCCGCTTTACTCTTAGTAAATCCCAAAATAGTTAGGAAGTTTTCAATCCTCCCGTACCATGTCTTGGGTGCTTTCTTGAAACCATACAAATCCTTCTTCAATTTGCACACATGAGTCTCCTTATCATGTGTCTTAGATCTGAGTGTCTACTCCACATACACTTCCTCTTCCACTACACCATTCAAGAACATGGTATTGACATCCATCTGGTGTATCTTCCATTTTATCACTGCAGCCAAAGAAAGTACTGATTTGATGGAAGTGTATCTGGCTATAGGTGCAAAAGTTTCTTCATAATTTATCCCTTCCTTCTAGGAGAAGCCACATGCCAAAAAATCTCTTTATATTTCTCTATGCTACCATCTGCAACATGCTTGATCTTGTAGATCCACTTGGAACTCACAACATATTTCCTTTATGGTCTCGGGACCACATCCCATACATCATTCTTCATGATCGAATGGTACTCCTCGATCATAGAATCCTTCCATTCTTTATTTTATGCTACTTCTTCATAGTTGGAAGGTTCTTTATCAATGATGTCACACAAAATTGCTACATAACTGGAGTATGGCCTAGGTCTCTTACTTTCTTATGTATTCTTCTGGAGCGCCATATCTTTCTGCACCTAGGATAGCCTCTCGTACCCATGCTGGTTTCCTCTTATAAGAATTCTTTTCATGGGGTGGATCTACAGGTTCCTGAGGTTCTTCCATTTCTCGATCTTCTTCTAGAGTTGCTTCATTCATTGTTGTATCTCAGATCCCGGGTGTTTCTGTTTCTTCAAGGCCTTCAACAGGTCTCTTTCTAGATTCATTATAAGATGAGCCTTCATCAAATGTCACACCCTTACTGATGTCGATCTTCTTGAATTACGAGAAATATATTCTGTAAGCCTTCGAGATTTCACTATATCCCACAAATATACCCTTCTTTCCTGAAGTATATAACTTCGTCCTATTTTCTTTTGGAATGTGTATGTACATCGAGCAACCAAATATTTTGAGATGGATGACTTCTGGTTTCTTGCCAGATAAGAATTCTTATGGTGTCTTGTTCTCAAGTACTCTATGCAGAGTATGATTATGTACATACACAACTGTCCTAACAACTTCTGCCCATAGATGCATAGGAAGATCCTGATCATGAAGCATTGCATTTACTGCTTCCATAATAGTTCTATTATTCCTTTCTGCAACTCCATTATGTTTTGGATTATATGGAGTGGTCAACTCCCTCTTAATCCCTATCTCTCTACATAATTCCTTGAAGTCATCTGATGTGAATTATCTGCCATTGTCTGATCGAAAGGTCTTGATTTCCTTCTCTGTGTGGTTCTCAATCAAGGCTTTGAATTCCTTGAACTTAATGAATACTTCATCCATTCTTTTCAAGAAATATATCCATGTCTTCCTAGGAAAATCATCAATGAAAGAAACATAATATACATACCCACTTAATGAACTAGATGGCATCGGACCACATACATCGGAGTGGATAATTTCCAAGATTCTTTTTGCCTTGCTCTCACTACTTGGAAATGTATTCTTTGTGTTCTTTCCCTTTGCACATCCTTTGCAAATTCCTTCATTCTTATCCTATATTTTTGGAAGACCTTCAACAAATTTTCTTGTAAGTTGTACTGATCTATAGTGCACATGTTCAATCCTTCTATGCTAAAGTTCACTTGGATCTACTGAGTCATGGACCGAAGCTTTTTTTGGTTGGCCCTTTAATTTGTATAAACCTCCCTCTTGCTCTCCAATCACTACTGCATCATCTATAGTCTTTCCCTTTGGCCACATAAGGACTTTTCCATCTACAAATTCAACCTGTTGCAGCTGCAACTGTTTTCCCCAAATTTCTTAAATTTTGGTCCCCTCCTCATGATTTAGCGTGGTTTTTAACCGTGTGGATCCTTGAACCTTTTGGGCGTGCTTTGATTTTGGATGGTTTTTGAGGATTATCTTTCGTCCTAGTTTTCAGAAGTTGCTCACGTTAGAATTATTGTAGATCGCAGATTTAGAGTTTGTTTTGCTGAGTTGAAAATGGGTCAGGCCTTTGGTCCTTTGCAAAACGCTGTTTGAGAAGCAAAACAGTTTCAATCGCTACCAAATTTAAAGTTTTTGGTCACTTAGATCGGAGGCTGTTGTCCTTTTTGCTTCCGCCGTGGCGGCTCCCAAAGTAGCTAAGCACCCTAAGTCTAAAGCACTCTGCCTGCCGATGCGTGTCGGCCTTCTAGTCGCATGTCCGTAGTATTTTTTCTTCCGCCGTTGTGGCTCCCAAACCAGCTAGCCACCTGAAGTCTAAAGCGCTTCGCTTTCCGATGCTAGTCACATGTCCGTAGTCTTTTCTCTTCCACCATTGTGGATGTGAAAAGATTTCATCTTCCGATGTCGACATCCTTCTGACTTCCGATTGAGAAATTTCCTGCCCGCATCTTAGGTCTTATCTTTCCCGACTCCGATAGGGTTAAGTGGTTCCGCAGTGCCCGTCACTTTTAAGACCCACTCATGCGGTGGTGAATAAATTTACCCTTTCGGTGTGAGTATTTTTAGCCGCCGATGAGTTTGCCATTTTCCATCGTGGATGATGTCTGTCGAGCCTGTAGGTGGACGAGGTAGGGGGGTCGACGTTTGTTAAAATTCTCTGATCAAGTGGTGCACCTGGGCATTTCTTGTGGATTGGTCGTTTAGTTGGTTTAATTTTGGGCATTTGTTTAGAATGCAATCTCAGTGAATGATGCACATTAATTAACTGGAGGAATATCCAAAAGACTTTTCATATTGCCACGGCACGAAGGTACCAATAGGAGATAGGATCTCAAGGGGCGTGGGAAAAGTAAAAGACAAAATTGAAAGCAACAAAGGCGCAGATTTGAAAGGGTCCGTCAGTTACTCAGCCGATAATGAGCTTGCGTGGAAAAGATGAAAAGAGGGATATGAAACGTTCGAAGAACTGAAAAGTCACACGTTTGGGGGGAATCCAAGTGGTCTACCATTTTTGTTTAAATATTTGAAAGTTAGAAGTTACAAGGGCTTTTTTCCCTCTCAAAAACTTGTAAACTATTGCTTGTAAGAGGAACTATTTCGTTTTACAAACCAGAGACTGCAAAATTTTTCCTGTTGGGGGAAGTGCTAAGTGGAATGTATCAATGTGATTAAATGAGCAATGTTGAATGTGAACTATTTCATTTTCAACTGTGTCTCATTAGCTGTAAGAGCGTTCTAACTTCCTGAACCTATATTCTTGTTTGAATGTTCTTCAGTATATTTTATGATGTCTTCCGCCATGAGTAATGGGTATTTTTTTTAACTGTTGATGAGCTATCTTATCATGTATACTTTTATTCATGTTTATATGTTTGTTTATAAGAACAACTATCTGTGATTTTCCATAACACACGAACAGTATTGCATTACTCATGAATTAATCCATCTCTCTAGAGATAGTTTAGTTAGTATCTAGTTTCTTGCATGATTTGGATGCTTGTGAGTTCTAAGACGAGAGGTAAGAACCTGCGCATCACATTGTGACTGCTCTTTGCATCTTTATCACCCTGTATGGTTAAATAGGCACTTGCATATCATACTTAAGTCAAAAAATACAAAAACATACACGGTGGACCGGGCTGCAACCGGTAAAACCTTTTGTTTTTTGTTACTTGACCTACGGTAGCCGGACCGCAAACTGGACATATTCCCTATACCAAAAAGTCATAGGCTAGTTGGGAACATTGACTGGGGAGAATCCCTTGCTATTGTTTCCTGTGAATTTCCAGGCCTGAACAGTTTTTGGCGCTAGAAGGAGGGCTGCTAGTGCATGGCTGGCCAAGGAAACCCGTTTTCTCGAGATTATTCCACCAGTAACAGTTCTGAAAGCAGTGGGCTTCATAATCCAATTCCAGAAGAAAGGAGTAAAGAACATTTGTTTTCTGTTGACAACGAGGTTGTTAATAACCTGAGAAGACACACCAGGGCATATGTGAAGAATATTGGAGGATTTCCGATCATCCTTGAATTTCCCAGAAGAGAATATAAAAGAAAAGATCGTCCTATATTGGAAGACTCAGTGCTGGTTGGGGATTGGGAAGAACTTGTGGAAACAACCTTATATGAAGTTGTACTGCCTTTGAATCAAGAAGGCCCAGATACTCCTCACAGTTCTCCTGCTCACACTCCTGTTTGCTCACCTCCTCACTCTCCACCCAGACTCATGGAAGGCGTTAACACCAATCCACCACCAAACCCACCGAATCCACCACCTGCCTGGAAATCCAGATCACATTTAAATCTAACACCTCCATTACATGATTTACCTCAATCCTTTGAGAATATGCTGCCCAAATTCGACCCAAGTGAGAAGATACTAGTAGATGACCACCTGCAAAGTTTTTACTTGGCCATAGAAGGGTTAAGGGTGGGGGAGCATGAGGATGTAGTTTGTAGACTTTTCCCACACACCCTGAAAGGAGCTGCAACATCATGGTATTTTGGGTTTCCTGCAAACTCTATCCCTGATTGGGATACCTTCGAGAGAATCTTCAGAAGTAAGTATGCAACTCAAAAGACTCATGCAACCCTCATGAAAGGACTATGCGCCTTGAAGAAAGAGAGAAAGGAGAAGGTGCACAACTCTACTCAAAGATTTGCAGCATACCTCAAGAGTTTTTCTGAAGCTGACAAACCTTCGGACAAGGTTCTGATTGAATATTATACCTCAGCTTTAGGCCCTGAGCTGGCCATGTTTGCTAAAATAAGAGCCAAGCCTACTTTGGCGGAAACCTATGAAGAGGCGGAAATAGTGGAGGCTGAAAGAGAAAGTATTGAAGATTATCCCGAACAGTTAGGAGAGAAAGGTGTGGGAAGGAAAGCCTTATTGTTTACTAAGCCTAAGGAAGAGAAATCAACAGATTTTGAGCGTATGGAAAAAATGATGCAGAAGCTTTCTAACAAAATCATAGACTTGGAGAAAGAGAAGGAAACTCAAAAGTTCTACAAACCCTATTACAAGAAAAGAGAGTATAACAATCAGTCCGAACCTCCTCCACACAATTCTGCATCTATGAATTTAACAGAGGTAGGCATGGACAATTTCTGCACTTTCCATCAGCAACCACACTCTGAAAAGAATTGTCCTCAATGGATAAAATCGGTGACATTGGTTATGAATCAGCTGTTGGACTCTAAATTAACAGAAGATGGGGATGAAGAAGGAAAAGAGAGTACCACTTCAACGAAGGAACAAAAAGAGGAAACCATGGTTTTGTGGAATTCTGTTTCGTTATTTGATGCTGAAGAAAAAAAGAATCAGGGGTACAAGGACGTCATGGAAGCCAACGTTACAACAAGGAGCCAAGGGTTAGTTAAAGAAGACAGTCTCATACTCCCAAAAATCAAAAGGCTGCAGAAAAATGTTAAGAAATTTCAAAATAATTCCGCAGTTGATAAAATTTCCGAATTCACCATCACCAGCCAAGATCCTAAGCAGAATGATACGTTGGCCAAGCCCAATGAGGAAAAGATGAATGCTGATAAACCACATCCCATTGAACCACATATGGATTATGACATTGTGAAAGACATAAAGAGGATAAAGGCAAACGTTTTGCTATTTGAAATGTGTAAAGTGCCGCAACAAAAAGAAAGATTATTGAAAGCGCTTGAAGCATCGGATGAGAGGCTTCCCGCTGACAATCGGCTTGAAGAGGAAGAAGAAATCGGAGAAACCAGCAGTGGAGGTAAGTCTAAAAGCAAACATCCACCTTTCCTCCTCACTTTCGAAATTTTTAATCACAATGTACATAATTTCCTGGTAGACTCAGGGGCATCGGTTAACGTCATGCCAATATCAGTCTGTAAAAAGATAAATGGGCAGCCTAAGCCATCCACATGGAGGGTTGTTCAGTTGGACAGGACGGATGTAAAGGTAATTGGTGAGATGGAGGATGTCCTCGTCCGCCTGGCATCAAATGATAAAATGTGCCAAGTCATTAATATTGTGGTGGCTGATATACCAGACGCTTACGGTCTTGTTCTGAGCAGAGATTGGTTGGCCAAACTAAATGGATATTTTGCCTCGGATTGGTCACATCTGTGGTTTCCATATAAAGGAAGTCCGAACCAAATTAAGATTTTGAGGGAGCCTCACATGAAACACAACGTTACTCAACTTGAGGAGAAGAATGAACCAGTGGATTCTGTGTTGGGAAATTATTTTATCGAGTTGGAACCAGGAAATTACCAAGCAGAAGAAGCCAGCAACACGTCAGACACCCGGCCTGATCTCCTTCGATTTTCACAGGCTGATGAAATCGACTGTAAAATAGTAGACTTAGCAGTAGGAATAGATTCTCATGCAGTAGGTAGCGATTTCTGGACTTTGTTTTTTGATGGCTCTAAGACGTTAGAAGGATCAGGGGCTGGCTGTGTCCTGATCGACCCCAAAAATAATAAACATTTTCTTTCATGTATATTAGAGTTTGAATGTATGAATAATACGGCTGAGTATGGAGCATTGGTGCAAGGTTTGAAGAAAGCAATCGAATTAAAGGTAAGTAATATAAAAGTTTTTGGAGATTCTAAAATAATTGTTAAACAGATATGGAATCAAATACATTGTGTTTCCTCTCACCTAAAAGCTTATCAAAATGAGGTATGGGATCTGGTCAAATGTTTTAACGCATTTAATATTGTTTCAATTCCAAGACTTAAAAACGCAACAACTGACTTGTTAGCCACATCAGCCGCTAGGATCGTTCCTACTAATAATTGATGCTCCGTTGAATTGCTTTTCAGGCCCTCGGTACCTGATATGATCACCAACCTACGAGTATTCGATGACGATCAGCAGATTATGGAGTACTTAACAAATGACGAGGTATTTAAAGGAGCAATTATAGACGATGAAGAACATCAAGCCGAGCTGAAGTATGATAATTTCATCCCTAAAGGAGTCAGAACGTTAGAAAGAATGTTTGATTTAAATGAAAAGTTCAGAAGACCAGCCAACGTGAAGACTCACAGCTCATCTCTACAGTTCGAACTAATAAATTTAGGGACTGAGATGAATCCTAAATATGTGAATCTTGGAAAATGTTGTTCACCAGTAGAAAGAGATAAGTTCGTCAATCTGTTTAAACAATATAAAGATGTTTTCACCTGGACATACGAAGATTTGAAGACATATGACACCAGCATCATCAAGCATGTTATCCCCATCAAAGCTGGCGTCAAGCCGTATCAGCAACCTTTAAGAAAAATGCACCCAAAATTGGAACAGCTGATCCAGAGTGAAGTTAAGAAATTGTTGGATGCTAGAATTATTTTTAATGTCAGACACTCTGAGTGGGTCTCAAATTTGGTACCAGTAAGAAAAAAATCTGGAGAAATCAGGCTGTGCGTGGATTTCAGGAATTTAAACCGTGCTTCTGACAAATATAACTATCCTATTCCACCCATGGAGCAACTGCTACAAATGGTCTCAGGGTCTGAACTATTTTCGTTACTAGATGGATTCTCGGGCTACAATCAAGTATTAGTAGCTGAAGAAGACAGGTTGAAGATGACATTCAGGACCAAATGGGGAACTTTCGCTTACAGAAGAATGCCCTTTGGGCTTATAAACGCTGGAGCCACATTCCAGAGGGCTATGGACATGGCCTTCCGTGGTTTGATTGGACGTAGTGTGGTGATATACCTCGATGATATTACAATATTCTCAAAGAAGAGAGGGGAAAACGCGTTCCATCTAAGGAAGATTTTTGAACACTGTCGAAAATATGGCATCTCACCTAATCCCAAAAAATGTGTGTTTGCTATTACGGAGGGTAAGCTGCTTGGTCACATAGTTTCAAAGAAGGGAATCTCTATCGACCCGGAAAGGATCAAAGCCATTGAACATATTCCCCCCATAATAAAAAAGGGATGCAATCATTTATGGGAACAATAAAATTCGTGCGAAGGTTTGTGCCTGATTTCACTCAGATTGTCAAGCCTCTGCAGCAAATGATGAAGCAAAATGCACAATTCAAATGGACTGAGATTGAGAAGAACGCATTCAACAAAATTAAAACTGTTGTTGCACATGCACCCTCCCTGAAAATCCCATATTTTGACAAAGATTTTATTCTGTATACCTTTGCATCCGATGATTCACTAGCAACTGTGCTTACTCAAAAGGAAGACGGGGGGGATGAATTACCAATATCTTTCATGAGCACTGGTTTAAAAGGGGCCGAATTAAATTACCCAGCCATTGATAAACAAGCTTATGCAGTATTCAGAGTAGTGAAACAATTCAGGCCTTATATATTAAAAAATCGAACCAAGGTGATAGTCCCATACCCAGCTATAAGGTCCCTTTTTGTACAGAAAGAGTTAGGAGAAAGAAGGGGCAATTGGGTAACAAATCTTCAAGAGTATGACCTCGAATTCAAGCCAAATTCTATAGTCAAAGGGCAGGGGTTCTGCAAACTGATGACTGAAAATGGGGACAATGACAAACACGCCTGGGAAGACGAGGCTGAATTACATTTGACGGATGTATGCCCTTTGTTCACAACCACCGATTCTTGGTATAGGGATCTCGTGCACTACCTGCAAGTAGGACTGTTGGAAGAACATTGGAATTCTAAGCAAAGAAGAGCGCCGCGTCTTAAATCAGATTCCTATCAAATTGTTGAAGGAATACTATTAAAAAAAAATTACGACGGAGTTCTTCTTAGATGCCTAGAGAAAGAAGAATGCGAAGAAAGTGATGACGGATTTGCATGATGGGCCTGCTGGGGGACATTATTCAGGAAATACTATAGCTCACAAAATTCTCAGAGTTGGTTACTATTGGCCTACGCTCTTCAAATATGCACACGCACATGTCAGGAAGTGCGATATTTGCCAAAGGTGTAGTGGAAGACAACCTAAAGCAGCCGCACCACTGAAACCTGTGATGATCACAGAGCCGTTCGAGCAATGGGGGTTGGATATTATTGGGGAGATAAAGCCAAACTCTTCCCTATAACACAAGTATATTCTGAACACAACCGATTACTTCACTCACTGGGTCGAAGCCATCCCGCTGCGCAAGATAAATGAGGACGCGGTTATCAGCTTCCTGCAGGACCATATCATGACCATGTTTGGAGTTCCAATTTCTGTAGTTTTTGATAATGCTACTTACTTTTCATCAATTAAATTAACTGCTTTTGCTCATGATAAAGGGATAAAATTGCATTATTCTGAATTACTATCCACAAGGAAATGGCTTGGCTGAATCCTCTAACAAAAATCTGATTAGAATTTTAAAGAAGACTGTAATAGAAAACCAGAGGAGTTGGCACTCAGTGCTACCAAATTCCCTTTGGGCTGATAGAGTCACCCCCAAGTCTTCGATAGGAGTGTCTCCATATACCCTTGTGTACGGTAAAGAAGCCATTCTTCCTCCCAATATCATGCTACCCTCTTCCATAATAGCTCAAGAATCTAGAGGGTCGGATGATGATGTTTTGCAAATAAGGATATATAACCTCCTGAAAGCAGAAGAGGCTCGATCTAAAGCCAGAGAGCGCTTTAAGCAACAACAAGAGGTAACAAAGAGATGGTTCGACAAACATAAGGCAGGAACAAAAGAATTTGAGGTGGGAGATTTAGTTCTTAAGTGGGATCACCCCCATTATGAGAAAGGAAAACACACGAAATTGCAGCAGTTGTGGGTAGGTCCTTTCCAGATTGCAGCAAAACTTGGCCCTTCCACTTATAAGTTACAAGATCTGCAAGGGTGGCAAGAGAACTTGCCAGTAAATGGTTTAGTTCTCAAGCCTTATTTTTCTTGAGTTTCATTTGTTTTTTTTCTATCTTGTATATAAATAATCTAGCTTAGCCGTTTTGAGTCTTTGAGTCATGAAGTTTAGTTTTGTTTTAGTCTACATTTTCTGTTGATTTCAATAAAAGAAGAAAGCTTTGGTTGCATGGAGAGCATTAGAATCCTGGACTAACTAAAATCCTTGATTATAAGACTGTGTATTATGATTTTATCTGATAGAATTTCTTCTAGTTAGCAGTTTTCCTAAATGGCTATGAATGCATTGAAGTCCTGCTTAATCCCTGTAAAGTAACTCAAGATTAAAGGGTCTGGAATACTATTTCGAGGCTCCATCCATCTCACACTTAAAAGATGTCCTAAGGGGTGACAACTAAAGACCCATGGAAAGGAAGCAGGGTAAACAACATATTATATATAAATGATCCCATGCCAAGAATTGAAAGCCAAAAGGCTATGAAGAGTCAAAACTCCTAAGAAAGCAATGTGTATGAAAACAAAGTGCTGAATCATATGAGTATAAAATTGCCAAAAGTTCCTCTCCGTCCATGAGCTGAAAATTAAATACATCTCTCACACAAAAGGACACTATGGATAGAGGAGCCTGAATAAAAAATTCAGAAAGAAAGGCATGAGGAGTACTCAAAAAGGACAAAAGTCCAAAAGCACAAAAGAGTGCAAAATGGCATGGGAATGAGGAACAAACGAATATTTCTGTTTACCAGATGTTACGATCCTGTGGTGTCCAAGCTGGAAGCTACCTGAAGACAAAGGTAAAAATGAAACTCATACTCCTGGCCTCGAAAGAGTTATCTTGACTTTGAAATATTGGCTTCCATTTTCCTAAATTGGACTACCCTCAATGATCAAAAGTACATCTATTTTCCATTTGGGAAATCCATACATCTAGAAGAATTCAACATGGTGGTTTATTATTGAACAGTCTGGTACTCAAGGAAGAAATTCCAAAGATCTAGGTTCACCAGGTAGTCGCCAATTGTTGCAGCTACAACTGTTTTCCCCAAATTTCTTAAATTTTGGTCCCCTCCTCATGATTTAGCGTGGTTTTTAACCGCGTGGATCCTTGAACCTTTTGGGCGTGCTTTGATTTTGGATGGTTTTTGAGGATTATCTTTCATCCTGGTTTTCAGAAGTTGCTCACATTAGAATTATTGTAGATCGCAGATTTAGAGTTTGTTTTGCTGAGTTGAAAATGGGTCAGGCCTTTGGTCCTTTGCAAAACACTGTTTGAGAAGCGAAACAGTTTCAATCGCTGCCAAATTTAAAGTTTTTGGTCACTTAGATCGGAGGCTGTTGTCCTTTTTGCTTCCGCCGTGGCGGCTCCCAAAGTAGCTAAGCACCCGAAGTCTAAAGCGCTCCACCCGCCGATGCGTGTCGGCCTTTTAGTCGCATGTCCATAGTCTTTTTGCTTCCGTCATTGCGGCTCCCAAACCAGCTAGCCACCCGAAGTATAAAGCACTCCGCTTTCCGATGCTAGTCGCATGTCCGTAGTCTTTTCTCTTCCGTCGTTGCGGATGTGAAAATATTTCATCTTTCGATGTCGACATCCTTCCAACTTTCGATCGAGAACTTTCCCACCCGCATATTAGGTATTATATTTCCCGACTCCGATAGGGTTAAGTGGTTCCGTAGTGCCCGTCACTTTTAAGACCCGCTCATGCGGTGGTGAATAAATTTACCCTTCCGGTGTGAGTATTTTTAGCTGCCGATGAGTTTGCCATTTTCCGTCGTGGATGATGTCTGTCAAGCCTGTAGGTGGACGAGGTAGGGGGGTCGACGTTTGTTAAAATTATCTGATCAAGTGGTGCACCTGGCCATTTCTTGTGGATTGGTCAATTAGTTGGTTTAATTTTGGGCATTTGTTTAGAATGCAATCCCGGTGAATGATGCACATTAATTAACTGCAGGAAGATCCAAAAGAATTTTCATATTGCCACGGCGTGAAGGTACCAATAGGAGACAGGATCTCAAGGGGCGCGGGCAAAGTAAAAGACAAAATTGAAAGCAACAAAGGCGCAGATCTGAAAGGGTCCGTCAGTTACTTAGCCGATAATGAGCTTGTACGGAAAAGATGAAAAGAGGGATATGAAACGTTCGAAGAACCGAAAAGTCACACGTTTGGGGGGAACCCAAGCGGTCTATCATTTTTGTTTAAATATTTGAAAGTTAGAAGTTACAAGGGCTTTTTTCCCTCTCAAAAACTTGTAAACTATTGCTTGTAAGAGGAACTATTTCATTTTACAAACCAGAGACTGCAAAATTTTGCCTGTTGGGGAAAGTGCTTAGTGGAATGTATCAATGTGATTAAATGAGCAATGTTGAATGTGAACTATTTCATTTTCAACTGTGTCTCATTAGCTGTAAGAGCGTTCTAACTTCCTGAACCTATGTTCTTGTTTGAATGTTCTTCAGTATATTTTATGATGTCTTCCGCCATGAGTAATGGGTTTTTTTTTTAATTGTTGATGAACTATCTTATCATGTATACTTTTATTCATGTTTATATTTTTGGTTATAAGAACAACTATCTGTGATTTTCCATAACACACGAACAGTATTGCATTACTCATGAATTAATCCAGTTCTCTAGAGATAGTTTAGTTAGTATCTAGTTTCTTGCATGATTTGGATGCTTATGAGTTCTAAGACGAGAGGTAAGAACCTATGCATCATATTGTGACTGCTCTTTGCATATTTATCACCCTGCATGGTTAAATAGGCACTTGCATATCATACTTATGTCAAAAAATACAAAAACATACACGGTGGATCGGGCCGCAACCGGTAAAACCTTTTGTTTTTTGTTACTTGACCTACGGTAGCTGGACCGCAAACCAGACAGATTACCTATACCAAACATTCGCGGGCTAGTTGGGAACATTGACTGGGGAGAATCCCTTGCTGTTGTTGCCTGCAAATTTCCAGGCCTCAACACAACCCTCATATGTTTTTCATCCAATGCATATATGGAGAGAATATTATTCTTTAGTCCTGGTACAAACAAGACATCTTTCATCTTCATAGACTTTCCAAAGTCTAACTTATAGGAAGATTCACCACTTCCTTTTATAGGGTACTGGTAGTCACCCCCAAGTTTCACTTTGTGGGGTGACTCATGTTTGGATAGATTCATAAAGGATTCTTTAAATCCCGTCATGTGCCTAGAATCCCCACTATATATGAGCCAATCATTGCTTCTATGTGTAACAGTTCCTGTGAGGGAAGAAATCAAAACATATTTGTCATCACTTGAAGAATCTTCACTTTCTTTTTTGACTCTCTTCCTGGGAGGTTCATCATCCTTTGTAGTGTGAGCATGATGTATTCTTTTGTTGTTATTCTTCTTGTGGGAGCCACCTCTATTTCTAGGACAATATTTGGTGAAGTGTGCTTTCTCATCACATGTATAGCATCTGACATTAGATAGATATATGCTATATCTTCTAGGGTTATCTTTCTGATTCTGGTGTGGATGCCTACCTTTCTTGCGATGATAGTGCTCCCTTTGGATTTTCTTGGTGTGTGCTATGAGAGATTGATATTAATTTCCCATATTTTCTTCTTGAGATACTATTCGAGCTTCTTCTTGTGAGCATTCCTCCCATAGCCTATTGAAAGTGATTAAATTTCTTCTAGTGCAAATCCCTTGAATGAAGGAGTCCCATGACCTAGGGAGACCATTCAAGGTGGCCATCACAATTTATCCATTCTCTACTTCTTCTTCCATAGCTTAAAGTTGTTGTTTGATTTGAGAGACCCTTGTAAAGTATGACTGTATGGCCTAAACATTCTGGATCTTTACATTCTTCAACTAATTTCGTAAAGTCATCTTCCAATTTATATTCTTCCCTTCAAAAATATTGGTCAAGGAATCAAACATCTCTTTAGGTGTTTTTAAGGAATACACATGTGGTATAAGGTGATCCTTGATAGAATAAAAAACAATCCTCTTGGCCTTGGCCAATTTCTTCTTGTGTAATGCTTTAGCCTCATCTCCTTATGGAACTAGAACCTCTCCACTTATGTAGGTGTCCAATTCATTTTCTTCAAGAACAAATGAAATCCTATACTTCATGCTTGAAAGTTATCATATCCTTCAAGATTTTCATCCATCTTGGTGTGATGAGACATATTTAATGAGAACCTCAAATGGAAATAAAAAATATTTATAATTTATATGTTACCAATTTGAGATGCCCGAACTGGATCTGGAGCTGATCTTTTGCAGTGTTGATTTTTTGGTCCAGGGTCAAATTAGGGTTTTAATTTCCTGGAGTTTTACCCAACCAAAAATTTTGATCTTGGTCTCTAAATTTTGATTTTGAGGAGAAGAGCAATCCTATGCTGGGCTCACTAAGAAATTCCACTTATGTGAAAATCCCTAATTTCCCACAATAGTGACAAGCTAAAAACTGAAAATGCCCGGAATCAATTTCTGCTTCGACAGGAAGATGTGCCCTTCAAAGGAGAGTTATCCTATCCTCCTTTTGCTGATGATATGTGGAGAGAAAACCAAAAATTAGGAAGCCCTATATTCTGCTGCTGCACAATGTCATCTTCCAAGGTTAGCTCTGATACCATGTTAGATTTTTATCGTTTAATCAATATGATCTAGGATCTTATCTAAGAGAGTAACATGCACAACAATAATCACAAGAGACAAGAGACACAAATATTTTTCCTCGAGGAAAACATAAAGGAGAAAACCCCGCAAATTCCTTAGAGATAGAATGAGCACCAATAGCAAAAGTAAAACCCAAAAGTACAAATATGATCTCCGACAGATGTTCTCTCTCTCACTTGTACGATATACTCCTGTATCACTCATGCGCTATTGTTGAGTGAGTGTATGTTACAAATAGAGAGGCTCATTCTCTATTTATACTTAATTTCCACTTGACATTTACCCTATAGGGCCGACTTCTCTAGGAGAGTCTAATAACCCTAATATAACACAACAGTGGGGTCTAATGCCCTGAATTACAACAGAGGGTTAACCTCAATGAATTTACATGAATTAATTATATTAATGAATCTCCCAATCATAGGAACAAACATCTCCGTTGGGGTACAATGAAATACAATAAAAAATATGCAAGTGAATACATTCCGAAGTTACAAATACATCAACATTTATTTCCACTATGGAGACAATGGGGTACCCAAAACTATGTACAAGTTCTGTTCCTGATACCAATTACGATTTTTCTTTCCAATGATTGGGTATATTATTAATTCTTAATGGTGAACTTAAATAAATATAACAACCATTGGTAAAAATTAATCATTCTAACAATGCAAACATTCCTACTATGAACAGATCAAACCATGCACAATAATTCATGTAGAAAAATAAATCCATAACAATAATTTAAATAACACATAACATAATATATATTAGATGTCATTCAAACACATTTGGAAGTTATATTTATAAATGTCATCCAACCAACTTCAAGTGAATAACATTCCTCCAAACCATAGGCACTCTATCAAGCCTTCTCTTTCTTTGACAGATGCCACCCCTAAGATGGGGATATCAATCTATAAGGGGTGAATTTCCCAATTCCTTCACTCAATATCATTCACAATACCCAAAGGTGAAAACATCCCCTCCATATTTGTCCCCACCCTTGCACTCATTCCCCATTATCCTACACAACATAACGGATTGTACCCCCTTCTCTGCTTTGTAGTCCCTCATGATGTCCCCATCCCATTACAGTGCTCCAACACATGCTTAAAAGGAAGTATCCATGTTAGGGTACCAGGTAGTTTAGATGTATCCTAAGTCTCTCTCACATGGGAACTGAGCCAAATAACATTATCTTTTTAGGTTTGCACTAGTTACATGGGTATTTCATGTGATAGGTTATGAAACACAATATTATTCTCTGGGTACTAGTGAGAATTCATATGGCATGCTGGAGTGGATCCAAAAACTGGATGAATAATGATTGAATGCATTATAACAAGATATATGGATGACTATGGATAAAAAATTGGCTTACCCAAAAGTGACCACTTTCCCATTTTTAATCTCATTTAGGATAACTAATCCCTTAATTAAATAAAGTGATACCCAAAGTAAGGTTAAGGAAATTTGGTTAAAAAGGTTAATGAAGGCTAAATATATTAGCAAGGGTCATCGCCCCTTAGCATATCTCACTTACCCCACTTGTGGAATCATATCCATTCATATCTTCTTTTCCCTTGTCCACTTGCAGATGTTGGGTGATTTTATATTAAAAAGTATATATAGCAACATTTACAATATCCATGGTCTTTTGGACCCTATAAGTATGGAATCTAGCCTTTGTTTCTTACATATATATTCACAACTTGGGGTCAAAAATAGGGTGCTACACCACCCCTTAAATTTACGCACCATCCTTGATGCATATCATCACTATGTACATGTACAACATTTTACAACAAAATTATTCAAAATAACTGCAGGCATGCCTCCCACATTTCATCCTCCAATTCCCACGTTATTTCTTTAGGGATGTAATGTGTCCATTACACATTTACTTGCCATATGGATTTGTTAGTGAGAAATGTAATATTCTTGTAGAGGATGAGCATTGATTGTTGGAATTCTTAGTGATACTGAGAAGGGGGGTGAATCAATATCATGCAGAGATTAAACAAATTTTACTTTACAATTTACCCACCATTTTCCATTTCAATGATAACAAAAGAATACAATTGTGCACAAAGTGTTTGGAAAGTGTATATATATATTGATTACATATATATATGGGATACACCAATATCTAAATATGCGAGCACCATCACACTCATACATCAGTTTGATTGGGACACCAATCCCACATGCAAGAACCAACTCACTGTGTCAGGCTCGAACTTGTGAGGACACCAATCCTCTATGCAAGCACTAAATTTTGATATATAGGCTCCAACCTATGAGGACACCAATCCTCTGTGCAAGAACCTACTTTCTATGTTCAAGCACCAAACTGAGAGGAGATTGCAATTTCCTTATCCTTGCCTTGTCTTGCCACCTTGGTTCTACAAATTTAACTGGAAGGAATCTCCAACTCCTATCCTTGCCCTGTCCTACCACCCTGAAAATAAATTTTTTTAGTCCTCGATCCGTGATCACTGAATCGTTTCCCCGATATGTGAACATCCTGATTGCTTCTATCTGTGCTATAGGAGAAAAGGTTTATTCAAAATATATTCCTTCAATATGTGCATATCCCTTGCATACTAGACTTACCTTATTTCTTACCACTTGTCCATCCTCATTTAGTTTGTTTCCTACAACCCATTTAGTGCCAATAATTTTTTTGTCTTTGGGTCTTGGAACAAGTTCACAGGTCTAATTTTTCGCCGTCTGATTTAATTCTTCATGGTTTTATTCCAATGTTCATCAAACCTAGCTTCATCAATACAATTTGGTTCTATTTTGGACAACAAAGAGAAATGTACTTATTCAATAGTATTTTTTTAATGCCTCCTTATTTATACACCAATATTCCTATCTCCTATAATCAGATCCTCAGAATGATTCTTTTGGAAATACTTGGAAGGACCATTTGTATCTGATCTTCTTTCTTCTTTTGGTTCTTCTTGATATGCTTCTTCTTCTTGTTCTCTCGGCTTGTCCTCTTCTAGTATGTCTTTTGAAGATTGTTCAAATACTAGTTGATCATCGTCATCCTCTATTCTTATGTGCATAAATTCTTCATCTACCTTTACATATGGAATTTCCACCATATTCTTCAGTATTAGGTTGTAACATTTGTATGACTTGCTTCTTGTGGAATATCCAAGAAAGATTCCTTCATTTGATATGGAAGCAATTTTTCCCATATTTTCGTCATTTTTTTTAATATAACACTTGCTCCCAAATATTATGAAATGCTTAACTGTTTCTGTCTTTCCTTTCCATAGTTCATGATGATTCATGTTTTTATTAGTTGTGATTTGTCCTCTTCTTAAAATATGAATAGCAGTATGAATAGCTTGGGTCCAAAAAATGTCAGACAATTTAGAATCATTTAACATTGTTCTAGCTATCTTCTGCACTGTTATGTTTTTTCTTTATGCTTTTCCATTTTGTTGTGAGGTCCTAGCCATTGAGAAATGTCTCTTGATTCCATGTTTTTTAAAGAAATACTAAAATTCATTTGAGGTGAAATTGCCTCCATTATCATATCTTAGACACTTAATCTTCAAATCAGTTTCATTTTCAACGACTTCTTTAAATATTTTGAAACCTTCAAATTTCTCTAATTTCTTTTTAAGGAAAAGACCCATGTCATCCTGGCATAATCATCAATGAAGAGAAGAAAGTAGTATTCAACATTTATACCTTTATTTCTCATGGGGCCATAGAGATCAATATTCACTAGCTCCAATTATTTTGTCATTTAATATTCTTTTGATTTAAAACTTGCTCTCATTTTCTTTCCACGTAGGAAATGCTTGTAGACATAATTCAAGGAATTTTTAATTTATAATATCTCTTGCTGATTTCGTTTTTCTAATTTTGACCAGATTGTCAAAATTTATATGTCCTATTCTTCTATGCCAAATCCAATTTGCCTCTATTTTCCCCATGCAACATCTTTCTTATTTTCTTTCGTCTATTATATATACATTATTCGGGGTTATGGATGTCATTGTTACTAATATGCCTATAATCCTTGTTTATTATTTTACATTTCTTTGAATCAAAGGTGAGAATGTGTCTTTAATCACACATTTGGATTATACTAAGAAGATTGTGCTTCATATTTTCAATGAGTAAGAAATTCTCTACTTTGAATTTCTTGTCCCCAAGACTTACTATTCCCTTTCCAAGAATATTAGTAGAACCATTATCTCCAAATAAACACTACCTCCATTTTTCTTCTTTAAATTTAAAAAAATTGTCATACTTTGCTCTCATGTGTTTGGAGTATCCAATGTCAATATACCAATGCCCTCTTTTATATTTCCCATGTGAATCTAAGCTGCATCCTTGTTGATCTTGTTTGTCTACCTTTTTGTTCCAGAGTTCTGTACAATCTCTTTTATTGAGATTTTTTTTGGTTTCAGCAGGTTGTGCAGATGATAACTGAATTTTGCATTCCTGAGTTTCATGACCATGATTTTAACATTTATAGCATTCACCATATGAATTCAAGGGGCCAAATGAAAAGAATGTATCTTTTAAAATTTCAATTGATATTCTAGTATTGTTCTGTCTACGACAGGTCTCATGGTAAATACTATTCTTCTTAACATTCACCTTTGCAGATGCTTTGAAGTTTACTTCCTTATGGCCAAAATTGCAACAAAAATAACAATTTCCTAAGAAAAGTGTTTGATACCTTTCAAAGTGATTTCTTCGAGAGTACGCAATGTCAATTTCCATGTGGGATGACTTCTTGTCCTTATCTCCAAAATTTATATCTTTCCTTGGAATAAAAACCTTGAGCACGTCAACAAAAATTATTGCTCTTGTTTCTCAGGTTGATTTTGTTAATTTTGAACCTTCATATCTTAGTCCTGACTTATCAGATGAATGTCTCTAATTTCCAATAATTGTATCTAGAGGTTCAATGTTGTTGCTTTATTTCTGTTGAAACTTAGTTGGATGCTGGATTTTTGCAATTCCCTTTTTAGGGAAATGACTTCAGCCTCTAATTTTTGATACATATTCTCTTTTTGTCGTAGATGTCATGTTATGTCCAATTCTAAGTTTTTTGTCTCCTTTAATTGTTCTTCACACTTTAACAACTAGTCCTGTAAATATTTATTCTTCTTTCTTGATTTCTTCAATTCTTCCAAAGCACTTATAAGCTCTCCTTCAAAATATACTTCGGGAATTTCTTCATCTTTTGAGTCCTGATTTTTTAAGTCTTCTTCAACTTCTATGAAGGGAAATTATCTTTGAATGTCATGACTATTACCTTCTTCATATGATCTGCTTCCTTCTTTAGAATACAAACTCTTTTTTTTGTTTAAAGAATTTCTTCTTTTTTTATACTTGTTCTGTTGGTATGCCTTCCTTCGTTCTTTGTGATTGAAGTCTTCTCCACTATTAGTATCTCTAATTTCTTTGTAAGGACATTTGGAAGAAAAGTGACCCACTTTACCACATTCAAAGCATTTAAAAGGTAGCTTACCTTTGTATTTGACATGACCCCTTTTTAGGTTTTCACAATGTTTTATTCCTCTTCATCCGATTCATTGAATGAGTTCCTATTCTACTCGAGCTTGCTGCATTTTGTTTTCTTCATGGATTTGAAAGCTGCCTCTTTTCTAGAAGGATTCTCATTTTCAGTCATCATCTCGTATGAAGTAAGAATCACATGAAGTTCTTCCTTTGTTAATTTATCCAAATCACTTATGTATTATATGACTGACACTTTAGATTCAAATATTGGTGGCAAAGTTCTCAACACCTTTTGCACGATTTATTCTTCAACAATTTCTCCAAGATAGCATTGACAATATCATCAACACAAATATGATAGGATGTAATGTTTTCTTCTTCTCTCACTTTTAGAGTTTCAAACTGTCTTGAATATGTTTGCAAATTTTCCTTCTTGACCTTGTCATCTACTTCATAGATGTTTTTAAGCTTATCCCACACTTATTTAGCTGCGTCCACCGCATAGATTTTGTAAACTCTAAGTTTTATAAACCAAACAATATTGCATTCCTATCCCTTTCATTAAATTCATATTTCCTTTTGTTAACTTCCTCTATTGGTGTAGTTTTGGGAACGTTGTAATTATTTTCAACAGAGTGCCAAACATCACTCTAAGAGACTACAAGTATACTTTGATTCTTATACTCCAAAATGTATAATTTGATCCATCAAACCTTGGTTCTATGTTTGTATAGAGTCCTTCCTATTTATCCATGTCTATGTGATGATATATATTCCATATGTTATACTGTTCTTGAAGAAATTGCTATGATACCAATAGTTGAAATTATGAACTGCTTCCTTCTCTAGAATACAACCTCTTTTTCTATTTAAAGAATTTCTTCTTTTTTTATACTTGTTCTGTTGGTATGTCTTCCTTCGTTCTTTGTGATTGAAGTATTCTTCACTATCACTATGTCTAATTTCTTTGTAAGGACATTTGGAAGAAAAGTGACCCACTTTACCAGATTCAAAGCATTTAAAAGGTAGCTTACCTTTGTATTTGACATGACCACTTTTTAGGTTTTCACAAAGTTTTATTCCTCTTCATCTGATTCATCAAATGAGTTCCTATTCTACTCGATCTTGGTGCATTTTGTTTTCTTTGTGGATTGAAAGCTGCCTCTTTTCTGGAAGGATTCTCATTTTTAGTCCCCATCTCGTATGCAGTAAGAATCCCATGAAGTTATTCCTTTGTTAATTTATCCAAATCACTTATGTATTATAGGACTGACACTTTAGAGTCAAATATTGGTGGCAAATTTCTCAACACCTTTTGCATGATTTATTCTTCAATAATTTCTCCAAGACCTTTGATAGCATTGAAAATATCATCAACACAAAGACGATAGGATGTAATATTTTCTTCTTCTCTCCCTTTTAGAGTTTCAAACTGTCCTGAATATGTTTGCAACTTTTCCTTCTTGAACTTTTCATCTACTTCATAGATGCTTTTAAGCTTATCCCACACTTATTTAGTTGACGTCCACCACATATATTTGGTAAACTATAAGTTTGATAAACCAAACAATATTGCATTCCTATCCCTTTCATTACATTCATATTTCCTTTTGTTAACTGCCTCTACTGGTGTAGTTTTGGGAATGTTGTAACTATTTTCAACAGAGTGCCAAACATCACTCTAAGAGACTACAAGTATACTTCGATTCTTATACTCCAAAATATATAATTTGATCCATCAAACCTTGGTTCTATGTTTGTATAGAGTCCTTCCTATTTATCCATGTCTATGTGATGATATATATTCCAGATGTTAGACTGTTCTTGAAGAAACTACTATGATACCAATAGTTGAAATTATGAACTGCTTCCTTATTTAGAATACAACCTCTTTTTCTGTTTAAAGAATTTCTTTTTTTTATACTTGTTCTATTGGTATGTCTTCCTTCATTCTTTGTGATTGGAGTCTTCTTCACTATCACTATCTCTACTTTCTTTGTAAGGACATTTGGAAGAAAAGTGACCCACTTTACCACATTCAAAGCATTTAAAAGGTAGCTTACCTTTGTATTTGACATGACCCCTTTTTAGATTTTCACAAAGTTTTATTCCTCTTCATCCGATTCATCAAATGAGTTCCTATTCTACTCAATCTTGGTGCATTTTGTTTTCTTTGTGGATTTGAAAGCTTCCTCTTTTCTAGAAGGGTTCTCATTTTTAGTCCTCATCTTGTATGCAGTAAGAATCCCATGAATTTTGTCCTTTGTTAATTTATCCAAATCACTTATGTATTATAGAAATGACACTTTAGAGTCAAATATTGGTGTCAAAGTTTTCAACACCTTTTGCATGATTTTTTCTTCAACAATTTCTCCAAGACCCTTGATAGCATTGACAATATCATTACGCAAAGACAATAGGATGCAATATTTTATTCTTCTCTCACTTTTAGAGTTTCAAACTGTCCTAAATATGTTTGCAACTTTTCCTTCTTGACCTTGTCATCTACTTCATAGATGTTTTTAAGCTTATCCCACACTTATTTAGCTAACGCCACTGCATAGATTTGGTAAACTCTAAGTTTGATAAACCAAACGATATCGCATTCCTATACCTTGCATTACAATCATATCTCCTTTTGTTAATTGCCTCTACTGGTGTAGTTTTGTGAGCGTTGTAACTATTTTCAATAGAGTTCCGGACATCACTCCAAGAGACTACAAGTATACTTCGATTCTTATACTCCAAAATGTATAATTTGATCCATCAAACCTTGGTGCTCTGTTTGTATAGAGTCCTTCCTATTTATCCATGTCTGTGTGATGATATATCTTCCAGATGTTAGACTGTTCCTGAAGAAACTGCTATGATACCAATATTTGAAATTATTAATGATACTAATAGGGGGTTGAATCAGTATCATGTGTAGATTAAAATTTTTTTCCTTTAAAATTTATGCACCAATTTAAATTTAAATCATAACAAAAGAATACAACTATGCACAAAGTGTTTGGAAAGTATACACACACACAAACACACGATTACATAGATGATTACATATATATATGGGAGACACTGATATCCAAATACGTGAGCAACGAATGACTCATAAATCAATCTGATTGGGACACCAATCCCACATGAAAGCACCAACTCCCAGTATCAGGCTCCAACCTCTAAGGACACAAATCCTTTGTGAAAGCACCAAATTGATATATACATGCTCCGACCTATGAGTAGATGAATCCTCTACACAATCACCTACTTGCAGAGTTCAGGAACCAACCTGAGAGGAGACTGTAATCTCCTTATCCTTTCCCTGTCTTGCCACCCTGGTTCTTTAGCTCCAGCTAGAAGGAAGCTCCAAATCGCTATCCTTGCCCCGTCCTGCAACCCTGAAATATAATTTTTGTAGTGCTTAATATATTATCATTGAATTTTTTTCATCGATATACGATCTTTGTTCTGTTTCCTCGATTAGTGACCTCAATTTCGTTTCCTTGATTTGTAATATCTGATTCATTACCTCGATCTCTGCTTTATGACAATCATTCTTTGTGAAAAAATCCTTATCACCTATGCCTCAAATATTTCTTACAAATTCATGTATTCTTAATAATTGGATCCACATATTTATATGAAAATCAATCACAGGATGATCTTGCAAAGCATCCATTATCCTCACAAAAATTGTTAAGCAAAAACTAGCATAGATCACTCAAAACAAACATTGAATTGATGCACACAATAAAAATATATTGAATAAGAGCACATTATCCAAAATTGGAAATGTAATGGATGTTCAAATATATAATTACATCATATATTCAAAATCCAAAGAAGGCATTTGAAATCCTCACAAAAGCAAGCTTTATAATATGCAAAAAACCCCCCAAGGTGGAAAAATCACTTTCCAAATCAGTCTAGGACTTCACAAATGAGATAAATCAGATATGTCAGCTAATGAGTGACGGAAAATCAATAAAATCATGGATTTTAGAGGAAAAAACATGGAGGATGTGTTTCCCAAGAAAATATAGGAGTTACTTGTCAACTAGCTTTATCCTTATCCACTGAAAAGCAGAAAAAGCAGGTCACAAACAATCTAAAGTAGGAAGTGCACTATTACCATTTTGGACAGTATAAAAGAATACAAGATCTTATCCAGAATATTTCTAAGTGTTCTCTTGTGGATAATTATGGAAAGTGTGGTCCAAATGAGGCAAAAGGTGGCCAACTACCTAGTTAATGCCTAGGAAATTAATCAAGGATGAATAATTTATCATATCCTAAGTATGAGTGAGTTTTTAATATTCTAAAACCTCCCATTAACCATGAATTTATGTGAAATATTAGAAATATAGGGACCAAGAATAAGTCTTGGTCACCCTTTTTACATACCGGTTGTCCACAAAACAAGGAAAGAAGGAAAAACTCATGGGAAAAACCTCCCCTCAAAACATAGACATGAACAAAATTGGAAAAAATTATTTTCAATCATTCTTCACCATATGTTCACCTATCCCAAGTAATATTATGAGATGGCTGGAAGTATTCTACGGGAATGATTTGGTGAATATGTTTGCAACTTGCTCAGAAGATGGGAAAAACTATAGAGTAATGATTTGATCATGTACTGGACCTCAGGTGTAGTACATATCAATCTCTATATGCTTGGTTCATTACCTTTGTACCAGGTTAGTTGAGATCCTTAGAGAAATTTGATTATCACAAAATATGACTGTGGGAGAGCTAAATTCAATCCCAAACTACGAAAGTATACCTCACAACCATAAACACTGAGTAGTTGCATTCACAACTCCTTTGTACCCGTCCTTTGCCAAAGAGAGTGAAATGGCACTTTGATTTTTACTTGATAAACAAATAGGTCCTCCTCCAATCAAGAAAACAAATCCATAATTTTATTTCCAGTATTATCTATCACCAGTCCAATCAAAGTCTGAAAAACCATGAAAATTCAATGAAGAGCCAACAACATAATGAATCCCATGAGACTTGGTTCCTTGCACATAGTACAAGATCCCTTTGGATTACCTCCAATGAATCTCATGTGGATGATCCATGTACCTTGAATCTCTACTCACTGCATTTATGCAATATCATGTTGAGTGTGTCTAAGATACAAAAAACTTCCAACTGGTTGTCTATACAGGGTGTTGTTCACCAAAGAAGTAGATTTTGCATCTTCAAGTGTTACTCCTGAAAGGAAAAGAGTATTTTCTAGCTTGGATTCTTCCATTTTGAATTTATTTAGAATATCTAATGCATATTTTGACTGAAATAGTTTAATTTTTGAGTTGGAATGAGAAATCTCAAGTCCCAAAAATTGTCTAAGTATTCCCAAGTTACGCATGGAAAAAACATGATGCAAAGTAGTCTTCAATGAAGAAATATCATCAATGGATATTCCTATGACAAACATGTCATAAAAATATAACACAATAATCAATATAGAACCATTAATTATCTTCATATAAATATTTGGATCAGAATTACATATGCTGAAGATTTGTAACAGGAGAAAACTATCCATCTTGGCTTACCAAGCTCTAGGATCTTTCTTAAGACGATACAATGATTTCTTAAACCTACACACAAGAGAGGGTTTAGAAACATATCATTCTATATTATGCATATATATCTCCTCCTTAATATATCCCTGGAGGAAAGCACTTTTTACATCCATGTGATGCACTTCCTAGCACTTCGATGCCACAATTGCTAGAACTGGTCTTATTGAATCCATCCTTGCAATTGGTGTAAAGGTATCATTATAGTCAAGGAATTTGACTTGGGATAATCCATTAGCCACTAAAATTTATTTGTACTTCACTTCTGCACCATAAACAACAATTTTTTTTTTCTAGAAAATCCACTTACACTTGAATAGCTTTCATCCAGGTGGGAGAGTGGGAGAGAGACTAGCTCCCAAGTTCCATTCTTTTGAAGAGAAAGAAATTATTCTTCCATTGTAGCTTAACATACTGGGTCATGTGAGCTTATTAATATTATTTAGGATTATATTCAACCATACAATTTTTTTTCTCAAGAACAAATGGATCTTTGATAGAAATAACATTCTCAAATTGATACCTAGTCCTCCTAGGATCATGAGGATCACTCGCAAGTTCTCCAGATACTTAAATTGTTTTTAAAATCCACTTAGGCCTTGTAGGTGTACTTTTATATGCAATAACATGGTATTCATCATCATAAAAGTCAGAATAAAACATTTCATGAGAAGCTTCACTTCAATAGGTGGTGGTTCAGAGGATTCTTCAACTTGAACTGCTTGCAAGGGTTCTTCTTGAAAATGAACACTCATTTAAATGAATTCCTTTTGAGTGTTCAGATTGAGAAAATTTTAAGCCTTGTATTCTTCTAGATAGACAACAAAAATGCATGGTTGTATTTGGGGTTGCAAATCCTTTCTCTACTCAGGTGGTATTCTAGCCCATGCCTTTGAGCCAAAAATTATGGAATGAGACACATTAGTCTTGTCTCCACTCCAGGATTCAAAAGGAGTGGTTCCTTTCAAGGATTTATGTGGAACCCTATTATGAATATAGGATGCACAATTTATGGATTCAACCCAAATTATTCGAGATAAAGACTTGGAATCCAACATGTAAGTATCCATCTCCTTGAGAGATATGTTCTTCCCCTCATCAACACCATTTTGCTGAGGTGTGTAGGGAATTATATGCTGCATTTGAATGTCAACATATGCAAAAAGTTGTTGAACTCCCAACCATTATCAGTTCTAAGGGATTTGATTTTCCTACTAGACAGATTTTCTATAGAGGATTTAAAAATATTGAAAAAACCAAGTACTCTGGACTTGAATTGGAGAAAGAAGACCGAACTCTATCTATAAAAGTCCCCAATGAAGGTAAGGACATATTTGGAATTACTAAAAAACATATTGGGAATGGACCTGAAATATCAATGTGAATAAGCTCAAGGGGTTCATAGGTTTGCTCATATATAGCTCTCTCATACTTACGCTCAGGGTGTTTTCAAAGGATGCAACCTTGACAGATTCCTTTGGAAAATTTGGTGTTAGGAAACCATATAACTATGTTATTCTCATGAAAATAAGATAAATAGTTGTAGTTAAGGTGGAAACATATCTCATGCCACAATTTTCTTGGTTCATTGGCATGAGTGAGGAGTGTAGAGAGTGATGAGAAAGGTACAAAGTGAGAAAACTTGTATACTTTTGAGCTATAATTCAAAGTACTTATAGAAAGAACTCTACAAGTAGAAATTTCAGAAATTTCCACATCATTGGGAGTAAATATGACCTTTTTAGGAGACCCAGTATGAGCCACCTGATAGATTGACAAGATATTGGCATAAATACTTGCAAAAAATAAGGAAATAGTGAAGGAACCATGATCGAGATCTATTCTACCCTTCCCTTTGGATGCAGTTTTAGAGTAATCTCCCAACAAAATTATTCAACCAATAGAATAATCAAGAGAGGAAAAATACTCCCTTTTGGACACCATATGTCTTGATGCCCCAAAATCAATGATGAAAGAGGAAGATTTTGTTGTGATGGCTATCAAAGCATGAAATATTTCTTTTTCTTCAGAATTTGAACCTGCATCTTTGTGCCATTTGGAATAGGGTTGTTTATATTCTCAAGAAGATGAGACATCATTTCAATGGTATTATTCAAACATGAACTCTTAGGAGGAAAGCCCCTATTACAATATGCACACTTGCTCTTCTCATTTTTTTGTTGATTCTAATTGGAGCTTGAGGACTCCTCTTGTTGTATATGCTTTTCTTTCTTCTGATCTGGTGGATTCTTGGGATTATCCTTCTTCTTTCCTTTTGAATTATTTGAATCTCCAAGAATGAAAACATGATATTTTGATGGCTTTATGGTACCCATCAAGACCGACTTATCTTTCTCCCGAGTCAATGATTGCATGAATTCTGCTAGAGTAGGAATATTCCAATTTTGAACTATGAGCTCGGTAGCATGGAAGGTTGAAACAAAGACAAAATAATAAAGGACCAATTTTGAAAGAATTTCCAATATCAACTTCTCATCTTTCTTTTCAATCCCACACTACTTCAATTGAATAACCGGGGCCTTGAACTTAGAGAAGTAGTATTGTAAGGTATCGAAATTGCTTGGAATCAATGGAATAAGTTTATTCTCCAGTTGATGGCCCCTCATTTAATTTGTATTTCCAAACAAATTTTGAAGTTTGACCCAAACTTCATTAGGTGTTGTAATTCCATCTAGATGGAAAATAATATCCCTTAAAGTGTTGAGACACAAGATACTATATGCTTCATCTCTTATGTTATGCCACTTGGCCTTCTACTGTTGTAGTAGGATTATTTTTAGTATCCATAGTCACCCTATAGGGGCCCTTTATCATCAAAATAATCTCTATTTGCACCTTCCAATCGAATTAGTTGAATGGATTCAAGATGATTGATTGAGTCTGCTCCATGGATTCACTAATTGTGCCCCTATGAGACTAGATTGCACCCCTTTTACTGAATTTGATTCTGCAAAAAATGATCACCAATGAACAAGAGAAAAATGCTAGTAAATATTCTCAATACCATGTGAAAGTCAATTCATAGGTTGATCTTGCAAAGAAACCATTATCCTCACAAAATTTGTTAAGCAAAAACTATCATAGATCACTCAAAACAGAGACTGAATTGATGCTCACAATAAAACTCTATTGAATATGAGTACATTAGCCAAACTTGGGCAATGTAATGGTTGAACAAATATAAAATTACATCAGATATTCAAAATCCAAAGAAGGAATTTGAAATCATCACAAAAGAAGGCTTGCTAATTATGCAAAAAATCCCCCAAGATGGAAAAATCACTTTCCAAATCACGCGTTATCCCTCCACCTCAGACTCTCGACCACTACTAGTCCAGAATTATGGAGAATAGATGATGCCAATATGGCCCTCAAGGTCAGCAATCAGAAACGAATGACATGGGATAGGCAACCGAATAAT
This sequence comes from Pseudotsuga menziesii, assembly GCA_001517045.1. NCBI lineage: Eukaryota > Viridiplantae > Streptophyta > Pinopsida > Pinales > Pinaceae > Pseudotsuga > Pseudotsuga menziesii. The sequence continues at coordinate 474,595 of LPNX011125656.1, read as the reverse complement.
ATCGCTGGCATGGAGAGGAAAATTGCCGGCATAGAGAAGGAGAAGCTTGGACCCAACGTGACACCTGTATCGAGATGCGCTAGCTATCACAAGAAGGTGGTTAACCTCTCGAGCCACATGTTGATTGAGACTAAAAACAACATTCTGAAGAAAGGCTTGAACTTCGCCTTAGCGCCTAGATGTATCCCCACCGAGACCATCTTCTGCACTATAGAGGACATCATTCAGAATTTAAGTGTTTTGGATAAAGAAATCATCAGATAGGATTGCACTCTAGTCCTAAGGAAAGCCAAACTACCCAAGAACAACATCACAAAAGAAGAACAATTAGCCTTAAAAAACCTTAAGTCTAACAATGACATAGTTATATTAAAAGTAGACAAAGGAGGTGCTACAGTCATCTTAGACAAAGTAGCGTACAACGCGAAGATGATAGATCACCTTACTACTAGCGGAAGCTATAGAAAACTTGACAAAAACCCTATTTCCAAAATAATCAGAGAGGTAAAAAGAACTATTAAAAACTCAAACCTTGATGAAATAATTAAGAAACATCTTACCCCTAATCGTGATATTACACCTAGAATCTACGGCCTCCCAAAAATTCACAAAGAAGGAGTACCCCTCCGACCCATCGTTAACACTATAGAATCCCTCACTTATGAGCTGGCAAAACACTTAGCCAAAATACTAGGCCCCGTAGTAGGTAACATAGACTCTTTCATTAAGGACTCAAGTGAATTTGTGGAGTTGATAAAAAAGAAGAAGGTAGAGCCCAATGACATGATCTTGAGTTTTGATGTGGTCTCCCTATTCACTAAGATACCTTTAAATGAGGCCATCCAAGTCATCAAAGAGGTAACAGACCCAGACATAATGAAGTTAGCGGAAGTTTGTCTTAGATCCACTTTCTTCAATTTTCAAGGAGAATTCTATGAACAAACTACCGGGGTAGCCATGGGATCCCCCCTCTCACCCATAGTGGTAAACCTATACATGGAAAAATTCGAGAAAGAGGCTCTAAACTCCTACCCACTAAAGCCTTCACAATGGAAGATATACGTAGATGATACTAATGTGATTTTTCCACATGGGGAAAACGAGCTCAAAATGTTTTTTGAACATCTTAATAATCGCTCGACAGATATCAAGTTCACAATGAAACTAGAGGAGAATGCGAGCATCCCCTTTCTTGATGTCTTGATACCTAGGAAAGAATATGGGACCTTAGGACATAGGGTTTTTAGGAAGAAAACTAATACAGAAAGCTACCTCCACGCAAACTCCCACCACCACCCCTCCCAGAAAATAGGAGTCATCAACACTTTAGCAATTAGGGCTTCTAGAATTTCAGACACCGACCATCTCCAAGAAGAGAAAGACCACCTCATGGAGGTCTTCTTGAACATAGGATACGAGCCTAGGGATATCAAGAAGGATTTAGACAAGGCCATTAGTGGACATTCTTATAACCATGCAACATCCAAAGATTTGACTGACGACCATAGTACCCAAACCCAAACTTGTGGCATAAGAGCCTACTTACCTTACATCCAAGGAGTCACCAACAAGATCTCCAGAATCCTTAAAACGAATAATATTACAACTTCATTCAAACCCTTAGAAACTATTAAACAAAAAATGAAATTTGTAAAAGACCCGATCGACTCAAAACAACTTAGGGGAGTCTACAACATCCCTTGTTCGTGCAATATCAGCTATATAGGTGAGACTGGATGATCGTTCCACACTAGACTTAAAGAACATGAAGTTGACATGAGGATTGAACGAGTCTGTACCTCTGCCCTAGCATAACATTGCGCCAAAACCAAACATCAAATTTGGCTTGAAAACCCCAAAATCCTAGCCAAAGAAAACCACTATTTTAAAAGAAAATTTAGGGAAGCCCTGGAAATAATCAAACATCCAGACAATCTAAATAGAAATGGAGGCCTCGAAGTCAACACAAATTGGCTTCCTTCTATCCTCAGAACTAAATTAAGTAGATAGCACCCCTTCGCTCCTTTTTCCCTAAGTTAGGTAACCCTTTGTCAAGGTAAAATAGTGTTTTTCAACTTTGGAAAGTCTTAAACCCTACTTAACAATTAAAATCAAATTTAAAAACTTTTATAACTTTTAAAATTAAAAATTAAAAATATTAAAACCATAATTAAAAATTATTTTTAAAAAACCTTTAAAATTAAATTATTAAACCCTACTTAACAATAAAAATCAAATTAAAATTTTTATTTTTATTAAAACTTTTAAAACTTTTAAATTTAAAAATTAAAAATATTAAAATCATAATTAGAAATCAATCTTTAAAAAACTTTTAAAATTAAATTATTAAAAATTAAAACTATAATTAATTAAAATTTGAATTAAAATTAACTAATAGCTATTCTAACTATATCACCAATACTTTTATTGGTTTTAATTATATTAAATTTTTTTAGAAAACAATGATTAAAGAACAAAATTAAATTAAAATTTAAAAAACATTGAAATAGAATATTAAAAATTGTAAACATTTCCATAACTTTAACTAAAACTTTTTATAATACACTTCTAGTTTAAACCTAATTTTAAATTAGTGGTTTATAATTAAAATAAAAAACTAAAATAATAAATTATTGGTTAATTATAATATAAAATATTTATAATTTAAAAAAAAATAATAATTATAAACGATTGCTACTTTAGACAATTTAGGGTTTTAGTCGGTTCTCCATGAACTCCCTGAACCGACCTCTTCTTGTCGCCACATCCCATCACTATATATTCAAATTTTTTCGCTCTTCATGTTACGCAGCAAAATGTCCTGATGATGGATCCTGTTTTGGATTCGAAACGTCGATATTCAATCATGGATACTGTGGTTTTTCTGATTCCCATTGAAATTTCTATATATTTATTCAATTTGGCTGCAAATATTTCATGATTCCTACTTGACATCATTATTCTTCTTGTTTGACATAAATGAAAACACCAAAGTTTAACATTGGTTGCACTGAATATCTCCTTTATGTTCCACCAGAATCACAACACAATCATTAATGTGGCCAGGATTAGGTAGATACTTTTTAAATAATGACACATGGAATACATTATTCACTTTAATGCTGGAAGGAAGTGCAATATCATATGCAACAAGACCTATCCTAGCTAATATTTAAAATGGCCCATAATAATTGGGTGCTAACTTAGGACAAATTCTGAGTTTCAATAAAATATTTTTTTTGACCCGAATTTCAAATACACATGTTCACCAACTCTGAATTCTCTTGATACTGTACCATTGTCTACATAACATTTATGTCTATCCTACAGTGTCTTTAGATTATGTCTAATATTTACAATCTGCTCTTCCATTTCCTTAAGCAATTATGGACAAATTACTATACTTCCTGTTGGATTGTCCCAACTGATTGGAGAATTGTGTTGAACATGCATTTCCATTGATGTCAAAGGAATTTTTTTTGAACCGAAGTGTTATCATTGATGTCAAAGGATAAAATGTTGAACCCAAGTGTTATCAATGATGTCATAAGAAAATGAAGGGGTCCCCATACAAATCCACTTTGAAGAAACACATAAGTTCAAAGAGTCCAAAGATCCCAATATGACATGGGTCATATGTGCGCATATAATAACCTTGAAAGAAGAATATGAAAAATGGAAGATGTTTTCAAATAGGAGTTGGGTATGGGACTTATGAAGAAGAATATCAGATATGAACTTGTGTGTAAAAGTACCACTGCCATGTCCCAAATTTTGCATTGGGTCACAATGGCCTAATAAATTTTTCCATATTCATGAGAGTTTTTCAAATTGATGCTAAGGGTCAAATAATTGCCAAGGAGGAAAATTACTAGTTTCCTAGGTTGGGGGTGGAAGATTTGGGATTTGGAATAAGGGGGACAATAAATGATGTTTGAACATTAGAATGACATAAATATTTAATAAAGGAGATAAATAAATAAAAACAAGGGAAAATTAAAGTGGCAATTGATCATGAAGACACATGGAGGATGTGGGACCCACACAAGCTAGATTTTCTATGCCACATGGCATCCTCCTCTTTTCATTTCAAATCCATAAGAAGCCCAAGGGTATTGGGATGAGTTGGAAGGTCAATAAACTTGGCATGAATCAATTAAGTTCTAATTGGAGTGTTAGATTTTTATCATTTAGACAATATGATCTTAGGATCTTATCTGTGAGAATAACATGCACAACAATCAATCTCAAGAGACAATATACACAAATATTTTCCTCGGGTAAACCATAAAGGAGAAAACCCCGCAACTTCCTCAGATATAGAATGAGCACCAATGGAAGCAGTAAAACCCAAAGACATAAATATGATCTCCAACAACTGTTCTCAATCTCACTTGTGTGAGCTCCTCTTTTGTCACCTATGTGCTATAGCTGGGTCAGTGTGTGTGACAAATAGAGAGTATCACTCTCTATTTATACTAGTTTCCGACTTGACAATTACTTACCAGGGTCGACATCTCTAGGATAGTCTAATAACCCTAGTGACCCTCAAATGTGGGTACTTCCCCCCCCTGATCAACAAGGAGGGTTAACCTCAACTCAATTGTGGGGACTATTTCCCCAACTTACAACAGAGGGTTAACCTCATTGAATTTGCATGAATTTATTATATTAATGACTCTCCCGATAGGAACATAGGGGTATAATGAAATAAAAATGATTCTCCCAATAGGAACATCGGGGTACAATATAATTGAATACATTTTGAATTTACAAATACATCAACAATCCCTCTTAACTAGGAAGGTATTCTCTTGACACAATTCTTCAGCACATGTCTTGTTCTATGGATCATCATCAAAGCTAGATCATCACTGGATCATCATCAAAGATGGATCATCATTGGATCATCACTAGATCATCACTGGATCATCATAATCACTGCTCCGGTATCTCGATCAAATGGTGCTATCTCTCAATTCTACTCGTCACAGGAAGTTCTACAGAGCCAACCATTTTTCATGCTGATTGTAGGCCTAGCATCCATGTAGGTCTTCATCTTCTTCAGTAATTATATCTGACCATGGGAGGAACACATCCAGCATCCATGTCAGAAAGGCCCAGCGTTTACATCTGACCTAGTTAGAAATGCCCAGCACTTACATCCTTTGGCATGGAATCTACCATCCGAGGAAAGGAACAACACTTACATCCTTCAGCATGGTATCCACCATCCGGGGAAAGGCCCAACACTTACATCTAACCCAGTTAGAAAGTCCCAACACTTACATCTGACCCAGTCAGAAAGGACCAACACTTACATCCTCCACCATGGTAGGAAACACCATCTACCATCCGAGGAAAGGCCCAACACTTACATCCTCCGGAATGGTATCTACCATTTGAGGAAAGGCCCAACACTTACATATGACCTAGTCAGAAAGGCCCAGCACTTATATCTGACCTAGTCAGAAAGGATGAACACTTACATCCTCTGGCATGGTATCTACCATTTGAGGAAAGGCCCTACACTTACATCTAACCATGGAAGGAACCATTCCTATCACCATGTCAGAAGGGCTCTACACTTACATCTAAACATGGGAGGATCCACCTACGACCATGTCAGAAGGGCTCTGCACTTACATCTGACCATGGGAGGCCCTGCCTACCACCATGTCATAAGGGTTATTGGGTAAAAACATTGATAAAATAATAATAGATATCCCCGGAGAGAGCGTAAACTTGTGAGGCACATACAAAATATATGCAAGGGCAGAGTGCTGCTGAACTTAAGCTAATATTCTAAATAACTGAAAGTGAAAATATATGCAACTGAAATTAAATTAAACTTGCAAAAGCAGAAATGACATGAAAAGCAAGAAATGACATGAACAGAAACCTAATCTAGAAAAGCAGGAAATTGCAGAAAATAAATCTAATTTATCAAAGCATAAAATTGCATAAACGTAAACTGGTATAAAGAAAATCAATATTAACTTGTGAGCTCACATAAAATCTATGATAACAATTCATAAGAAAAACATAATTGAAAATCTAGATTAACAACTCATAAGAAAGAAACTAAAAATCTATATTAACATGGAGGAATCAAAGGATGTGCATTAAGCATCATCTCCATTACATAACAATCAGAAATCCTATTCTATGACTAACTCTGAACTATTCTCTACTTCAAACCACTAGAGATATCTCTAACCAAAATGAGGAGAGAGCCCTTCTATTTAAACATAAATCCAAGATAACTGATCATAATTACAGATCCATTATTCTCTCAACATATCCCTTAAAATTCTCAATAAATAGACAACTCATCCCCCCAAATCCTCAACAAATCTACAACTCATCCCTTTAAATCCTAAACCAAATATTGGATGAGATATTCTCTCCACATGTCCATGATCTTCTCCTTGAAGTTAGCTCATATCTAGAAGATGAAATTCGAATCTGAGGCTAGGTGGCCACTTTTGAGCTTGCTAAAGTCTTCAAATACACCTGTGCACATCACCAAACTCACCCAAATTTAAAGTATAATGAAAATATGTTGTTTTTCTCAATAATTAACCATAAATTCACTCAAAATACTCAAAAATAAATGATTTGGAAAATGGTAATATAATACCCATATTTATTATGAAAGTGGTGAATGTTAATGGTTTTATGGAAGGATATAATGGAATAAGGTGATAAATAGTATGTGAAATGATGAATAAAATGTGGTCTTTTTGCGGCTCAACATACCCCCCAACTTGACTGTTTGCATGTCCTCATGTAACTATGCATTGATTCCTTTAAAACTTTTGGCTTGTAGCTGAGGCTTTACATGATGATGGTATGTAACAGTAAATCATTCCATGATTTTGAAATGCATGAGTGGCAACAATTTGTTTTTTCTCTTTTTTTTTTAATATATTTTTGTGGTTGGTTCTTGTGTAACAACCATAACAAATGTTGGTTCTTGTGTTAACAACATTTGCTCATTTTATTTGTACTTTTGCTGCAATACATAAGATTTTAAAAGTATACATGCATTAGAAATGATAAACCATCAATGTATAGTAAAAAGCCTTTTATAGTTATGAATAATGCCAATATACATAGCATAGTTTGGGACAGACATGTTGATTAAAGGTAAATGAGATGATGAATGTGTAAAACGATAATGAATAGTCTCCCCCCAACTTAAGATATATTAGGTTTATGAAAAGTGAGAAAGGGAATTTAGTGAGGGAATTTTCCAAATTCATTCATTTTCTAGCATTTAAGGAATTACATGGTTAAATATTAGAAAACAACATATCTCCACTTACCCAAAAAGCTGATGAACTATACAAGAGGAATGTGGCTGATACTGCTGCTTGGTTGGATGAAGTAGAAGAGGATAGATGAAAGTAGAACTTTGGTACTCTCATATGGCTGAAGTATGCTGTTGTAAAACTGTTGATGATGATCATGAAAAATATATAGTCTTCACCTGCTACAAAACCCGATGGTACAATTCTTACGATGCGAATAAATGTGTCGATGTCGAACATGGAAAGAAATCATTGGATTACCGACCATTAATGAATGTTGTTAACCAATGCGAGGCGATCTCACCATCGATGTCGATGAGTGCCAAGGTACCTAAGTACATCATGCAAAGTGCGAATAAATGAGTTGATGTCGAGCCACTTGTAGGATCTGATGATCAAGGGACATTAATGTATTCCCATGATTGTCAGCAAGAGAACTTGCCATTAAGGCATGCAAGCCTCAAGGTACTGAAAATGAACTCTAGACTCTTTACCAGATAATGTGCTGAGGTCGATGGGGCAAGACTTGTTGAAATGTGGGCCTTAAGGAATTCCACATCAGTCAACACGAGTTGTACATAATGAGTGGTAGGACTATAGATAAAATATCTCATGGTCAAACAATTTTTATAGCAGGGATAACAAAGAAATGTAGTCATGGAAAGGAAGCTGAATGGTTTTATTCGAAAGGTAAAAGATAAACTGAAAATGAGGAAAGGATGTGCGAATAAGAAAAGGTATACAGGTGGGAAGTCATGATATATAAGGCAGTAAAAATGTAGACTCTGACATGGATGACGAACAAGATTGGAAGGAAAAATGGTAAATAACAATGACATGGCATAATTTGTTTCTGAAAGGCTTCTTTGTGGTAGCAAATGTCATGACATGCACAAGGGAAACTCAACTCCTTCAAGCTTTCAATGAAACATTTTTTCTGAGAAGTTTCCGCGGTTCTAGAAATCACTTCTGCATGCCATACGTTTGTCTTTAAATTTGCAAAAGGTTGGCATTTTCCTACAACCAACTTGTGAGAGCATTGAAAATACAGAAAAATATGTGCTTAACAAACCAAGTCAAAGAAAATAATGAAATGATTTTATACCTGAAAGTGGCAACCCTTCTTGTCTAAACCTGTTTCTGAGCAACTTGTAAAAACAAGTTAGCACAACGATCATAAAATTTTGACAAAATTCTAAATTCATTTAAAATTTTATGATTTTATTTATTAACTAATACTTTTTATTTATTTGTATGTTTTTAGTTTTGATTTTATTTTATTTTTTATTTTTGTAATGTTATCATACTTTTAAAGATAAGTGCGTATTTATGTAATGATTGCGCAATAGGGAGAGAGGGTCGACCCTTTCAGTGGTCGACCCCTCTAAAAGCAAGCTATCTTAATGATTTGAATAAAGAGGAGTGTGCAGACAAGCGATTTTTTTTATAGTGAGTTTAGCAGTTTGAAACAACCACCTACCTCCCCCAAACAGAGGATGTGCCAGGTCCCACTGTGAAAAAATGAAAAGTAAGGAGAAAGATTAGATGTGACATGAGTTGCCTTCGATTTTAAAGACACATAGTAATTTATTTTATGTTTAATATGTGTAATCTAATTTATGTTCTTTTAATTATTTCCCTTAAAATTTTTGGGTACATTTACTTAATTAATATTATATGAAATAAACATTGCCACCATCCCAATAAATCCATTCATATAAAAAAAGGAATCACATCTACTCCTTTATCAAAATTATAGATAACTTAAAAATGAATGTATATTTTTAAATATAATCTTGAGGATAATAATGGGCATCCTATTCAATTTGAATATAACATTTTTTATTCCTTTTTTAATTTCTTTTAAGATTGAGATTTACATTCTAGAATTGTTAGTTCATGAATTTTTATTTAATTTTCAAAAAGATATAAAATTATTTCAACTTTATAGGTGATTACGGAATGTCTTGCTTGTATCACATTGAAGTTCTGTAAAACTAAATATTTTATAATTTTTAAATTATATTATTATTATTATTATTATTATTATTATTATTATTATTATTATAGTTTTATTTTATATTACAAAATGCAAAAAGTATATAATTAGATATATATATTTTCCAAATTTTGTAATTCAGAGTTTCTTAAATTCATAAATTATGTATCATCAATAACAAACGTTATTATTTTTTAATCAAAACATTGAATACCATTTTGATGGATATGTTCATATACATTGAATACCATTTTGCAACTGGTGCTGTTTACACTTTATCTACTCGCTCTTTTACTAGGGGTATCTTGGATTGCCTAATGTATAAAAAGAATGGATAAGATAACTGGGAGAAATAAGCTGCAGTTCCATTTACTTGAGAACTGACATGCCTTCAAGATCGACCGAGCTGTTGTCGCTACAATTTGGAAATTACTGGGTTAAGTTCAAGTTGTTTTCTAACCTAGGGTCTTTATAATAACAACAGATAGACATAAAATAATAAATAACGCTCTCTATTCAATTGCAAAGTGCTATTCAACCTACATATACGACCTAAGACACCAGGAATACGCTTACTCTGAGGTGATTTATAGTTTTCTAATCAAGTTTGTGAGAGATGGGAAAGTTCAATGTAGATATATTTTGTTATATAGGTAATTATTCAAAACTGTGCATAATAAACTTATACCCTAACTCAATTTCATCATGCTTTTATAATAAAAGAACACGGCATTTAGTCACCTCTACTCAAAGTTGAATCAACATATCGCCATGTTGTATTTGTATCTTGCTGGGATGGTTCGTGAGGCGGCATAGTATAGCGGGGTAGCGCATTTAGATTAACGCAACCAACTTGTTTAAAAAGGGAACCAACTCACAATGAAAAGAATAATTTTCTTCCAAGTAATCAGTGAGCCAGTTTTTCAATGAGCCAAGGACAAAATAGATCTCAGCAAGCACAGGGAAGGAAATTGACTATAGCACACTTACCACCCACCTCCTGCCCGTGGATAGATGCCATCGACTTGAACTGATTCACTTTGGGTAGAGCTTAGCATATCATGAGTATGCTTTCTCTGAGATGATTTGCAGTTTTATGAAATTAGGTCCAATTGATTGATGTGGAAGGGACTAGTTTGCTCGTTTCATTTTCCAACTGTAGAAAGAAGGAGGGGCGTAAAACTAGCAAGATCATTAATTTTGTGGATACACATGGCAAATTCGGTTGGTAAGTCATTTTCTTCAGTGATCTACAATCTTGTAATTAATGGAAGTCTATATGTTATATTGAATAAGTTATTGAATTCATCTAAAGATAGAACTGGCTGTTAGCCACGATATCCTTCTCACTGTGCTAAGCGCAAGGTTTGGTATGGTTTGTTGAACTATTAGTTGGGGTAGGTTTTCTGCCGTATTGGAACAAACACCAACAAATTCCTTAAACTAGGGTGTTAAGGTATTTATGATGGTGAGTGTATTCATCTAAATATCAATTGCAGATCAGAAACTTTTCACGAGGTGGAGAAAGCAAACAAAGGCAATGGTTCTGCAGAGGTCTTCGAGGAGGATCGAACCCTTCATGGTAGGTTTTCTGGAGAGTAGTCTAGTAATGGCCTGTAGCAACATCTCATGACTGTTGCTTCAATGTCAAAGTCCAATATTTTTTTTAAAGCAATATGGGTGATTCTATGCTATGCTTGACGAAAAATACATGCACGCACCTTTAGTTTTTCTAATGTTTTAATTTTTTGTTGTTGTTTATAGGATTGTTTTGTAAAAAGGTGGAATGAACATATCGAAAAGTGGGCTAAAGGAATAGGCTAAGGAATAGATCGAAAGATGGGCTGAAAGAATAGGCTGAAAAATGGGTCATTTGATCTGCTATTTCGATTTTTATTATATCTGTTATTTAATTAAAGTTTGCAGGTTTTGCAGGGAGAGCTGATTGCAGAGCTGTTTTATTTATTTTTAAATTTATTATTATTATTATTTTTTTTAATATTAATACTAATGTTTTAGAGAAATGTTTATAGTTGCAGGATAAAAAAGGTTAATTTATTTTTAAAGTTTTCTTAGTTTATTTTATATAAGCATAGATTAATGTTTAATTTTCAATATTTTAATTTCAATGCTTAATATCTAAAATGTTATAATGTTTATAGGTCCAGTTTTTTTTAAAAG
>LPNX011125656.1:442191-462546 GCA_001517045.1 Pseudotsuga menziesii | reverse complement strand
AATTAATTTTAATTGAAAAGAAACTATTTCTTAATGCAAATTTTTTATTATTTCTAGGATGACTTAGAAAATTTTTAAATGAAAAATAAAAATGAAAAGAGACCATAAAATTTTTAAATTAAAAGATTACAAATTTTTAATGCCTAACAAAATTAAAAACAGTACTGATTAAGACTATTTTAGAAATAAAATTTTAATGAATAAAAACATTGAAGTAAATTAAAACAAATCTAATTTTAAACTGAAAAATAAAAACTAAACCCTACCTATTCTAATTGAAAATTAAAAATTATTTACATAAAATGAAATTTCCAGTGTAACCATCTATCTAACAGAAGCAAACAAATATTAAGATCTAATTTTGAAAAACTAAACCTAGAATATGTTGTAATATAGGAAATTAAATACCGAAGATGAAAATTAATAAAATAAAAGTGAAAAGACTGTTGGATGCAGCATTTGTTTGCAAGATATTCTTCATGGCTTTGATCACCCGAGATCCCTTCTTCATTCTTCGCGATCTTCTTCTCACATAATTGCTCCTCATATGATGTGCATAATTCTTCAACTGTCGATTCTTCTTTTTCTTCAGGAGGAGTAGTAAATCTTTTAACTACTATTAAGATGTCCTCTTCTCAACTGTCGATTCTTCTTTTTCTTCAGGAGGAGTAGTAAATATTTTAACTACTATTAAGATCTCCTCTTCTTGAGAAGAGGAGATCCTTGCTTCTGCTAGGATCTGGGTGAGCTTCTCTAGGCTTATGCTCATTCTAAAACTAAAATGAAATCAAATGGAAAAAAAATAAAAGAGATAAAAAACAAGTACATGACAAATGTGACAAACAACACGAAATGGGTTAGTAAAAAAACAGAAAAATAAAAAGTGCACCAAAAATCTATATAAAACAAAAATGAACATATAAAATTAAAACAAATTGGTATGAAATAAAGGCTCCCAAAAATGAAAGCAATCCAAACTTTAAACTACAAAACTATAAATGAAAAATGGAAACTTGCATAAAACAAACTTGCATTTACAGAAAAAGAAAGAACTTGCAGGAAAAGTAAATACTTTGCAGAAAAATAAATACACTTGCAGAAACAACAATCAAGGCATTGGGGCGACCCACTAAAGTGGATGCGTCTGGCTGTTACACCATGAAAATCCCGAAAATTCCGTAGTGAATTCGTCCTTTCATCTTACTGTTTCCCCTTCCCCTTTCTATATAATAAAAATGAACTATCTACCTATCTAAACTCTGATCCCTTTTAGCACCTCCTTGGAAACAACACCAAAATGTTGGGTAAAAACATTGATCAAATAATAACAGATATCCAACGATTTAATTGTCAACCTAGAGAGAGCATAAAATTGTGAGGCACATACAAAATATATGCAGGGGTAGAGTGTCACTGAACTTAATCTAATATTCTAAATGACTGAAAGTGAAAATATATGCAACTGAAATTAAATTAAACTTGCAAAAGCAGAAATGATATGAAGATCAAGAAATGACATGAACGGAAATCTAATCTAGAAAAGTAGGAATTTGCAGAAAATAAATCTAATATATAAAAGCATAAAATTTCATACACGTAACTGGTATAAAGAAAATCAATATTAACTTGTGAGCTCACATAAAATCTATGCTAACAATTCATAAGAAAAACATAACTAAAAATCTAGATTAACAACTCATAAGAAAGAAAATGAAAATCTATATTAACATGGAGGAATCAAAGGATGTGCATTAAGCATCATCTCCATTACATAACAATCAGAAATCCTATTCTATGACTATCTCTGAACTATTCTCTACTTCAAACCACTAGAGATATCTCTAACGAAAATGAGGAGAGAGCCCTCCTTTTTATACATAAATCCAAGATTATTGAACATAATTACAAATCCACTATTCTCTCAACCTATCCCTTAAAATTCTCAACAAATAGAAAAATCATCCCCCCAAATTCTCAACAAATCTACAACTCATCCCTTTAAATCCTCAACCAAATATTGGATGAGATATTCTCTTCACAAGTCCATGATCTTCTCCTTGAAGTTAGCTCATATCTAGAAGATGAAATTTGAATCTGAGGCTAGGTGGCCACTTTTGAGCTTGCTAAAGTCTTCAAATACACCTGTACACATCACCAAACTCACCCAACTTTAAAGTATAATGAAACTATGTTAATTTTTCTCAATAATTAACCATAAATTTGCTCAAAATACTAAAAAATAAATGATTTCAAAAATGGTAATATAATACCCATATTTATTATGAAAGTGGCGGATTTTAATGGTTTTATGGAAGGATATAATGGAATAAGGCGATAAATAGTATGTGAAATGATGAATAAAATGTGGTATTTTTGTGGCTCAACAAGGGCTCTGCACTTACATCTGACCATGGGAGGCCCTGCATACCACCATGTCATAAGGGCTCACAGACTCATCACTTCCCCTTGGAAGGAACCTCGATCTGGAGAACACCAAGCTTCTCCCTGAAGTACTCAAACTTCACTCTTGCCATTTCTAGAATAGAATCACAACAGGGTTGATTATGTCCAAGGATAACCTATGAGCTTCGCCAAGATCGATTACATCCGATGACAACCTACATGACCGTTTACTTCTGAGCAACCTACGAGCTTCTCCAGGATCTTATGTTCAGACAACCTGTCTCACCGACTATGCTAGAAAACCCTCTTTTGAGAGATCTCGATCTGGATCACAAAATAGAGCTTCACTACTCCTCTCTCCCAAGTAGTTGAGCAAGTAGCAACATGTTTTTCCTTGGCTGTACTCAGCACCATACATGACTCATTCCTACTAAAACAAGAGATCACACCTGATCCCATACTGAAGTAGCACCCTGAAGTGCTCTTCCTATCAATGGCACTTCTCAATCCGAATCCACATAACCCTCTAGGTTAATCTTATTATTTGTATCATACTTGAGCCCATACTCAACTATACCCTTCAGGTACCTTGGAATATGATTTGCAGCAATAAGGTGAACATGTCTTGGATCTGTCAGCAACTGGCTCAATGTGTTCATAGAAAAGCAAATAGCTAGTCTCGTATTCATTAGGTATATCAATGACCCAACCATCTGACGATACTTTGTAGCATCAACCGTCTCTAATGAAGAAACACTCAATAGCTTCAGGTTCGATCTCATAGGTGTGGTCATGGCCTTCCAATCCATCATCCTGAACCTCTTCAAGATCTCCACTGCATACTTCCCTTGTCCCAAGAAGATTCCATCTACATTCTGCCACACCTCCATTCCTAGAAAGTAGTGCATCATATCCAAGTCCTTCATCTTGAACTCAGCAGTAAGTATCCTTGCAACTTTAATGAGTTCATATTTTCTGTCAGGATCAAGTCATTGACATATAACAGGAGCATCACTGGTCTTCAACCTTGAAGTAAAGGTTGGAATCCACTTTACTCTTAGTAAAGCCTAGATCCATCAGTAATCTGTCCATCCTATCGCACCATGTCAAACCTTGGGATATTCAGCAATCACTCCCTCTGAAGCGGAGTATCATTCTCCCTCTACCTTTCGTACTCTATGTATTTTGTGCTGGAGTGACAAGTAGCTTCCTCTTCTACTAATATTCTATGTATCCATCTAGGGTCACTGTATACCAAGATCCTTTATCTTGAAAACATTCTTCTCGCACCCATATGTGAACTTGTCATCCTCTATAGGATTTCATCTTCAACCTTGTAGCAAAGGTTAATATATTCATCACTCTAGGTGATTATCAAACTCCTTATGTATGTGTTATCCCATGGGTGTCTTCTGAGCTCATACAAGGTCTTATTTAATTTGTCTACATGAATCTACCTGTCATGTGTCTTAACTTCCAGTGGTTGCAAATATCTCTTTGTAGTCTATGCCTTCTTTCCATGAGAAGCCTCGTGCTACAAATATTTCCTTATATCCAACGATGTTTCCATCTACTGCATGCTGGATTGTGTAGATCCATATGGAAGATACTATGGAATTCCCTTCAGGTCTCTATATCGCATCCTAGACATCATTATTATTGAATTGGTACTATCCTTCCCTTTCTTCTTGGCTTCTTCTTCATAGATGGAAGGTTTTGAATCAATGATGTCGTTCAACAGTGTTACATAACTGCACTGTGTCTGAGGCCTCTTGAAGTCTCATCATACTATTCTTCATTTTGGATTATTTCTTGAACTGTCATCACTTGTTCTTCAGAAAGAGTCTCATCCTTCTTTTCTTGTAGGTGATTATATGTGATCTTTCCTACAAGTAAAATGCACCAGTTGTATGGTTATAAGCATTTCATAAGGCATATTCACAATGGAAAATTCTTATGCCTAAATATATAATCATGCAACTATTTTAGCCAATACAATATTCATCCATATCTCACAGAAACTTTCTAGACACCTTCCATCTCTACCAAGACATCATTGAGATGTTGCACTAATCCAATATGTTAGCAAAGAGGTTTCATTCTACATAAGTAGCAATGGAAAGTTGTATAGCACCATGAGCTACTTACCAATCACATGCATATTAGTAGTATACTGTCATTAATGCAAACATTATACCATGCATAATACATCAACTGAATATAAACAAATTCATAACAAAACAATATCATTAAATGACAATTGAATACTTATCTTTATTTGCTTCGTGGGTATAATCCTTCTTTCAGCTTCATCATCTTCTTCATTCATAACAACATCATTTATTATCCAAATTCTTAATATGGATAAGAGGTTCTTCAAGAATTGAGTTCTTCATATTCATCATCGCTTGATGGATCTTCTTTGAATCATGAGCGCTTGATATTCAGTTTCTCCCATATTCTCTTCTCTTATTATGGGTCGAGCTTCATCTTGTGTGTGCTATTCCCAAAGTCTGCTGAAAGTAATCACTTCCTTCTGGCACACATTCCTTGAATGAATGAATCCCATGATCCTGGGAGGCCATTCAAGGTGGTTATCACAACTTCTGCATTCTCCACTTCTTATTCCACTGCTTCAAGTTGTTCTTTTATTTGAGAGATGCTTGTAAAGTATGACTTTATGGTCTCTGCATTCTGGATCTTCATGCTACGGAGAAAACTTCCTATGGCTTGGGGTACCAAAATAGACATAGTAACCAAAAAAACCAATCCTTTCCAATATGCAAGAGAAACCAAACATCTAACACTAAAGGATCTCGAAACATACCTTATTCCGGATGGTTGATGTAGATCCCCATTGAGCTTTTCCACTCTAGCTTGTATTAGCAATTTTCTCTCTCAACATTCAGCAAACAAGACAAGCATGCTATATAATGGTGTTAGACCTACTCTAGCATATATAATCAATAAATATAAGCATTTAAAAGAATCCATGGATTCAATACTCATTTAAATATACATTACTAGACAGGAAAATATATTTCTATTAATATAAATCATAGATTACAATAGTGACAACCTCTGTCGGCACGTCTGCGAACCAGAGAAACTGAGTCCTCCACCTAGGCCTCCACCACTTCAATCCTCCATCTCTCAATAGCAATATCATAAGAAAATTCAAGCTTGGGAAGAACACAAAGTGATCCAAGGGACAAAGAGATGCAGACTCAAGTATAAGCTCCGGCAACAATGGACTATAGTTTTCTTACTCTTCAATTCCTCCCCCTTCAATGTATCCAAAGGGTTCCTTATATAGTGCTTCAATGGGGTAATGGAAGGTCAAATATGAGTGATCTCAAGGCATATGGAAGGCCAAGATACAAGTGACTCAAATCCACATCAAGGAAAACTCCAAAACTATTTGGCCTTTTGCACACATCCCGATGTACGCGGGTTTGAACGTCATATCTGCGTATATACGCGAGAATGTGTTTAAAGGTCACGCATATAAAATAATGCATGTTTTTAGGGATGATATTGGAAACATCAAAGGTAAAAAAATGGTCCATGGGGTCCAAAGAGTCTACAGAGGGACAGGGAAGGCCATAAAGGTGTGATCCACCATGTGTGGTAAAATCAACTGTAACAGATGCCCCCTAATGTGTGAGGTCAGAGGGGTGATATGATGGCCAAAATACATTATAAGTCCATCCCATAAGTGGAGTGATGAATAACCAGGTGGAAGAACCAGCCATCCAATAGTATAATACAATAATCAAACTCTACACATAACTGCAAGTAGATATAGCAGTCTCAGATACATAAGAGTACAATGGCCATGAATAGGTATGATACAAAATATGAAATGTGTGGCCATCTCCACATATAATATAGATAGATCAGAATCTCCATGATGAAGATATACAAAGGATCATGATCTCTATGAAAGTTGAAGATATCTGACATACACTGGAATCAAGTCACGAGAGCTGAAATCTCATGAACACTGGCACAATCAAGGAGGTAGCATATATGGAATGACACCAATCTGGAAGGTCTTCTACACAATATTATATGAGTACATGTCCTACTATGTGAATAGAGGTGTATAGGTCGAACATAGTAGTCCATCATCTGATTACCGATCATTGATGTATACCGTTAACAGACACGAGATCACCCACCGATAATGAAAATGAGAATCAAGGTACTAGAGTGCAAACTAACAAGTGTGAATAAATGTGTTGAGGTCAAACACTTGAAAGGATCCATCGATCAGGGGACATTGATGTATTCCAAAAACTATCGATGGTGAGAGAACCTGCCACTAATGAATGCAAGTCTCAAGGCACTAAAAAATGACTCTAGATTCCTATCCCAGAATAAATGATCTGAAGTCGATGGGATAAAATCCACTGAAAGGAGGGTATTAATGAATCCCTCATCATCCAACACGAGGTACTCAGCAAAGCCGTATAATGTGGAAGGACTCGATCATAATGTGCATGAACCAGTATCAGTACTGTGCATGAACATGCAAAGTCAAGAGAACTGAGGAATGAACGACTCAGGTTTCAACTTCCTTCAAACAAGAGCATAAAGGAAAATGGTGACTGAATGTAGGAAACATAGACTCAATATACAAAACTGGGACATCTCTGTGACACAGGAGGCATCGACAGAGGCTCCATAGGGACTAGAAGCTTAACCAACCAATGGAGATAAACTTAGAGAAACAAGTACAACTCCTAAATTCAAACTATTAACCCAACCAACAGATGTGATATATAGTGCTATGTTCGAAGGTGACATGACTCGACTGCTGCCAAAGATAACATCTTTTCCTATTCGACTTTTTTGGTTTTTTGATTTTTTTTTGGACTTTTTCAAATATTTTGAAAAGATTGAAAAAGAATAAAAGTGCTTTATAGTTACAGACTAGGAGGAGAAGAGTGTCAAGGGGCAAACAAACTAGTTCCAAGCAGCGAAACATAACTATGCTCAATGCAAGGACACATGTGTAGGATAATGACACTCGGGAGAAAGTGCCCTCCCGGTAAAAAATGGGGAATCAAAATGCAAAGGATATGTAAAATGGCTTTGCGTGGCTAGACATGAGAGAAGCTTGGGATATATAGCTGATAATAAAAGTCAGGGAAGCCTGCATAAGGCTCAATAAGGCAAGACAAACTCATGATAATGCAATTACAACTTGACATAAGGGAGTCCTGGGGAAAAAGGCCAGCAAAAAGATCAAGAGGAGTATGAGGCTCTTACGCAAAGTCATGGTGATACTATACAAAGGACTCCCACACCCTAAGGGAAAAATGTCGGCATGGGCACCAAATGAAAAATGGGAGCTAAATAGGGCACCCATGTATGGTCAAGCTCTACCATTCACATCATGTCACTTCTAAAAGCAATAAGGAGGTTCCGTGACAATATAGAATGGGTTTGTACCTAAGGTTATAATGAAACGGTCATAAGGTCATGCAAAGTGCAAATGGATGTGAAACCTAACCTATATGCCAGTTTATAAATAATACCTGAAATCAGCATGAAAGGTCAAAACCACGATCGAAACGGCGCTCAAAATGGACTCCTACATCATCAAATTAGTCCAAAACGGTCCAAAATGGTTAGAAACGGTCCAAAACTATAGAAAGTGGGTAAAAAATTTCATTTTTTTTATAAATAGTAAAAAATTCAAAAATTCGAAATCATTTGAATTTTTTACCCATTGGAGCTCAAAACTTCCAACGCGAATTTCGAGAGCTTCGTCCGGCGAAATTTGACACCGTTTCTTCCAAGTAACTCCTCATGTCCTCTTTCTATTTCATGCAAATTTTTTGAATTTCCATGGTCAAATTTAATTTTTAAGCTAGTCTAAAATGGTCATTTCAGCCCACGTGGATATCGGGGTTTTTTCTGTGTATAGGGCTGGCCATACGCGGAAAAACCTCCCAAAACCACGTACATACGTGGCTGTTTTGCAAACAGTCGCATATGCGTCCGTGTGGCAAGATTTTTTAAGGTATATAATGACCACAAATTACTTTTTATGTGTAGGATGGTTCTAGAATGGAGAGAGAGGGAACATGGAGATGTAGAAGTGGTTGTTCAAGGTGACTTAATGGCTCAACAAGCTCTTCGTGCATGCGGTCTATATAAGTTTTGGTGTCTTGGCAGCCCGAGGGCCAAACCAAGACTCCTGCAAATGCTAGTAGACTACTGGGATCTAGACTCAGAGTCTTTTCATATCGACGGGATGTATCTCACTATAGAGGTAGAGGACATATATTTTATTATTGGATTATCCCGACAGGGAGAGGTGGTGAACCTATGCTCTCGTGGGCCTGGAGGTGGCCTTACCATTGATGAGTACATTGCAGTATACTGTTTTCCGGACATGAAAAAGGTTGGGAGTCAAATATTGACAAAATCCATCCAGGTACTAGGAATGAAGGCCATACTATTGGCACTCGGCAGGATAGCCTGTATAGCGTCACTCCACCAGGCCTTGTGGCCATTGATGTTCTATGCGGTGGAGTGTATGAGACCCACAGTGTACGACTAGAGCATTGTGCTGTTAAGTAACATGAAGCAGCAGCTCAGTGACTGCAAGATGGGCAAGGTGAGAAACTTCAGTTTTGGTAGCATACTGAGCACACTCTTCTTTGAGCGTGTACCAAGGATAAGCCCTAGAGTGGAAATTCCTCCACATGGAGTTGGAGATCTGGCCCAACGGCGTTGGGGAAATGTTATGCGCAAACTAGGCGGAGGTAGGGTGGCTAACCCCTACCCAATGGACTTATTTCCGTGGTTGTAGCAATAGATTATTGCCATTGATGAATATCCCTATGTGGGAATATATTTTCAGGGAGATCCAGCCATGCCTCTACCACCAGGAGCGGCATATGGTGACATAGGTAATGAATCCAAAACCCTCTTTTTTGTGCTTTTTGATATATTGACTCAAAATACATATTCTGGTGTGATAACACATAGTGACAATCTGTCATGTGTATTCGGATGTTGGACCATAGTGGCCTGATGGTTTCCCTCATCATAGACAGAGGGGAAGAGGAGATGACATCATGGGTGTGTATGCAGAGCGGACGCTCCAAAGCATCCACACAAACTTTGTACGCTTGACACACAGGGTACCCATGGCGCAAGTTGAGGACTTTCTTGAGGCCATGCAGCCTTAGTTGGTTGGTGTACCATGAGCATGGGTTCGGTTATTTCGACGACTAGCTAGAGCCGTGGTGTGCTACCATGATCAAAACACCCCTCCTCCTCCATAGGCTTAAAGACCTGAGAGTGTTTCATTTTTGTACTACCATGTATTATATTTTGGTGGCTCGGAAGCCCCATTTTTGTATTATGACACTTATGTATTATGACATCATATTTTGGATGTTTAATGAATTTTTTTTATGATGATTGATTTTATTTATTTACATGTGTGTAAAAATGTATGTTTGTGATATCCTTATAGTCTATGAAACAAATGCCAATCTAACACATAGTTAGCATATGAGTTAGCAACTTGATTAAAAATTATTGAAACATGTATGTATGTTATGTTCTCAAATTTCCATTCTAGCAATCTCACATGTAAGAATCTTTGTAATAATGTCGGATCCCTAATACGATACAGGCCATTAAGCTATGAAACCACTAACTGCAAATCAAGACGTACCTCAAGAGAGAGAACACCATGTAAAATGGCATCCCGCAATAACTCGATAATGACACTATACTCAACAACATTGTTCGAAGAAGGCCGTAAACATACACCTTCTGAAGACAATACCTGACGTGTAGGAGTATAAATCACCCAAGCAGTAGAAGCTGAATTTTGAGTGTGGTGGCTAGCACCATCAGCGAATCCTATGTAAGCGGAAGAATCCATTGACATCTACCATAAGAAATGAAAAGATAATCAACAAACCCGATCACCATAAGAAAACCTAACTATGCAAAAAACTGTACAATAATATACAATAATCAACCCTGGCCGAAGATCATGCATAGTATTTTTTAAGATAGAGCCCATTTCTAGGCTTCGCCAAGGCTATCCCTTCATAATCCACCAGCTCATAAGCGCCCTTCTCTAACACACGTTTGACTATGTAAGGACCATGCCACATGGGATTAAAATTCCCTACCCCCAAGGGGTCTTTAGCTTGATCCCACAAAAGGACCAAATCACCTTCACTAAACCTCCTCGGACGGACAAAATTATCATATTGGACCTTAATGCGATGCTTATTTACTTCTAGAGCCACTAAGGTATCCCGATGCTTCTCTAAGTGGACCAAACATTCCTCCAATGCAAAAGTGCTTGGTAAGAGCTCTATAGTTAGCTTGAATGAAGGGATTTCGCATTCAATCGGCAAGACAGACATCACCCCATGTACGAGCTGATATGGGGAGAAATCGGTGGCATTATTAAATGCGATCCTGTAGGCCCACAAAGCAGGATATAACATGATATGCCAATTCATCTTGCTTTGTGCAATGGTTCGTTGGAGAATGGACTTAAGTGATTTATTCATTGCTTCAACTTGTCCATTCGCCTAAGGGTAATAAGAAGAAGAGTGCTCCTGCTTATACCCTAACTTCAAAGATAACTCTTCCATCATTCTATTCTAAAAGTGCCTACCATGGTCAGTGACAAGCTCTTTCGGAATGCTAAACGGAGTAATAATATGGTTGAATATGAAATGCACGGCTGTCTCACCGTCATATTTAACCGTGGGCATAACCTCAGCCCAGTCATGGGGGCTTTACTTGTTGACCAATATCCTACCACGTTAGTTCATATTGTGGGTTTTAAAAATATCAAAAAATGAACCAATATATTGTAGGTATTGGGGGGATGAGGGGTTTAAGGTGGGGGTGGGTAGGGTGGTTTATAAGGATTGAGGTATAAAAAGGGGTGGGGAGGAGGTTTTAAGTATTGGGAGGGGGTTTCAACAAAAAGAGTTTGGGTCAATATCTCTGGAAATTAAGGGTATTATTTAATATCCCATGATCGCATGTGCTATGTGAGAGGTTCACTAAGTGAAGTCCCTGTGAGCCCATTTCATGAAATAATCAACAGCCACTATAATGTGATGATGCCCCCCAGCCGAAGCTGGGTTGCAATCCATGAATTCAAGCCCCCACTTGGTGAAGAGACCGATGGTGACAATCAGATGTAATGGGGTAGGATGGGAGCCCATATTGCATGCAAACACCTGGCAAGGGTGACACTTCTTGACCGCATTGACACAATCTTTAAAGATCGACGGCCAAAAATATCCTGGTCTCAATATTTTTTGGGCTGTAGAAAGCCCAGATAAATGACCACCACATGCCCCTCCATGGCAATCATTCAGCACAACCTCAGCCTCATCATGGGTTAAACAACAATGTAAAATGGAATCTACCCCATGGTAGTACAAAGTGTTATCCACTATAAGGTAGTTCTTAGATACATGATGTAATCATCATCGCTCATCCTGTGATAGGTGAGTAGGAACCTTCAACATTTGCAAATATATAATGATCCACATACCATGGGTCCAAAGTTGAGATAAGGAAAATATGCTCATCGACAAACGTATCCTCATAAACCTCCTCCTCCTCCATGCTTGGAAAATAAAAAATGAGCTCTGCAAAGATCAACGATTTCTTCGATTTCGTCGAAACGAATTCAAGATTGAATTCTTACAAAATAACAATCCACTTATTATATTTTACCTCGATCATCCTTCTAGTGAGGATGAACTGAAATGGATTGACATGAGCTACCACCAAGTTCTGGTGAAGGAGAATGTAATGTCTTAATCTCTGAACCGCATGAATGGTGGCCAAGGAAAGTTTCTCCACATGAGAATAACGGATTTCTGCATCAATAAGGTTCTGGCTCAAATAATATATGACATGCTCACGAAGCTCCTCATCCTTCTGAACCAAATCGATACCAACCATCTCCATGTATGCGGCCACATAAATAAAAAAATCACAACTATAGTCAGGTGGACTAAGCACGGGGGCCGATGCTAAGGCTCACTTAAGAGCATCAAAGGACTCCTGGGCTTGCTCATCCCAACAAAAAGTAGTGTCCTTCTTTAAAAGACGCATAAAGCCTTTATTCAAATTGGAAAAATTAACCACGAATCTCTGCAAGAAATTTTCCATGCCTTGCAAAAACTGAAGATGTCTAATATTACGCAGGGGACACAATTAAAATATTGCCTCAACCTCTAAGGGATGGACTCTTATACCCTCCTTGGATACAATGAACCCTAGCAAGCGACCAACGGTGACACAAAAGATGCACTTATGAGGGTTTAACCTGACCTGGTAATGGTGGCATCTTTTGAATACTAATCTCAAATGGTATGGATGATGCACTCTTAGATGAGAATGAGCAGCAAGATCATCCAAATACACTTTGATAATTGTTTTGAGATCATGAAAAATTAAGGTCATAGGCCGCTGAAATGTGGCTCTGACGTTTTTAAGACTAAAAGGAATATTCTAATATGAAAATGTACCCCAAGGAAAAATAAATGGAGTTTTATGTTGGTCCTCAGGTTTGATCTGAATCTAATTATATCTGGAAAAACCATCCATGAAGGACAATACCTCCCTTCCCACATACTCATCCAAAATCTAATCAATAAATGGTGTGGGAAAATTATCCTTAGGACAAGCATAATTTAAATCACAGAAATCAATGCATATACAGATCGCTCCCTGCTTCTTATCAAATGGAACGAGATTTGAAACCCACTCCATCAAAGGAACGATATAGATAAAACCGACTTTTAACAGCTTCTCTATCTCAGCCTTAATCACGGGTGCTTTTCTAGGTTTCACCGCACGCAAACGTTGTCGAATAGGCTTCGCATTCAGATAGGTCTTAATTTCATGTTCGACAATACGAGGGTCGATACCTGACATTTCCTCGTATGACCAAGCAAAGATGTCACGAAAATCTTTAAATAGCTCGGTATAATCCTTGATCTCATCAGGGGAATAATCCTCCCCAATGTAGACGTTCTCAACTTTGCCAGGATTGCGAGAAATATTGATAGAAATGGTAGGTGATAGTTTCTCCATGTTCCCATTAGCCATCTGACCAGGAGAGCTCAATGGAACCACAGGACTACCAATATTCTCACTAAGAATCTCCCTATAGTCCTCATGCTCCATACGGTTAAGCTCAGGAAGAAAATATGATCTATGATGCAACTCTTCCCAAGGTGGCTCAACCCCCGACATGGCCTCAATAATGGCTTCATCAGATGGAAAAACACCATCAAGGAAATCACATACGGGTCCTCCTCCTCTTTCCGCGAAGAGGAATGAATAGGCTCTACAACACAATCAAGATTCACTTTATATGCTATCATTGCTACAGGCAACGACACATCCATTTCGACAGGTCCATTCGAAGGACTCGGTGAAGGAAGAATCCAAGGATCTTCCATATGGGTAGTGAGAAAAGACATCGACTTCAATGAAGATGAAGCCCCATTGAAACTAGATCTGATCATAAGAATGGGCGTAGGACAACTAAAGGTACCCATAAGGGATGGATACATACCCACACCCACACTCCCAGTTTCCGGTTGAGAATGATCAATAATCGAGATAGAAGCTCCCGATGATGCACTGACACTTGGATTACGGAAAGATGTCTGATCAATCATAACAACCTTCCCATTAAATGGAAAGCATACTACTTTAAATAGAGAAGAGGCTATGGCTTGCATACTATACATCCAATTCTGGCCTAGTAAAATATTGTAGTCAAGGGGCACATCAACCACCTCAACCTCAATCGCGACGGTCTTCCCTCCCAATTGGACCTTGAGAGAAGGAAGAATCCCGTGCGTCCAAAATGATCTACCATCAAAGGCAGTCAACATGGTAGTGGATTGAGACAACTCGGGAGAACCCAAACCCTTCTAGCATGACAAAGACATCACAGAAGTAGCAATGCCTTCTTCAATCACAGTGCATTTGATGGTCATATTAAGACACTCTACATGAATCAAAAGAGACACAGAGTAAGGCAAGCGAGGCTATAGTCCCATGGTTTCAAATTAGATGATAGAAGAAGAGTTACCATCATTAATATCAAGAGTGGAAAGCAAGGCTTTCCTTTGCGGAGGACAACTCTGAAGTACTTCAAGTGCGGACATCACACAAGGGGTTTGGCCCAAATCCTCGATAATGAAATAGTTCTAGGAGGCTCAGGCATTAGGATTGTGCCCTGAATGCTTTAGGACTCCCTTAGGAATGCGAGGTGCAATTTTAGGTTTATCCATAGGGTTTTCGATATGCAAAGGGCTCTCAGGTGGAGTGGGTTCTTTTCCAAGGTCCAGTTGTGACGAACCATAATATTTCGTACGAGTCACAACCTTAGTAGCATGTACCATGTTGATGAAACCATGACCAGTATTGGCTTCTGGCGGATTTTGATCTCCGCCCGATGCACAATGAGGATCATTGGTCCTCGAGTTCATATTTTGATTATGGGGTAAAGGATTGGTTAGCACAGCTGGGCCCTGTGATATGAATCTCAAGGCTTCTTCCATATGAGGGCACAAGTGAGTGAGGTGGTCCTCCTTACACAATTTGGAGGGAAAATTAACCTTACGTTTAGACTGCTTGTCCCCCCCAGAATTGCGGGTGTTCTTGTCATTAAAATTGGAATTTTCATTCTTGTTCCCACCTTGATGATTATTTTTACCCTTTTTCTTATTCCTTCTGGGCTACTGGTTTCCCTTCTAGTCCGATGATTACACAGAAAGTACACTCACCATTTGGGTGGGTTGAGCCAAAGCCGTGGCTTGTTCCGAAGCAGATTGATTAATAGACAATTGACTCACTTGTTTTACAATCGAATCTATAGGTTTGGAACTTGTACAACCCACAATGCCATCGGCATGTGGTCCAGGATTGATCTTGGGATCGAAACTAGAACGTGGAGTGTTAGGTATGATCTCATACGGATTGAGCATAAATCAAATCCAACTCCTATGCCCTAAAAATTTCCTGTTCCTCGTTCTGGACTCCGGATGTAGAAACATCCTTTGCGATGTAAGGTAACAACGATTTGAGGAACCACTTAAGGAGAAATTCCAGCGGTATGAAGGCTTTAATCAACCTCTTACATCTATGCCACTCTTGGATATGGTCCAAGATATGTGTGGCTTTGTCTTGCTGAAATGTCGACAAGAGTTCTGTACCAACGTCGTAACACACAGGTAGCTGGAAGTGATTGAGGAAAGTCATAACAAGGTCATCGAACAAAACGAATGCCCCCCTCAGTAACTCTATATACCATTTCACTACAGGCCTGGTGAGGGTGCGTTGAAATAGCCTTAAATGGATTGAGTTGTCATGTAAGGAATTGGAAGAGCACCAAAGGTGAAAAGTAGTGACATGTTCACTAGGATCTTCTCCTTCTTTGCCCTTGAACTTGGGAATGTATGAGGGAATCTTGTTAGGGATAGCCGGCCAAGCCGGGTCATGAGATACCGGATCGTTCATGAGTCTCGATAGGTCAGGTAAGTTTAACATTGCAAGGAAAGGGAGCCTAGGTTGAGCCGGTCTATACCATGCTCCATATTAGTTTTGGTTCATATAAGGATAACTACTGTAAATATTATGGCCTTGGCCATAATATTGTCCTCCTGTTTTACCCATGTAGGGCTGCATGGAAGCATTATGATGTGGTGTACCTTGACTATCCAATGCTACAAATCCATAATTAGAGGAGTAAGTGGATTGTTGATACCCGTACCCATAGGGTTGATAGTTCTGTCCATATTGCGGTCCGTAAGATTGTCCATGAGAAGGTCCATAAGGTGTCCCATGGGATGTCCCATGAGAAGCTCCATAATTAAGGATATGGGGAACTCCTTGCGATGGACTGTGAGACGATCCAGAAATAGGAATATGTCCTCTTGAGACAATAGGAGGTACTTGACTTTGAGATACTACTGTGTGAGCAGTCGCAGTACGAACATGGCTAGTAGCAATATTCCAGCCTGAAGGACCACGTGAATGAGGGGGAGGAAGGGTTGTCAAAAATGCATTCGAAGGAGTAGGGTTTGAGGATGAAGGGGAATGTGAAGGGATGTAAGTGGTATTCCCTATGGTCACTCATCTCAATTTTGGTATCCGCATATGACTACTAACACTAGGTCTAGGATGGACATGTGAGGTAGCTTCCACCACTGAGATGGAAGGTGAAATGTGACTAGTACTCCCAAATCTATCCGCATGGAAAGGAATAGGAGTGCCCCCAGGCGTAGTGCTAGGTTCAATTTTTGACTTGCCATGATGTGCCAGATCGTGTGCAGGGATATCAAGCATGCCATAACGAATATAACTAGTGCTTGTGGGTTCATGATGAGTCTCGTCACCTGGTAACCAATATTGATGACCTATGAATGAGGGATCATAACCAGAATGTGGAGGTATTTTTGGTGAAGGATCATATACAGGATTAGAATCTACATCCCCAACCTCTTGAGGTGGAGAAGAAATCTCAGGAATCTCATCCTCTCGATCTCCCATCGCGTGTGAATCAATGTGAGAAGTAGTCCACCCAGACTGTCTATTTCTCTCTCCCAAAGGAGGAGGAGTTGTGGAAGGTGAAATTCCTGCTAAATGATGAGAACGACGAAGTGCTGCACCCGAATCCACAATGACTCAAAAAATGAAAAAGACTCTATCTAATTACGCAAACCCTAGGAAAAATAGTGTGCACGGAGCATACACCTATACAATGTAAAGCCAAATCACAAGCAAACAAGGGTAGAATATGTGAGATCCCAAATGAAGCAGGTATGTCTCACCCAGGAGAGGCTTGAGACTCCCATACACAACAAGCGGAGGTTCGTAACCAATTATAGTGGCCCTCAACTTCAACGCATATAGCGACTATGCTGTTCAACCCCTACCTGGCTAGGACACCTACATAATAACCTCTGCGAAGTACCCCCTCGATAACCTAGGTAAGGAAACTAAGGTCACCTCAATATAATCAATGCTTAGGTGGACAGTTGTAGGCGGGATTGACCATATGGGCAGGGTAGCAAAGCTCGAAACTCTCGAAAGAGCCCCCAGATATGAATACAATCCTGGAAATATCTCCAGTGCTACTCAGTTATGACCAGGGGTCATCCCAATCATTAACCGCTCACACTGCCTCATGCTTAACTCCCTTGTAAGAGGAGGATCCTGAGAAGCACTAATTATACCAAGGAATTTCACACTCTCACATGGACAGACACATACATGTTTCATTTTAGTGGTCTTGGAGAATTTACTCACAATGAACTATTCCAAGACCCTAAAACCTAGTCTTTTTGGTGTACCCTATAAAATAAAAGAGTGTAATTCAGTTTATTATGCATTGATTTTAATTGGTTTATTACTCAAA
This sequence comes from Pseudotsuga menziesii, assembly GCA_001517045.1. NCBI lineage: Eukaryota > Viridiplantae > Streptophyta > Pinopsida > Pinales > Pinaceae > Pseudotsuga > Pseudotsuga menziesii. The sequence goes on along the minus strand of LPNX011125656.1, from coordinate 444,680 downwards.
AGGGAAAATGACCATTCAACTAATGGTGTTATGACGCAACAAGAAGTAAAATGCACACCTAAAAATCAATGCAAATACACTATGTCGAATGAAAAATGGGGTATGCTACTACATGAAATGCAAAATTTTCCTTCAAATGAATATGCAATGATTCCTATATGAAAATCTGACTAATACTTCTCCTAGCAAACCTAGTGCAAGTACCATGCAAAATGTAAAATGCAACAATGCATAATGATGCAAAAGCAAATGTTTTTGTATTTTTTGAATTAAAATGAGATAATAAAGCAAAAGTATGACCCTACAACCCCCAAAATCTGCAAGCACTATTCAAACAACACCCAAGCAAAGCACTAATGTAAAAGAGACCTAATGCTCTAATCCTAAAGCAAAAACTAGAATATGCAATGACAAGAACATTCTCAAACAAATCAAACTAAAAAGCGTCTCTGGTCAGAAACAGAGGTGTATACAGATTCTAGAAGCATCCAAGAATACTCAGTAATTATCCAAACTCACCCAGCAACACTTAATCTTCCCCAAAAGGAAAAACTCAGGGCATACATGACTGTGTGGAGAAAACATGCATATATATGCGGATATCCCAGTAAAAACCACGTGTACACACGATTGTGAAGACAAAAATTGCGTACAGGAAGGAAAAAGAGATAAAAAAGAAGGTAAACAGATAAGCTGAGACAAATTTTACTCCTATCGGACACTACTAGGAAAACATGCCCCCAGACCCGACTCAGAAACAAAGAAATCAGAGCAATTCAAGAACATTGAATGCCAATTAAACCCCCAAAGGAAATTACTAGGAACTCCCTAGTATGGTTGCCAATTCTGTTACAAAGAAAAATTCCTATAGCTTGGGGTACCACAATAGACAGAGTAACCACATAAATCAATCCTTTCCCATATGCAAGAGAAACCAAACATCTAACACTAAAGGATCTTGAAACATACCTTATTCTGGGTGGTTGATGTAGATCCCCATTGAGCTTTTCCAATCTCACTTGTATTAGCAATTTGCTCTCTCAACATTCAACAAACAAGACAATGAATGAATGAATCCCATGATCCTGGGAGGTCATTCAAGGTGGTTATTGTTACGGAGAGAAATTCCTATGGCTTGGGGTACCACAACAGACAGCTAGACTCCAGAAATCAATCTTTCCCAATATGCAATAGAAATAAACAATCTAACACTAAAGGATCGAACCTCGTACCTTATTCCGGATGGTTGTAGTAGATCCCCGTTGAGCTTTCCAATCTTCAGCTTGAATTGTTATAGCACGTCCTCAACAACAAGTAAACAATACAAGCATACTATACTTCATGGTGTTAGATCTATTCTAGCATATATAATCAATAATGTAAAAGCATTTGACATATTCCAATGGAAACAATATTCATTCAAATACACATTACTGGACAGGAAAAGATATTTCTATTAATAAGAATCAGAGATTACAAGTGACAACCTCTGACGACACGTCTGCGAATCGGAGAAACTGAATCCCCCACTTGGGCCTCCACCACCTCAATCCTCCATCACTTCGATAGCAAGCTTACTAGTGAAAGGCAAGCTTGGGAAGAACACAACAGTGCTCCAAGGGACAAAGGGATGCAGACTCAAGCATAAATCTTGTCAACAATGGACTATAGTTTTGTTACTCTCAAAGTTCTCTTATTATTTCCCCCCCCTTTAATGTACCAAGGGGTTCCTTATATAGCTTCACAAGGGACAATGAAGGGTCGAATCCGTGCGATCTCAAGGCATATGGAAGGCCAGGAGTCATATGAGTCGAATTCAAGACAAGGAATGGTCCAACAGGATTTGGATTATGCGCACATCCCGATGTACACGACTATAGGGGTCAAACCCGCGTATGTACACGGTTATTGGGGAAAAAGCCGCGTATATCATAGTTTATATAGTTTTGGGGATGATCAATGATACATAAAAGGATAAAATGCGGTCCATTGGGTCTAAAGAGTCTGCAGCGGGACAGGGGAAGGCCATACAAAGTGTGATTCACCTAGTGGGGTGAAAATCTCTATAACAGATGCCCCCTAATGTATGAGATCAGAGGGGATATACGATGGCCGAAATACATTATAAGTCCATCCCAGGAAGGAAGTGATGAAGGTACCCAAATGGAAGACCAGCCACCCAATTAGCATAATACCATAATACAACTCTGCATATAATCTGCAAATACATCTAGCAGTCCCGGATACATAAGAGTACAATGGCCATGAATAGGCATGATACATTATAGAACATATGTGGTCATTGCCACGTACAATATACATAGATCAGAATCTCCATGATGAAGATATACAAAGGAACATGATCTCCACAAGGCTGAAGATATACAATAGATCAAGATCTCCATAATGGCTGGAAATGTCTGACATACACTGGAACAAGTCACGAGAGCTGAAATCTCATGAACACTGGCACGATCAAGGAGGTAGAA